>JASFAX010000028.1:13988049-14090862 GCA_030737875.1 Allium sativum
CATGCGACTGATGTCCATCGATATACAACCTCTGAGCTCGTACGTCTCAGAGAAGGGCGTTAAGCAAGAGAATAAATTCTCCGCCGCCAAATAGATGTATATTTAATAGAGATCAATCAACACAGAATAAAATCCAATGTCAGACACACAATCCATTTACAAGTTCGTCCTAGGTTTGAACGAAACCGGAGGCACTTTCCTCGCATATCCATCCATCTCCAAGTACGTCTAGATGATCACCAACTGTTTCCCTCATCTTGGGTGTACAGCCCAATCGAGATCATCAGTAATCACCCAGACAATGTGAAAACTTCCGATCTTCAACCACCGTCTTCATCTTCGACATCTCGTCGAATCGGTTATTCTGAATGGGTATAAACCCGGCCTTTCTGAATGACCCACGTATATGATAAACAAATGTTACACAAACACAACAAACGCCTCATTCCAATTAAGAATATTCTTTTATTCACAAAATCACATTCTTAGGGGAAAGGTTCCCATTAATTTTATCCAAGATAAATTCTTTTAAATTTATTCTTTAATTTTCCTTTGGATATCATTTCAAACAAGTCGGGATTAGCGAACCACACCGAAGTAATTATTTGTTTTAATTCCCAATCCCAACTTATTCATCCCGTGGAGCAAAACTGGTAATACTCTATATCTAACACCACAGTATTATCGGTAAAATTAATTACCATTTCACGTTCAAATCTAATTAAAGATTTAACTATCGCTTTGGAGCAAAACTGGTGGTACTCCATTCTCGATCACCTTTCATATTTGACAATTTAAATTATCAATTCACATTTCAATCTAATTAAAGATTCATTGAAATTCCACTTAGTTTTAATCTTCTGAAAAATCAACATGCTGCCTTTAACTGGGTTAAAGAACCAATGTCATATAAAACACGATTCACGATAAACCCAAATCACATTGGATATTAAATACAAGGCTCTGAATAGAAAATATACCGGCTTATATTCAATATCAAATCCTGAAACCGACAAATATCGTATTGGAAATAACGATATAAAATATATCTTTCAAATTCCCATAACAACATCTGTATAGTCACGAAATCCAACATCGAAATATTCCGAAGATAATTTCGATTCAACTCCAGTCCAATTCACGTATTGGGAATATTGATTATTTTTAAAATCACTTTCAAATTCAATTTATTTATGTCAAAAATAAATTGATTTTTATTCTAGTTCAAAACTGGTTCATTTCAATAAAAATCTATTTTTATCCTTTCAAATATGGAGTTTTTCATCCCAGTTCTTTCAAGTTCACATTTTATGATTTTACACAAATTATTAATATTTTTAATAATTTTATCAAGGCCCGTACAGTCGATTTCCATCATCGGCCATCGAACTGCACTTACAGCGACCTTTTCCAAATTTGATTTGGACATAATTCCAAGTACAACCGTTAGATTTCAAATTTCTAATATTCATTAGAAAGCTCTTTTCGATACGAACCCAACGGTTCAGGTTTTAGGAGAATCCGACGGTCGGATCTCCCGCAACGTCAATTCGAAGTCAGTGGTCGAAATTCACGAACTGCCGCGGCGCGGCGCGTTCTATCCGGTCCATTATATATATATATATATATATATATATATATTTCGTCGATTTCCTTTAGAAACGTATTTTATAAATCATTTTAAATTCGTTTTCAAAACTATTTCAACTTTATATTCAATTTCAAATCAAAATTGAATATTTCATATCATTACTATATAAATGATAATATTTTCAAAACGTTATATTTTGAAATCACTTCTTTTCCTATATTCATTATAAAAACGAATATAATCGATATAAATATCATTCACGTCAAAATGGCGCAACTCTAATTAACACGGCTTTATATATTTCAATAAATTCGTTATTCTATTCAACAAATGAATATATATTCTATTCAACACCTGAATCTATATTTCTTTCAACACACGACTAATCCCAACACATGAGTACTGTCAACACACGACTATTTTTATATTCAACACATGAACTTCCTTTATTTTCCCGATTGGAATGAGGCCCAATCAATCACCATATAATGTTAATTATATGGATTCCATACATCACATGTATATAAATAGCAACGATAAGTAATCAACAATCATCCAAAGTGCACCACACAACTGCATAAGCATCAAATATAAATAATCAACGCTTACAAAGCCTGTCGACCAATCGATTGACATACAATGAAATAATTGGGATTAGTGTACGCCAAATATCATCCCAACACCCGTGTGGGGTTTCAAATCAACAAACACAGATTTTTATTTGTGCAGTCGGGTGATGTGTAAAATATATCAACCCAATTAAAATCAGTCAAATCAGTGTATATAAACAAATCGACCGATTTGTTTATAAATATTTATTTATTTATTCACTCACGTTAAAAATTATATTTTTAACGATAATTAATTTATTTCAACCATCTACATTTTATTAGAGATTTCCCATCAACAACACAAACAAATTTCACAACACATCAATCAAACAAACAAGCCGTCCATGGTCTGTGGACGACGGGTGTCGGGTGCTGCTAAGCACCGTCTGCATCCTAGTATATATATATATATAACTAGAAAAAAGATATTTAGAGTGAGAAGTTCTCATAGATAGCTAATCCAATCATCTCGACTCTTCTTATGTAGAAGTCATCGCTGTTCTCGCCTTTTGTCACTTTCATTGCCCGTAGCCACTACATATATAAAAATCACATTTTTATATTCTTGCTATGTATATAAAAAATCACATTTTTATATTGTTGCTATATAGATAAAAATTCTATTTTTACATCGCTATTCTCTATATAGATAAAAATTCTATTTTTGCATCGTTACTATATAGATAAAATTTCTATTTTTACATCGTTACTATATAGATAAAAATTCTATTTTTACATCATTACTATATAGATAAAAATTCTATTTTTACATCGCTATTCTCTATATAAAGATTTCGCCTTTTCAAATATAAAGATTATATTTTTATATTCTCTATAATGTAGAAATTTTATTTTCAATACACTACTTATATAAAAATAGTATTTTTATATCTTCTACTATATAAAGGTCATATTTTTAATATTCTACACAAGTAAAAATCATATTTTTGATTCACTACATATATAAAGATCAAATTTTTAACACTTCTATAATGTAAAAATCATATTTTTGTCTTCTACATCCTATAAATATTATATTTATATTCTACTTCCTAATAAAAATCGAATTTTGAATGAAATTAAAAGAGAGGCTCGCATTTTTTATCGTTTGGAGGAGAAGAGGGCTGGTTTGCTTCGAATGGAGGAGGGCCCACTGTCAATCAGAGGCGGAGGGCTTCAGGGGATCGGCGTAGGCAGCTGGGGGTCTTCGCGGTGGTGGTGGGGCTCGGAAACCGCGGCGCGCTCAGGGGAAATTGGGGGTTTCGGGTTCTGGGGGTTCATCGCGCAGTAGAGGAGAGGGGAAGCGGGAAGGAGAAGAGGAGGAGGGGGAAGGGAGGGGGCGCGGCCACCTGAGGTGCGGCGGCGCGTCGTTGTAGGGGGGGCTGCGCGATTCGTCTTATAGGTTTTTTTTTTGATTTCGAAATGAACGGGGGGGGGGGGGGGGGGTGGCTGAGTGAATAGAAGAGAGGGGAGAGTTTTATTATTTTATTTATTTAATTTCAATAAAAGTTGACTTTTATTTCGACCTCGAAATGAGGCCCACCGCCTGTCGTGCATAGCGTATTACCCCCATTCCGAACACAATGGGATATGTGTCAAAGGCTGATTCGATCGTTACAATCAGTTTTCGTCAAAATCAACATATAACTCTATATATTGAATTTGAATGCGCATTTCAATTTACCGGGGTCACATACGAACTCTAAAAATTCCAGAAAAATATTTTCTAAGTTCGTATTGACGATGCGGTTCTAACAAAACTAGTTTCGTCGAATTCTGAGACCATTTGAAAAATGACCATTTTCCAGTCGATTAAAATCAACTGAAACTGGTCAAACGCGTTTTTCTTTGCCACGCTCACATTTTGATTCGAAAAATTATGAAATTTGAAACCTAGCAATAATTTGACATCACGGATCCAACAAAAGTGGTTTCGTCGAAATTCGAGGTAGTTTGCAAAATTTCCATTTTTAAGAGCCTGAATTCCGTAACGACTATTCAGAATTTTCAACTGGACATATCTTTTGATTCCTGCTATGAAATTCCGATTTTTCAGATTCGTTGGAAAGATATTCTCAATTAGATTCTAATTTTTTGGTTTCACTAAAATCCGGTTTATTTTGCATCCGGTACATTCAATTGAAGTTTGAAATCAAATTATCGAACTACCGCGCCATTTCAATTCCTTTTATAGTTAAAATAAAATATTTATATTCTAACGACGACGTATATAAATATATACATTCGAATTCTATTCAAAATAAATTTCTGGTAGATATTATTTAAAATAATCTATTTTAAATGTTCAAATTCCACTAAAATTGCCAAAATAAAAATTTTAAACTGGCTCGCATTTCCGGGTTGTTACATATACATTCGATATACTCAAGCGAAATGAGTGGTCGGTCATGTGCGGGCCGGGTTGCAAGACGTTCTTGTTGAACCCTGTGTATTTCCCTCTAGAGATACACTATCGGAAGATGGTCCCGTACCTTGTCATAGTAGGAATCCAATCTCCCATAAGAACACGCGGTTTTGATTGTATACTATATATGTGGAGCGTGAGATGCAAGCGTTCCGCTAGATTGATATTTACTTGTATTTAGACACTATTATAATATCAGAAAAGATATTGATTTCAGAAAAAAAAATTGGGATATCGTAAGGTAAAAACCGTCTGTATTTATGTCTGGACTTGGTCTTACGATTATCCATTTCTTTCGAAAAGATTTTTGAACTTTAAAATCAAGTTGGATGATCCCCTTTAATATTGTGCGAGTTTTTATCACTCTGTTTCACTAGACCGACTCAGTGTTTGTAATGCTCGGGTTAAACCGGGTTGTACAGGTTCAGGTTATCAGATGCTGTGATGTCCAGAGACGAGCTGGAGGTGTTCAGACGTATTGTATCTAGTATGTGTTCTGCTGTGTGATTGTATATGAGGAAATGTTATTATCACTGTCCAGATGTGTAATGTACTATGATATTGTAAGTATTTTAAAAGCTCTCAGTATAGAGTTATCTCCGTATTATATTTTGTTCCGCTGCGATGTGAGATTCTGTGTTGTGGTGTTTCTTCTTCTTCTTCTATTCTAACTTTCTTTCTTTCTTATCTCACCCTCTAATTTCTTTCTAATAACTATCCAGTGTTTTCGGTGCTTGGAAGATCGGCAGGGGATACAGATTTGTATTTATGTCATTTTTCGGGGCCGAAAATCCTTGGGCTGTTACAGTGGTATCAGAGCTATTGGTTCAGTTATAACCTTAGCTCTGTGGCGTAACTCGATAGAGATAGGGTTAGTAATACCCTAGATTGAGGCTGAGTGTACATATAAGAGCACGTATTTGTAAAAAATTTATACAAACGTTTTGCATTGTGTTATTTGATCGGCTCAACAGTTGAAAAGAATTGAACTAGCAATGGATGCAATATTGTTTTGTAAAGAGGGTAAATGAATTATTTTACCTAAATTATATTTTTGTATAGAGAAAAAATAATTTTAATAATTATTGAGATACTAGTGTGCTTGATTGATTTGAATGAAATTCAAATTGGCTTGGAAATTTAAGTTGAAAACTTAACCTGGTTAAATGAAAATTGAAGTAATAATGATATTGAAATAAATAAATTTGAAATTTGAATAAATAATAATCAAATAGAAATCAATCGAATATTAATCGATTGATGTTCAAATATGTGAAACCAAAATTAAATATTAATATTGAATGTGAATTCAATTGATTTGGTTGATTTTGTTATGTATTGGTTACTGGTTGTGAATTGATTGTTATTGGATGATAGTTTGTTTGAATGAGAATAATCAACAATTTAATGAAGCTAAATGAATATATAAACTAAAGAATAATTTCTAGTATAATTAAACTGGAATGAAACTGCATACGAACAGAAATTTATGATTTAACCCTGTATTTGATAATGAATTGATGCCATCTATTGATTTTGGGAATTGGTGTAGTTATATTTGTTGATTAGTGAAATATTACTTAAGAATTTCATATTTATTACTTACATGTGAATTGAGTTAAGTACAGGTGCCGATGGCTAGGCTGATTGATATTGGTAGAGTAAATCGCATATACATTGAGCAGATATGCTCAATAGCGCTCGTAAAAGGTATGCCTACGCGAAAATATAAAATTTTGGGTTTTGATTTTTTGTTTTTCGACTGTGTGGGTCTATGTATATATATTATTTGTTCCTGCAATATCGCATATGTCACTCCGTACGGGGGAGACTCTGCCGAATTTTTCCGGGAATTTAACGTGTTAGAAAATTTTCGATATTTTTGAAAATATTAATTTATGATAAATAATGAAAATGGTTTTTGATTTAAAATAAATTGGATTTGGAAATTAATGGATTTGTAACGTTCTTTCTTACCTTAGTAATTTCGGGGATGAAATTATTTTAAGGGGGGAAGAATGTAATGACCCGTAATTTTGGCAATCAAATATTTTATTTAATTTATTATTTTAAATACAATAATTGAGATATTAATGGATTTTAATATTTAATTCATTATCAAAATGAAGTTTGAACGATATGTATTTATATAATTATAATTCGAGCTCGAAATGGCGCTGTAGTTCATAATATGGAGCTTTGAACTTCAATTGAATATACAGGATCCAATATAAGTCGGATTTCTATGAAATTAGAAATGTTGGAATCGTGTTGTTTATAATTTTCTAATGAAAGAGAAAAATTCATATTCGGTGTTATAGATTATTAGTTATGGCTAAATCAAATTTTAAAATAGTCGCTATGGAAATCGTTATTAAATTATAGGCCTTTAAAATAGTGATTTTGCAAACGGACTTCGTTTTCGATGAAACTAGTTTCATTGGAGCCGTATCGTTAAATTATTGTAAGAAAATCAAATTGCATGGCAAACCGATGTTGTATGTGACCACGGTAGCCGTAAACGCCCATTCAATTTCTATAGCGCGTAATTAAATTTATTTAATTCAATAAAGAGATATTTGTGTACAACTTGCGAAGACGATCGAATTAAGACACGAAACCAGTTACGTTGAGTTCATATCGACGTTTAGAGTCAGGATAGGTATATAGTTTGTTATTTTTGAAGACCAGATAATTTGGTGTCCAAAATGGCATTGGGTGCGTGTAAAAATAACGTACCGGGAAACAGTCTCGGAATGCGACGAAATTAGTGCCGTTGGTTTTGTATTAATTAATTATTGTAGAATTTTCAATTTTGGTGTCAATTGGACTTACCGTGTGATTGTTGCAACGATAAATGCCTAAATCAATTATATTATTTGGTCAATTCAAATAGGGATAACTTTAAATGAAGAAACGACAGGCCAAATGAACTCCGATTTGGACGAAACAAGATTCAATGGATCCATTAGGAAGAGGTCTAGTAAAATGTTAATGTCTCATATTTTTTGTATTTTTTTGTAATTATAGGAATTTTAAATGCTTGATTTTTCATCGATACTTATAAAGGACTTTTCGCAAATGACCTCGGAATTGGGCGAAACCTGTCCCATTGGGTCCGGAATATTTTTCTATGCTAGAATTGGTATTTTTATCGAAAAACAGAAGTGGTATGTGGTACTTTTAAAGGTTAATTCATAATTAAGTTTCATTGATAATAAATTAATATTTTATTCCATCCATTCTCTTATAAATACAAGCCAAGAAGGTCAAAACCCTAAATTACAAACGCGCATGGTCAGTGCGAGGCACCGCCACTACAATACAATTTCAATGGCCAATAACGATCAGATTTTCTCCTCTCCGTTCTCTAATTTCACGTGATAATATGTAGAACAATTAACTACTGAGATGAAGGTCTAGTCGAGTTCTTCTAAATGATCGGTCATGATCAGTTATTGGGATCTGGACTGGTTAGAAATCTCGTTCGAAAGCCATCATGGGCGTTTATCTAGAAATTTGTGGAGCTGGTTAGTTCAAGGGTCTGGCCGAGGGGAAGGTTGGCTTAGGCGCGCGTTTTGATGCTTTCAGATGGGTCTCTGGTGGACCAAAGGGAGGTGCGGTGGTGCATTGATTTTATCTAGCTGAATGACGTCGAGTATGGAAGAACCTAGGAGCGAATTCAAAGTGAAACAAATTGGCTTGGGAAGTTTTGAAACTGTCGGCCTAATCATCCTTATGTAAAGTAATTACCATATAACTAATTAAATTAGAATTGAATTATCTATTAATTGATATTAGTTAAATCAAAATGTTAACAGGATTCGTGGAAATGGGAAATGGGATGTCGCGGCTGCAAACAGGGTGAAGATGAGAAACATATGACTTAATTGTATCGTGACTTTTTAGACAGGCTACTGGAAATATGCCTATAAAACACGAGAACCAAGTGAAGCACAAAACAGTTCTTGACATCAAAGTAATTAGTCCAAACTAATAGATAATTAAACTAGTTGATTATATTGTAATGTATTTGGTAATTCTATCATGATTACATCAGGATAACCTTGCACTCTGAAGCAGTTGTAAATGTTGAAGAGTAATGAATGTGCAGAAAATGTCAACCCAAGTTTGTAATCTAAAAAAAGTAATTAAATTAAGTAATATTTAATTAAAGGATTAATTAGTTAGATTAATTTGTATGCTTGAATATTTATAACTTATATTAACAGAATTGGACCAACAAAAGGCACCAAAACCATATTGACAAGTACGATATGTTGGAATTATTCTGGACAGTGCTGGAGACTATTGGAGATTTATTGGTAAATTAAACCTTAGTTTATTTAATTGGAACGGAAACACAAACCTCTTTATCGGCAACGGAAATCAAGGTGAGTTAAACTCACTCAGTTCTTCCTATTTCTATTTTATATAAATTGGGTTTTTTTATTTTGTGTGCTCTGGTTGCTAATGGTTGACTGTTTGCTAGTTATATATTTATTTGTGGTTTTAACCAATGAAATTAAACCATTGTTTAATTTCTGTGAAATACCAAATCGTTATTTTAAAGATTGGATCCAATAGAGGTAACTCACCTTGATTGGTCATGTTTATAAAATAAACGTGTTTAAATTGTTTGAATTGTTTGTGAATTAGTTGATGTTAAATGGTCGTTAATTATTGTTATCAGTTAAATGAAACTGAATGATCTGATTTGAGATAACTATTTTGGATACAGGGAAGGACAGGTTGGAGGGATCCAACGGGATTTCTCAAAGATATTATTTATTTTCATATTATCATATATGAGCTGATCTGATGGGATGGTTGATTTGATTGTTGATTGAAAATTCAAACATTGATTCAAAATTCAAACATCTGTTTAGTTTAAACTGATGGGCGGTATTGGTTGAGTATTTGGCAACATATGGCCTATAAAATCAACTGTTTATAAATGTTGACTTACCGTCAGGCAAATAGATAGAGTTGGAGTTATAAAATTTATTTTATAACCAGATATAGATTTTGAATTAAAATATTTTGAAAACAAGTTTATTAAAAGGAAATAAATATTCATTATGTATTATATAAATTTTAATTAATAATTAATTGATTTTATAAAGTCAATTCTGATGTTAATCAGACTAATAAATACGAGAATAGAAATTAACCTAACAGTAAAAATTTGATAATTGTTTTTGTTAAGAAATAATTAAATGGAATTTATTGAAATTTATTTTATAAATTTTAAAGGGAAAACAAATTGGAATCGATTAAGTTTTGAGTAACTAAGTCTACTGTTTTATCGGGAATTGATTATTAAATTGGGTTGATTTGAATTAATGAAATAAAATGGTTTAAAGAATATTTTTTTAATTTTAATAAGATTTTTAAAAAACGAATTTACAATTTGTTATTGTTAATAAATAAAATAACTACTGAAGTAGTTAATGATTAAAATAAATTATTATTTTAATTAATAATAATTTAAGGGATTACTTTTTAATTGGAATTCATTTAAAAAGTAACCGAATTGAAATGAAATCTAATTGATTGGTGAAAGGAGTTTATGAACAGCTTTTATATTTAAAACCCGACTTTTTATAACAAAGTTATAAGAGAAGTTTTAAGCGAATTATGTAGCTTAAAATGAATGTTACTTAAATATTTGAATTAAGAAAAAGAGAATTAGGACAAAAAGGAATTAGGATAAAAGGTTTTAAGAAAATCAGGATTTATGTAAGAGAGGTTTGAGGTGTTGTATCGTTAATTTTAAAGTAAAGTTATTTAATAATGGGATTAAGTAAAAAGGGGGAAACTGGAATAAGATTTCCAAAGCGGGAACGGTTGAATGGATTTAAAAGGGGATTGGTAAAAGTGAATTTATTAAAAGAAATGGGTCATCAGATTTTGTAAACAAATCTGAACTATGAAATATAATTATTTAAAAAGTGGTGTTTATGAGGAATGACTTAATTATTAAATTAAGAAATAGTAATTTTAATTGAGAAAGAGATTCTCCAAATGATAATAAGGTTTGTGAAACCATATTTTGAATAAAAAAAGTTAAATGGAATTTGTATTGATATTAGAATGAAATATTGGGTTTTGGATTACAACTCGTATCTATCTCAAGATATGAATGTTGTTTATCAAGGTCTGAGAGGTAGTTAAAATACCCCAACTTGAATGACTTCTGGATTATCTGAGGATGATATTAGTTGTAATTGTAAAGAGGTCAGTGAAAATTTTATTATTTCATTAGAGAAATAATAATGAAATGTGTAATGAAGATTTGAAATATATATAATGAGGATTCCAAAGTAACAGGGAAATAAAAAGGGATTGTGTGAAGTTATAACGATATTTTCAAGTTACAAAGGAAACGTAAAGTTTAGTTCTATTCTATAAGAATAAGCATGGGTTATTGTTTTCAAGAAATGAATAAAAAATATTTCATAACGTTGTTTTACAAGTATTAAGTTGAATGGATTTTCCCATATTAAATAATAATGTGGCTAATGTTTTGAAGGCAAAATTAGAGAATCGGATATGATATAGGATTTTCCTAAACATTAAAATGAATTTATCTTATGTTAAATAAAAAGAGAAAAGTTATATTCATAATATCGAAATATTTAAGAGTTTTAAATTTACATTTGTTTTAGTTAAAAGGCCAATTGATGCTAATTACTGAACTAGTGAACTCGTTGGATTTTCATGATTGAATCATCGTTTATTTTGATAGTTAAATCACCGACTATCAAATCTGGCCTATACGATTGTTGGTATGGAAAGACCGGGATCGAATTCATATTTGAAAAGCATTTCGACCAACAAATACGTGAATATATCAGAAGTTGATCGAGATGGAGCATTGAAGACGTGGATTTTAATAAACGGAAGAACCACTAATATTCTCTGCCTGGCAAGCAGAGATAAGCTGTGATTCTATTATGGTTGGAATCTACAGGTTGTAAGGACTACTCGCTACTAATCCATGGGGTGATTCCTATATTGGATGCAGTAGGAGAGTGCCTTCAGTTCATCCTGTTCCTGGATGACTTGTATGAACGGATGTCTGACAAAGTATTTCCAAAGGAATCACGTACGTTGATTTCTTCAAATGTATCATAATTGGTGGCGAAGAATGGCCGTTCTCTTAGCTTCCAACTAGAGTATTTTTTTCGATGTCAATTAGTGATATCTGGAGGATCTAATGATGTGGCATTCAAAGTGAATCATGACCAGATGTTCAAAAGTTAATCTAAACCTCAAGCCTCATCAACTGGGAAATGACAAAAATCGGGCATGCAGCATAACTATGCGGGTCGCTCCCATTAGGGCGTATAATCACCTATCTAGAGAAATTCCTTTTGCTTCTTTAATCTATTTCGATGATGTCCCTTTTCGGGAAACGGAGGGTAGCTCCCAACCATTGGTGATATACATTCGTTACACTCAAGCGAAATGAGTGGTCGGTCATGTGTGAGTCGGATTGCAAGATGTTCTTGTTGAGTGCAGTGTATTTCCCTCTAGAGATACACTATCGGCAGGTGGTCCCATACTTTGTCATAGTCGGAATCCAATCTCCCATAAGAACCCATGGCTTTGGTGGTGTACTATATATGTGGAGAGTGAGATGCATGTGTTTCTCTAGATTGATATTTACTTGCATTTAGGCACTATTATAATATCATAAATGATATTGATTTCAATTTTTTTTTTGGGATATCGTAAGGTAAAAACCGTCTGTATTTATGTATGGACTTGGTCTTATGATTATCATTTTCTTTCGAAAATATTTTTGAACTTTAAATTCAATTTGGATGATCCCCCTTAATACTGTGCGAGTTTTTCTCACTCTGGTTCACCAGACTGACCCGGTGTTTGTACTGCTCGGGTTAGACGGGGTTGTACAGGTTCAGGTTATCGAATGCTGCGATGTCCAGAGACGAGTTAGAGGTGTTCAGACGTATTGTATCTAGTATGTATTCCATTGTGTGATTGCATATGAGGACAGGTTATTATCACTTTCTGATATTGTAAGTATTTTAAGAGCTCTCAGTAAAGATTTATCTCTATATTATATTTTGTTCCGCTGCGATGTGAGATTCTGTGTTGTGGTGTTTCTTCTTCTTCTTTTATTCTAACTTTCTTTCTTTCTTATCTCACCCTCTAATTTCTTTCTAATAACTATCCAGTGTTTTTTGTGCTTGGAAGATCGGTAGGGGATACAAAATTGTATTTTTGTCGATTTTCGGGGCCGAAAATCCTTGGGTCGTTACAAGGATTCTGAAAAGAAATATCTGCAAAACCAAAACTATTAGATGCCCGTGTGGAAAATAGGGGCACCCAGAGTCTAGGTCAAAACAATAAAATCCAGGTCAGTCATATGACTGGTGTGAGAACTAGAACAATCATTTAATCCTTACTTTTAAAGTTAAGTAAATCAAGGGACCACGCCGTATAACATGGAACGGGTTTCCTCCCAAGAATACCAGTGAATAAAACAAACAGCACAATGCTAATTAAAGAAAATGAAGCAAATATAAGACTCAGGTCCCATCACACAATGCAACGCAAGCTGAAGGATAGAATTTTACCTTATAATAGCCAAATAATGCTTGATACGTGAAATTTCATCTTTTATTATTATTATAAGTGAAGAAATCAACTTTAATATAAATGTATTAATCATAGACGACATAGGTACCATATATCATGTTGCCATACTAGTTCTACAATTAAAACCGAAATGCCACGTATTGGAAATTGGATTCCATCTATGAACCAAAGCAAGGGATCGCCCTTACCGAATTCGAGACAATCTAGCCTATTTCTCAGGATACAGCTGCAACTGCACCCAGGAGCGCCAGGGCCGGTCCTCTCTTACGTTTGAGGATTGGAAATTCCTGAACAATACGTTTTCCTGCCCTATGGGGCATAAGTCTGTCAGTATGTCGACCATGTCATCCATCGGCCCCGTAGTGACCGATATATCTGAGGTACCTTGCTTTCCATCATCCACGTAAGTAAAAATGTTTTGGCTCCATATCATGACACCACTCCTAGCTAGAAGGAAACACATGTACTCCCTGGGGTCCATCTTCCGTTTCTTGTTCACTATGGGGTGGGAGGCTCGCGAATTAACGCTATACACAAAGCTACGCTATATTAAAGCCATGCTTTGATCATAAACCACAAGACTCTGCTTTTCAACAGAAGTGTTGATCACTTGCATCCCAGCATGCCACATTGACATTCCATGCCATGCAACTGATGTCTATCGATATATAACCTCCAAGCTCGTACATCTCAGAGAAGGGTGTTAAGCAAGAGAATAAATTCTCCGCCACTAAAAAGATATATATTTAATAGAGATCAATCAACACAGAATAAAAACCAATGTCAGACACACATCCATTTAATAGTTCGTTCTGGGTCTAAACGAAACCGGAGGCACTTTATTCCTCATCCCTTTTCCAACACAAGAGAGAGGTCCTCACATATCCGATCGATCTCCAAGTACGTCTGGATGATCACCACTTATTATCTTGTCTTGGGTGTACCGCCTAATTAAGACATCAGTAATCATCCAAACAATGTGAAGGACTCCGTTCTTCAACCACCATCTTCAACATCGACTTATCGTCGAATCAATTATTTAGAATGAGTACAAACCCGGCCTTTCCAAATAACTGACTTATATAATAAACAAGTGTTATAAAAACATAACATACGCCTCATTCCAGTCCATAATATTCTTTTATTCAAATATTCTTATACTTTGGGAAATGTTCCCATTAATTTTATCAAAGATAAATTCTTTAAATTTATTCTTTAATCTTCCTTTAGATATCAATCCAAACCAAATTAAAGTTTATCCAAACTAGTCGGGATTTGCGCACCTTACCAAAGTAATTATTTGTTTAATTTCCCAATCCCAACCTATTCATCCCATGGAGCAAAATTGCTAATACTCGATATCTAACACCACGGTGTTACCGGTAAAATTAATTACCACTTCCCGTTCAAATCTAATTAAAGATTTAACAATCGCTTGGAGCAAAACTGGTGATACTCCACTCTTGATCAATTCCCAAATTTGATAATTTAAATTATCACATTCTCATATCAATCTAATTAAAGATTCATTAAAAATCCACTTGGTTTTAATCTTCCTAAAAGTCAATATTAATGATTATTTAACTTTGGAAAATCAAACAAGCTGCATCGACAATCTACATCGTACTATTGATTTCTGCCTATATATAACCTCTAAGCTCGTACATCTTAGAGAAGGGTGTTAAGAAAGAGAGTAAATTCTCTACCACCAAACAGATATATATTTAGCAGAGATCAACTATACAGCTCGAAATACAATGTTAGACATGTAATCATGTCTTTAACTGGGTTAAAGAGCTAATGTCATTTAAAACATAGTTCACGATAAACCCAAATCACATTCCATTAATTATGGAATCTTAACAGAAAACAGATCGATATATATAATCGATATCGATTTCCGTATCCGATTAATAGTATAAATGGAGTAACGACCAAGCCTTTTAAATTCCATATATATTAACAGTCTTCCTCCACAAAAGCTCACTTCGATTATTATCAAATCGAATTCCATTCAATTTCAATTTATTATATTAAATTGGAAATCTTTACTTTGGAAAATTCCCTTAAATCTTAATAAAAGATTTATAAATTCCAAATCACATTTCACTGTTAACCGGGTTAAAGAACTAGTGCTATTTAAAACACCGTTCACGATAAACCCAAATATCCAATTCTTTCATTCAATTCCAATTTAATATTAATAATTGGAAACTTATCTAAATCTTAATTAAAAGATTTATTCTTTTCTCAACTGGGTTTAAGAACAGTTTTATTAAAGACACCATTCCCAAAAAAAACCCAAAATCCCATTTGATATTAAATACAAGGCTCTGAATGGAAATTGTATCGGCTTATATTCAATATCAAATTCTGAAACCAACAAATATCGTATTGGAAATAACGATATAAATATATCTTCCAAATTTCCATAACAATATCCTTATAATCACGAAATCCAATATCGAAATATTTCGAAGATGATTTCCATTCAAATCCACTCTAATTCATATATTGGAAAATCTTGTTGTATTGAAACCCATTCTCAATCCAATTCATTTATTTAAAAATAATTGGATTATAATTCTAGTTGATAACTAGTTCATTTCGATAAAAATATATTTTTATCTTTTCAAATATAGAATTTTTCGTCCCAATCCTTTCCAAATCATTTATTATGATTTTACACAAATTATCAATATTTTTTATTTTATTAAGGCCCTTTCAGTCGATTCCAGCGACCTTTTCCCAATTTGATTTGGACATAATTCCAAATCCAACCTTTAGATTTCGAATCTCTTATATTCGTTGGAAAGCTCTTTTCGATATGAACCCAACGATTCTGGCATTAGGAGAATCTGATGGTTGGATCTCCTGTAATATCAATTCGAAGTCAATGGTCGAAATTCGCGAACGGTCGCGGCGCGACGTGTTCTATTAAGGCCATTTAATATATATAATATATATATATATATATTATATATATATTTCGTCGATTTCCAATTAAAACGTATTTTATAAATTCAGTTTAAAAACATTTTCAACTTCATTTTCAATTTTAAATCAAAACCGAATACTCCTTATCGTTATAATATATAAATGATAATATTTTCAAAATATCAGATTTTGAAATATTTCCTTTTTCGGTATTCATTATAAAAATGAATAAAATTGATATAAATATCGTTTGCGTCAAAATGGAGCATCTCTAATCAACACGACTTCAAATATTTCAATATTTTCGTGTCTATCCAAAATCAGACATTAAAACTAGATTTTAGTCCTTTATTGATTATTATTATAAAATATTCGTTATTTTAATATATTCGTTATTTTAAAATATTCGTTCTTTCCGAATTGGAATCGGACACAGCCAATTACCATATACTTTTATTTATATGGATTTCATACACACATGTACACAACAATGATCAAACACAATCAACCATCATCCATAGTGCATTACACAACTAGATAAGCATTAAATATAAATAATTAATGCTTACAACAATTTGTCAACCCCTCGATTGACATACAACTAAACATTGGGATTAGTGTACATCAAATATCATCCCAATACCCGTGTGGGGTTTCAATCAACATACACAGATTTTATTTGTGTCGTTGGACGATGTGTAAAATATATCATCCCAATCAATATCAGTCAAATGAGTGTACATAAACGAATCGTCCAATTTGTAAATGAATATTTATATTCATTCATATACTCGTTAAAAAATATATTTTTAACGATAAATCATTTATTTCAACATATTAATATTTTATACAGTTCATTTATACAATAAAAATGATATTTTTAACTAACACATTTTATTTTAGAAAATTTCAGCAGCATAACGGCGTGATACTAGAACCGGAATAAGGTCTAGCCATATCCCTCACATAATAATGGCTCTTGCCATACACAAACCAAATTCAGTCCATTCCATTCACATCCCAAACCTAATTCAACCAATTAAATCAATCAAAACAAACAACCAAACATCTATTGTTTCAATCAAAGGTGTCGTGTGCTACTAAGCACCGTCTACATTCGAGTATATATATTTAACTGTAAACAAAGTTAGAGTGAGAAGTTCTCACCTTTGGTTTCCACTCCGCCCGTTTTATTTCTGAATTTCAGAACAGTTTGGAATTGCCCGAAATTCCAGCGCAATCTTTTTCACACTGTTCATAGTAAAAATCACATTTTTAATATGATGTTTTTATATTTAACAATCACTATACATATATATAATTAAAAAAAAATCATATTTTTATATAACTAAGAATCAAATTTTTATATAACTAAAAATCAAATTTTTTTTTCTAACTAAAAATCGAAATGTTTTTCTAACTAAAAATCAAATTTTTATATGTCTAAAAATCGAATTTTTATCTGACTAAAAATCGAATTTTTATTTTACTACCTTAATAATAAAAATCACATTTTTATTCCACTACTTCATATATAAAAATCACACTCCTATGACGATGTTTACAATATAAAGATCACATTTTTAATAACATACATATATAAAAACCAAGTTTTTAATCACCGGTATATATATAAAAATTAAAATTTTCACAACTCTATACATATATACAAAAATCATATTTTTATAATGCAACTTATATAATAAAAATCAAATGTTTATAACGATGTTCATATCATAAAAATCAAATCTTTATAGCGATGTTCATATCATAAAAATCAAATTTTTATTGCGATGTTCATATCATAAAAATCAAATTTTTATTTCAAAATCATACACATAAGAATCGTATTTTTATTAACAAGAATAAATAAAAATAAAATAAATACTCACTGTGGAAATGGGGGGATTTTCTGCTATGTAGATCGAGGAGGAGGGGGTGCTGATGGTCGCGGCTGACTGGCGAAGGCGGATTAGTGGTCAGGCGGCGGGTTTTGGGGTCTTAGGACATGGAGGGTTTCAATCGGGCGAGGAGAGAGAGGGAGGGGAGAGGAGGAGGTAGCGCCGGGCTCTGGTGGTGCGGAAACGGCATGGGGGAGGGCGCAGGCGATGGTGATGCACGATGGAGGCTCTATCGTGTTGTTTTTTATTTCTTTTTCCAGATTTGAACGACGGGGAAAGGAGATGGGTAGGGGTTTGACATATGAATGAATATATATATATATATATATTTTTATTTTAATTTAAAATTCCAAAATGTTCATTTTCTTTCGGACTCCGAATCAAACCCAACGACTACCGCCCCTAGCTAATTACCCTAATTCCGAACACAATGGGGTATGTTCGGTAAAACAATCGACTGTTACGATCACTTTTTGTTTATATTAAAATATAAATCAATTATATTGAATTTGAATGCGCATTATAATTCACCAGGGCCACATGCTGACTCCAAAAATTCTAGAAAAATAATTCTTGCTTTGTTTTGATGATACGGTTCTAACAAAACTAATTTCATCTAATTTGGAGACTGTTAAAAAAATGGCCAATTTCCAGTTGATTTAATTCAAACTGAAAGTGCCAAACGTGTTTAAATTCACCATGCTCACATATTGATTACAAAAAATATGAAAATCGGATATCAACAATAATTTGACATTCCGGATCCACCAAAAGTGGTTTCATCAAAAAAGGAGGTCGTTTGCAAAATGGATTTTTTTCAGGGCTATATATTGTAACAACCCGTATTTTGATAACGTGTTATAACCATAAATCTAGACAGAATTAAATTTTAAAATAAGAACCAAGGGAAATGGATTGCGCCATTGCGTTCGTCTCGGAATTCTGCATGAAATCGAGTCCGAGTTTTCGAAAATCGGAGTCCGTATGACCAAGTTATGGCTCCCCAAAGTTTCAAAAATATTCAGAGTTCAAAACAACTCGAATTCGAATTCAAAATTCGAATTTCAAACGCAGAACAGACTGGGCGGGAAATTTCCCACCCAAACCCAGGTCGACTGGGGAGTCGACTGGGCAGTCGACACCCCCAGGACCAGGTCGACTGGGCACTTGGGTGTCGACCTGGTCCCCGAGCCCATTTTTGGGCCAGTGTTCGTTCTGATGTATCTAGTCCGATTTCTGTCCAGATACATCTGCCTAAACCTATTTAAACAGCACCAAACCTAGCCTTCTCTACACACAATTCTATTCTTCTTATACTCTTCCTCTGTTCTAAATAAAAATAAAAATTGCGTCGCTACTCTACTGGAATCAAAACTAGAAGCTAATCAACATCAACCTAAGCAACTCAATTCAAACTAGAGATTGAAGCTTCTGCAACGATCCTACGACAATTTCTGTTCTTAGTTCTCAAAAACCACGATCTGTAAGCTCCAGTTACTCTTAGATCTAAACTGGAAATTTAACATGAACACGATGTAAACTGAAATTATGCCTAAACATGATAACTAGGTTGGATCTATCGTTGTAAATCCTTGATCTATGACTAT
Organism: Allium sativum; assembly: GCA_030737875.1. Taxonomy (NCBI): domain Eukaryota; kingdom Viridiplantae; phylum Streptophyta; class Magnoliopsida; order Asparagales; family Amaryllidaceae; genus Allium; species Allium sativum. The sequence goes on from JASFAX010000028.1 coordinate 14,007,753, forward strand.
CCTTTTTAGACCTACTATTTTAGATCTAATTTTGTACACCCTAGATCTATTCATGTGAAACTTTGACTTGTGGATTATTGTACGAACTTGATTTGGGACATATTCATGTTATTAACCTAAAACCTCTCATGACCTTTATCTAAACATTACCTATGATGTTGAAACTATTATTGGGGATATTATCTTATGTCAATCCATTACCATGTCTATCACCATATTCTGCCAAGTTGATGTTGAGACCCTTATTCATAGGCCTGAAATGTTATAATCGTCATGCTTAACTTGTAAACACCTTTGCCATCCTATGACTATCCTTTTTGTGTTATTCCCTATCTTGATATCTTGTGTTGATGCGAATTCACATACGTTGGGGATACGTTTTGGGTAGATTAGGCAAACTTGAAATTGGCTATAAAATTAACATGATATGACATGAAAACATGGCATGTAAACTTGACATGAAATTATACTTGAAAACTTGAATCATGAACATGGTTAACACGAACTGGAACTTGACATGAAAAATTAAGCATGGACATGACACTTAGATAACTTGAACATGGCCAACTCGAGGTTGCGTTGAGTTTGCAGCATAAATCTGCCCGGAACCTCCCGACGAATCTAGTAACTGCAAAAAATAGGACCCAATGTGAGTAGTTGCTCATATCGCACTCGAAACCCGAGGTTAGACTAGGTTATGGTGTAAATCTGCCCGGAACCGCCTGGCACATCCAGTAACCATAACCAGGTCTAATGTGAGAGGTTAAGGGTGCATTAAGTAAATTAATGCCACTGGATAGGGTTAAGTCATGGACCACTTGAATATACTTAACCAATTTGACACGTTGATTGGATAGGGTTAAGTCATGAACTGCTTGAATACACTTAACCAACCTGACACATGATTCGTAGGACTAAGTCTTGAACTAGAACGACACACTTAGTCAATTTGACATGACACGTAGATGGGGTTAAGTCTCGATTTTAAATGACAACTTAACTTGCTGAACGAAACCCTAGTTACGCGGTCCTTTTCAGCAGTAACCCACTAGACGTATCACGGTACCCTGGGACTAGGCAGGGTGGGGCATGATTGCTGGGCTGATTGTAAGCGACCAGAATGACGGCTGACTTGGTGCGCCATTGTAGGTTCAGGCGGACTAGGGTCGTGCACTTAGTCCGGAGTTGAAAAAGCAGACATTGGGCATCAGTAGGATTATCTGTGCATTCTTGATTCGTGTCAGTGGTTGGCACCCTAGGGCTTGATACACCCTATGGTGGACCTAGCACTGGTGACTACATTCGTGATAGGGCCGTATGACACAGACACACAACGGGCTAGACTTGTAGGGAGCCGATCGATTAGATCATACCGTTGGACCCCGAATTGGGTCACTTCACGGTATTGGGCCAAGGGATTATTTCTTGATTTATAGTTGACACGGGATTAGTATACCAGTATAGTTGGTATGGCGAACCTTGAATACGCAATGTTAGACTTGAGTTATCTTGTTAGCTTAGTTATCATGTCAGACTTATCATCATTCCTATGTTTAATTCCAGTTTATTCATATCTTGTTAACTTTCCTAGTTTCTATGCTGATAGTCACTAGGGCTTTCCAGTCTTTATGACTGACCCGTTTTCTTTTGCCTCTTTGTCTTTCGTTCCCCCCCCCCAGGTTCTCAGGGAGTAGACTCTAGCTCTTAGCTTGGACTTTGCTTGCTTTCTAACAACTCATGTACGGTTTGGTCTTGAGCTATGCTATGGCTGCACTCATGAACTTTTTTTTGGGGAATAATATTTTACTTATGTTGTTTTAAGTACTTTGCTTCTTTAGAACTTGATGTAATGAAATAATGACTTGGCATTTCGATGTAAGAGGTTCTGACTCTATTTTTCAGTAATGAGATTTGGTTTTAAAGTTTATATCCACTGTTTTATACACTCTATTTTATCTATGTTCTGTCTTGTGTTATCTCTGTGCCTGTTTACTAGATAATACCCCTCCAAAACTAGGGCATTCCCTTTGTGAGTGACCCTAGCGAAGGTAGGGTGTTACATTTGGTATCAGAGCAGAAGGTTACCAGACTGGGCAAAAGTTTTAAAAACCTTCTGAAACTATTTTCAAAACCGTTTATAAAGAAGCATTTTTCAAGAAAAGATTTATTTTTAAGAAAAGGCTATTCCCCAAAAGCCATTAGCACTTTCCTTTGTTTCCTCGTTTGAATATTTTTCCTTTTCGCTTTTCAGCATGTCTGATCTTAACCTTCCTGAGGGAGTACCCATACCTGGCTGGTTCCGAAGATACTTGGAAGCTAGGGCCAACGGCGCGGGCCCGGCAGATATCCCTCCTCCTCCACCCCCGGTGTCTTGTGTTATCTCTGTTTCTGTTTACTAGATAATATCCCTCCAAAACTGGGGCATTCCCTTTGCGAGTGACCCTAGCAGAGGTGTGGTGTTACATATATTATATAAAATATATATAAATTCCATAGCGACTATTCTAAATTTTAAACTGAACATAACTTTCAATTCTCGTAATGAAATCTCAGTTTTTCACATTCATTAGAAAGATATAATCGAACAGATTCAATATTTCTTGTTTCGTCCAATTCTAACTTATATTGAATTCTGTATAATCATTCAAAGTTTAAAATTGAATTTTCAAACTACCACGCATTTTCAGGCTCATTTTATAATTAAAATAATTTATACATTCTAACTTCAATTTAAATAAATTTTTAGTCGTTCTAATTTAAAATAAATCATTTTAAATATTCAAAATTCATTAAAATATCTAAAATAAAAATTTTAAATTGGTTCCGATTTTCTTGGTTGTTACAGTCTCCCCCACTTAAAATTTGTTCATCCTCGAAAAGGAACGGAGCTGAAAGTTGTTTAACTAACCAACTTAACTTTCATTCTGGTGTTTATTCTTCAACTTTTCAGTTTCTAAGAATTTTCTAACTTTTCAAAAATTTGGCTAACGCTCTAAATTTTTGAAAATTTTCGCCATAACCTCCTTTGTATGAGGAGACCTTTAAAACCGCAACTTGCCACGCAGGGCCCTCATCATCCAAAAAGAAAAATCCAAGCGGCTAGCCAATCGGATCATAAAATCATCCAAACTGAAATATAGTAAACAAGTACCTATTTATCAAGCATACAATTTTATTCCTCTTCTTAGCCTCCTTGCTATGACATATTCTTATATACACATGTACATATATGCAATTGCAATCAATTTTCAAGTCAGTTCAATATTTGATTCTATTTGGCTTAATGGTTCAAAATTTTAATTAATCAAACAACACAATCAGCAATCAATTAGTTGATTATCATTTCAAACACATAACTTTTATGTATAGTCAAAAATCCAATTTTTGATGCCAATTCACCAACAATAAATCCTATCTAGTTTTGGTTCTCACACCAGTCAATTGGAAATATATAGATATCCCACTTTCGAATACTCGAACATAAATGTCGATGATGTCATGCTCATCATCAAAATCATGTTCGGGCGACTATAGTGTGATTTTATATCTGTCCAGTATATTTGAAGTTTTGTGTACATAAACAAATCGTTTGATTTGTAAATGAATATTTATTTGTTCACGTTCACGTCCAAAAATATATTTTTAACGACCAAATTATTCTATTTAACCTACGAATATTCTACTCGGTTCATTTAATAAATAAAATGATATCTTTATTTTTCTAACTTATTTTAGAAAATTTTGGCGGCATAATGACACGATACTAGAAACGGGACAAGGCCCAGCCTTATCCCCGGTCTAATAATGGCCCACGCCATACACATATCAATCAAACCATTTTCAATTCACCAAACAACCAAATTTAGATCAGATAATCTAACCAACTACACAACCAAACAAACAAGTGCATGGTCTGTGGACAATGGTGTCGGGTGCTACTAAACACCGTCTGCATCCTAGTATATATATATAACTATAAAAGGAAATTTAAAGTGAGAAGTTCTCACCAAAGCTATCCCAACTCCATGACACTTCTATTGTAGGAAATCATCACTGTTCTCGCTTTTTGTCACTTTCGTTGCCCGTAGCCACTACATATATAAAACTCACATTTTTATTCTGCTATTCAATGTATAAAAATCGAATTTTTTCTTCACTATTCAATATATAAAAATCGAATTTTTACTTCGTTATTCAATATATAAAAATCTAATTTTTACTTCGTTATTCAATATATAAAAATCTAATTTTTACTTCGTTATTCAGTATATAAAAATCTAATTCTTACTTCGTTATTCAGTATATAAAAATCGAATTTTTACTTCGTTATACAATATATAAAAATCTAATTTTTACTTCGTTATTCAATATATAAAAATCGAATTTTTACTTCGTTATTCAATATATAAAAATCTAATTTTTACTTCGTTATTCAATATATAAAAATCTAATTTTTACTTCGTTATTAAATATATAAAAATCGAATTTTTATTTCGTTATTCAATATATAAAAATCTAATTTTTACTTCGTTATTCAATATATAAAAATCTAATTTTTACTTCGTTATTCAATATATAAAAATCTAAATTTTACTTTGTTATTCAATATATAAAAATCGAATTTTTACTCCTACGCTATATGGATAAAAATCAAATTTTTATACCGCTGCTATATAGATAAAAATTCTATTTTTACATCGATGCTCATATAATAGAGATTATATTTTTACTTCTTCTACATAATAAAAAATTTATTTTTATACATCCTACATAATAAAGATCGAATTTTTATTATCTATATAATATAAAAATCCTATTTTTATTATCGCCACTATATAAAAATCATGTTTTTATATTTTCTATAAATTAAAAATCGAATTTTTATTCCTACTAAAATATAAAAATCATTTTTTTTATTTTTATTTTTTCAGCGTCAAAATGGTATTTTTACATTACATATATATGGGAATCAAATTTTTATCGAACTAATTACTTTATATCAATAAAATAAAGAAATGGAAGTAAATGGAAATCTTACAGCATAAATGGAAGGAGGGGGGTCCACGCTGGCCTTGGTGCGTTGGGGATGGTCGGAGGAGGAGGAAGTGGCAGTCGGAGTGCTGGTGAAGGGGTGGCGTAGGACGTTTTAGGTGGTGGTGGCGTCGAGGGTCGGGTAGGGCTGGAGGAGCGCCGGTTTTCTGATGAGGGGGGCTGAAATCGAGTAGAAGACGAAGGGGAGGGGGCGCGCCTTCGATTGCTGGAGGAGGGGGGAGGTCGAACGGAGGGGGAGGCGTTTAATCGTCGGCAGTGGGCGAACGAGGGGGGGTTGGCGGCGTCAGATCGCGATTTCCCCCCTTCTGTTTTCTTTTTTTTCGTTGAAATATGAAGTTGGGGGGGGCAGAGGGAAGGTAGGGATAGAGGAGATATATATTTTGTTATTTATTTTTTTATTTTTTTATTTCAAAAAGTAACTTTTATTTTCGACCTCAAAACGAGGCCCACCGCCCGTCGTCCATAGCTAATTACCCCCATTCCGAACACAATGGGATATGTACCACAAGCTGATTCGACCGTTTCGTTCAGTTTCCGTTAAAATCAACATATAACTCTATATATGGAATTTGAACGCGCATTTCAATTCACTGGGGTCACATACTAACTCGAAAAATTTCAGAAAAATATTTTCTAGCTTCGTATTGACGATACAGTCCTAACAAAACTAGTTTCGTCGAATTCTGAGACCGTTGGAAAAATGGCCATTTTCCAGTCGATTAAAATCAACTAAAACTGGTCAAACGCGTTTTCCTTTGCCACGCTCACATATTGATTCGAAAAATTATGAAATTTGGAATCTAGCAATAACTTTACATCACGGACCCAACAAAAGTTGTTTCGTCGAAATCCGAGGTTGTTTGCAAAATTTCCATTTTTGAGTGCCTGAATTCCATAGCGACTATTCAGAATTTTCAACTGGACATATCTTTTGATTCCCGCTACGAAATTTCAATTTCTCAGATTCTTGGAAAGATATTCCCAATTAGATCCTAATGTTTTTGGTTTCACTAAAATCCGGATTGTTTTGCACCCGGTACATTCAATTGAAGTTTGAAATCGAATTATCGAACTACCGCACCATTTTCAATTCCTTTTATAATTATAAATAATTATTTATATTCTAACGACGACGTATATAAATATATACGTTCTAAATATATTCAAAATAAATTTCTCGTCGATATTATTTAAAATAATCTATTTTAAATATTCAAAATTCACTAAAATTGCCAAAATAAAAATTTTAAACTGGCTCGCATTTCCGGGTTATTACAATCTCCCCCACTTAAAACTTTTCGTCCCCGAAAAGGAACGAAGCCGAAAGTTGTTTAACAATTCAACTCAACTTCCAGTATTTTGATTACGGCTTAAGTTCTTCAACTTTTCAGTTTCTAAAAACTTTTCAAAGTTTTCAAAAATTTGGCTAACACCCTAAATTTTCGAAAAATTTCGCTATAACCTCCCCTGCACCGGGAGCCACGGGAAAATCCCGAAATTGCCATATAGGCCTTCTGATCTCAAAAAGAAAAAGAAAAAGCCAATCGGCTCATAAAATCATCATCACCCAAACAAAACAGTAAATTATAGTAAACATGTACCTATTTGTCGGGCAAACAAATTTTATTCTCTGCTCTAGCCTCCTTGCTATGACCTGTTCAATGTAAGTACATGTATATGCAAGCAAATGCTACCAATTCTTAATATAATTCAATATTTGGTTCAATTAGGCATAATGGTTCAAAATTATCAAACAAATAGACAAACAACACAACCATCAATCAATTAGTGAATTAACGTTTCAAATTCATAATTTTGATATATATACAAAATCTCATTTTTGATGCCAAATCACAACAAATAAATCTATCTATATAAGTTTTTGTTCTCACACCAGTCTGATGGAAATATATAGATATCATACCTTCGAAACACGAACACAAATTCTGATGATGATATATCAATCATCTGAATCATCTCCGGGTGTCTAGAATGTGATTCTATATCTATCCAGTATATTAAAACTTCGAATATACGTTCATGACGCGTATATGCAAAATCTTTATATATTGGATTGTCCAAATTCAAAATAAATAAATATTCACATACGTATAAAACGATTTAAAGTTTCAAAACAGAATTGTTTTCATTTGAAAAATATACTCTTCACACTCGTTCTAGGATACTGCAGATCCCATCTCTAACGAGTCATTCTAATTGGATATTGCTAATCCAATATCTGATGAATTCTTTCATATGGTTCTAATGTGTCTTGTTCTCGAGCTCTGTAAACTAAAGCTCTGATACCAAATGGGACGGTCGGGGATTCCGCTCGATCCGAATCAGTCGTTAAACCGATCTAGACCGTTTGAAACCCCTGAACGTTTTGAGAACAGGACAAATTAGAACGCAAACAGAAGAACATTTCATTGCTATAACAACAATTCCATCAGAATACAAGAATATACAGAGTATGAATAAATATCATACATCAAAGAATATCAGAGATTTAAATACAGTATTGCAGCGGAAAAATAATACAAAACACAACTGAGAGTAATACACGGATACAGAGCTTTCCGAGCATCGTTCCAGCTGTAAATCAGGATCTTGTGAATATAAATCTGCAAAACCAAAACTACTAGCTGCCCGTGCAGAAAATAGGGGCACCCAGAGTTTAGGTTAAAATAATAAACTCCAGGTCAGTCATGTGATTGGTGTGAAAACTAAAACAGTTATTTAAAGCTTTACTTTAAAAGAGAGTAATTCAAGGGACCACGCCGTATAACACGGAACGGGTTTCCTCCCAAGAATACCAGTGCATAGAATAAGCAGCGCAATGCTTTTTCGAAAAATGAAGCTATTATAAGACCCAGGTCCCATCACACAATGCAACGCAAGCCGGAGGATAGGGTTTTCCCTTATAATAGCCAAACATGCTTGGTATGTTTAAAACAAATCATTTGATACTATTATAAGTGTATAGTGTCAAAACAATTTCAATCACAAATATCAATCCTAGGCGGCATGGGTACCATCTATCATGTCGCCATACTAAGCTCTACAAATAAAACCGAAATATCTCATATTGGAAATTGGATTTCCGTCATGAGTCGAGGCAGGGGCAAGCTCCTCTCCGCTTCGAGGCACTCTAGCAAATGCCTCTGGGCTACACACTCTGGGTAAGCCCTGGATGCTTCAGGGCCGGTCCTCTCTTACGTTTGAGGATTAGTATTCCTGAACACACGTTTCCCGGTCCTTACAGACCTAAAATTGAGGCGCCTCATCCAACAACCACATAGGTGAAAAGTATATAAATGTCAGGGCTGGTAAGTCACTGACACCACCAAAGCTCTAAAGAAACGTCGTGCTCTCCCTGCAGTCCTTATCCCGTTTTTAACTTATACCGAGGTGTGAGGCTCGCGAATTCACGTTATACACAAAGCTACCGCATAGGCCGTGCTTTGATCATCAACCACATGACTTTGCTTTTCAACAGAAGCCTTGATCCATGCAACTCAGCGTGCCACACAGGCAATTCATGCCATGCGATTGATATCTATCGATATATAACCTCTAAGCTCGTACGTCTCAGGGAAGGGCGTTAAGCAAGAGAATAAATTCTCCGCTGCCAAACAGATATTTATTTAACAGAAATCAATCAACACAGAATAAAATCCAATGTCAGACACACAATCCATTTACAAGTTCGTTCTGGGTCTAAACGAAACCGGAGGCACTTTCCTCGCATATCCATCGATCTCCAAGTACGTCTGGACGACCACCGACTATTTCCATCCTCTTGGGTGTACAGCCCAATCAGGATCATCAGTAATTATCCAAACGATGTGAAGACTTCTGGTCTTCGACCACCGTCATCATCTTCGACTTATCGTCGAATTGGTTATTCAGAATGGGTATAAATCCAGCCTTTCTGAACAACCCGCGTATATTAAAAACAAATGTTACACAAACACAACATACGCCTCATTCCAATTCATTAGTCACTAACCGTAAATCAGCAAGAGAGCAATTCCCCAAATATTAACCCCGAAGGCCGCAACCAACATCAGATCAATACCCAGGAAACCATTCTTCTTAGCTAACCTACAGTTAGTTTCTAAATTTCATATTCTTAGGAAAAGGTTCCCATTAATTTTATCCAAGATAAATTCTTTGAATTTATTCTTTTAATCGTCCTTTGGATGTCATTTCAAACCAAATTATGGTTTTCCAAACTAGTTGAGATTAGCGAACCACACCGGAGTAATTTTTTATTTTATTTCCCAATCCCAACGTATTCATCCCATGAAGCAAAACTGGTAATACTCTATATCTAACACCACGGTGTTATTGGTAAAATTAATTACCATTTCACGCTCAAATCTAATTAAAGATTTGACTATCGTTCCGGAGCAAAACTGGTGATACTCCATCCTCGCTCACTTTCTAAATTTGATAATTTAAATTATCAATTCACATTTCAATCTAATTACAGATTCATTAAAACTCCTTTTACTGGGTTAAAGAATGTCATTTAAAACACAGTTCACAACAAACCCAAATCACATTCTATTTATTATCGGGTTAAAGAACAAGTATCATTTAAAAAACCCTTCACGATAAACCCACAAATCAATTCTATTTCAATTCCAATTATATATATTAGAAATCCTGGTTATTTAAAACCCATTTCAAACCCAATTTATTTACTTAAAAATAATTGGGTTTTAATTTTTAGTTCAAAACTAGTTCATTTCGATAAAAACCTATTTTTATCTTTTCAAATGTGGAGTTTTTCATCCCAATTTTTTCCAAATCATATCTTATGATTTTACACAAATTATTACTATTTTTAATAATTTTATCAAGGCCCGTACAGTCGATTTCCATCAACGGCCATCGAACTGCACTTACAGCGACCTTTTCCAAATTTGATTTGGATGTATCTCCAAATCCAACCGTTAGATTTCAAATTTCTAATATTCATTAGAAAGCTCTTTTCGATATGAACCCAACGGTTCCGGTTTTAGGAGAATCCGACGGTCGGATCTCCCGTAATATCCGTTCGAAGTCAATGGTCGAAATTCATGAACTGCCGCGGCGCGGCGCGTTCTTTTCAGGCCATTATATATATATATATATATATATATATATATATATATATATATATATATCTCATCGATTTCCCCTTTTAAACGAATTTTATAAATCGTTTTAAATTCGTTGCCAAAACAAATTCAACTTCGTATTCAATTTCGAATCAAAATTGAATATCCCATATAATTCGTTTTGAATTCATTTCAATTCGAATTCATTTTCTATTCAATTCAATTCAAATTCGTATTCTATTCAGTTCAATTCAAATTCGTTTTCTATTCTATTCAATTCAAATTCGTTTTCTATTCTATTCGATTCAAATTCGTTTTCTATTCAATTCAATTCAAATTCGTTTTCTATTCTATTCAATTCAAATTCGTTTTTTATTCTATTCAATTCAAATTCGACTATAATCGATATAAATATCGTTCGCGTCAAAATAGCGCATCTCTAATCAACACGGCTTTATATTCAACAAATGAATCTATATTTCTTTCAATACATGACTCTATATTTTTGTCAACACATGACTAATCTCAACGAATGAGTACTGTCCACGTGTGACTATTTTTGTTATTTAATATGTTTTATAAAAATTATGGTATCTATCGTTTGATAACAAATCAGACTCCAACCGTAAATTAGAAAGAGAACGATTCCCTAAATATTAACCCCGAAGGCCGAAACCAACATCAGATCAATATCCAGGAGACCACTCATCTTATCTACTTTCCAGTTAGTTCCTAATTTTATATGATAAAGATGTAAATTTTATTGTTAAAATATTTCTTTCAACACATGACTAATCTCAACGGATGAGTACTGTCAACACATGAACCTTTATTTTATAATATAAAGATGTAAAATTTGTTGTTAAAATATTTCGTTCAACACATGACTAATCTCAACGGATGAGTACTATCAACACATGAACCTTTATTTTATAATATTCTTTATTTTCTAAATTGGAATGAGGCCCAATCAATTACCATATAAAGTTAATTATATGGATTCTATACCACACATGTATATAATAGCAACGATAAATAATCAACCATCATCCAAAGTGCACTACACTGTATAAGCATCAAATATAGATATCTAACGCTTATAACAGCCTGTCAATCAATCGATCGACATACAACTAATTATTGGGATTAGTGTATGCCGTATTTTATCCCAATACCCGTGTGGGGTTTCAAATCAACAAACATAGATTTTTTATTTGTGCAGTTGGGCGATGTGTAAAATTTATCGTCCAAATCTGTAGTGACCCAAAAATCCAGTCCAATTTGAGCTGACTAAATAACACAAGTCCAACCCCAAATTGCACTAGAAATTCAAGAAACTAATAGAAAGAAGATAGAGGGTGAGGATAGTTAAGATAGAAACTTAGAATAGAAGAAGAAGAAGACACCAACAACAACATCAGAGTAACACGAATCTCACAGCGGAACGAATAAAATATAACATAACTTTTGAAATACAAAGTTATAACTGTTTATACATACCATTTTCAGAGTACAACATATAACATCACAGCGGAATAAATAATAGCTATCGACTGCTGAAGCCTCCTGCTCCAAGCTCTCCAAGTGCATCTGTAAATCCCGACTACTTGACTGCCCGTACAAATTTAGGCACCCAAGAGTTTAGGGAAAACAAAACAAATAAACTCTGGGTCAGTCATGTGACTGGTGTGAGTAAACTCAAATCATTTAAACAGGTATATGATATCTCATAAGACCACGCCGTGAATACGGAACGGGTTTTTCCCTTATGAGAATCCAAACATCTTTGAAAAGCAATATCATTCTGATATTATGATAATGTCTAAATACAAATAGATATCAGTCTAGTAGAAACGCTTGCATCTCACGTTCTACATATATAGTATACAATCAAAACCGCAGGTGCGTATTGGATGATTGGGTTTCCAACTATGACAAGGTATGGAACCACCTTCCGATCAGTGTACTCTAGGAACGATACACTGGAGTTCAACAAGAACATCTTGCAACTCAGCCACACATGACCGACCACTCATTTCGCTTGAGCGTATCGAATGTACATCACCAACGGTTGGGATCAGCAACCGTTCCCATATATATATATGGGACAGCATTGATAGATTTAAGAAGCAAATGAATATTCTCTAGATAGGTGATTATACACCCTACTTCGGTGCGACCGACTTAGCCATGCTGCCTGCCCGATTTCTGTCATTTACCAGATGTGAGGCTAGAAACTACGCTTATCTATCTTTCATTGATAGCACGATTACTTTGAATGCCACATTATAAGATCCGTTAATCATTAGTTGGATCTGCACAAATAGATTCTGGATATTATGCGAAGGGAATAAATCCGTTGGCCACCATATATATTTGTACAGTCCAACTCTTTCGATCATTGGAACTATTCTGTCAGACATTCGTCCATATACGTTCGTTCTGGGACTGAACGAAACCGAAGGCACTATTCTGTAAATAGGACAGCCCTTGCACTTTACTCCGTCTTCAATTTCTGCATCGTATTTGATCACAACGCTTATGTCGATACGGAGTGGTTCTTCAGATAATAATCCAACCGGTCTCTCCATATTAACAACGTAAAATGGTCAAAACTTCGATAGTCTGTTATTTAACTATCAAATGAAAATATGTCGATGTACAAACAACGATCTTAATTCCAAATGGAATTATCGATCCAATCATCAATCATATATATATATATATATACATATATTTCCTTATTTTCTAAAACTAGAAAATATACATTTTCAACATTGGAAAACATTTCCAATCCTCATTTATGCATCACTATCATTCCACAACTATTAGTCCCTAACTGTAAACTAGTAAGAGAACAATTCTCTAAGTATAAACCCCGAAGGCCGAAACCAACATCAGATCAACACTCAGAAAACTATTCAACTTACCAATCTCTAGTCGGTTTCTAATATTGTTTAACTTCACTTCTTAATTTCTATATTCGATTAACCCCTTTTGATAAACTACGTTTGATTAACTCCTTTTGATAAACTACGTTTTCCGTTACAACTATTTCCTTTTTTATAACGTTTACTTACCGTTACAAATATTCTCTTAATTATAACTACTAATTACCCTTACAAATATTTCCTATTTATAATTTCTATTTACCGTTACAAATATTTCCTATTTATAATTTCTATTTACCGTTACAAATATTTCCTATTTATAACTTCTATTTATCTTTTAAATAAATATTTCTTTATTCTATTTATTTTCTAAATAAATATTCCCCTTTTCAATTCTATTTATTTTCTAAATAAATATCCCTTTTATAAAACTCTATTTGTTTTATAAATAAATATCCCTTTTATAAAACTCTATTTATTTTATAAATAAATTACTTTTATAAACTCCGTGTTCGTTTTATAAATACTCTATTTTCAAATTGTTTCCTTTTATAAAATCGGTTGATTTTATAAAACTCCTTTATTTCGAAATACATTGAAATATTCCTTTTTACAACTCAGGGTTTCTTATGGTATTTAAAATATCAAACAACGATGATCAATATCGTTCTAACATCCATAATCAATAGCAGATTATAAATCACAACATATATCACAATATATGAAAACAGCAAAATAATTGTTGAGGAACCCAGTCGGATTCCTCCAACCTGTCTCCCTGCACCCACAGATGTTACACAGTATAATATACATCATATTTCATTTTGAAATGAAATATCCTGTTGTACAGAACCATATTTGATTAACAGTACATAGACTACTATAACTACGTTTTCAATCAAATCTATTTAACAGTCCAGTTTAACAATCAATCTACAGCAGTCAATAAATAAAGTACAATTTATATTAAAATATAAATTGAGGAGAGTTAGTGAGTTTTACTCACATTGTCCGTAATCGTTAACTAACGATTTACGGTAGTCGGTTCTGATCAGGAAATTTATTTCGATATAAATTGTGACGAGCTTCTGTTCATTCCTAGTCGGTTCCATTTGTAGCTGCTGTTTATACGATCCTGTCGGATCTGATTTTTTTGTACATTTCTTGATTTGAAATAGCCCATGATCCCCTTTTACATCTCATGGCCCAATCATGCTTTAAAAAGCCTAGACCCCTTTTGTTGCCTTCTTTCCCGAACTGGAAACCCGAACTCCAGTAACACATACACGAAAAACAACTAGCTGATTCATCCCTGTACTGTACACGTCCCTTTTTGTTTTGGACCAGTCAACCATCCCCAGTATCCCGTCATGACCTAACAAGCCAAGCCGGACTAGCTGCCACTGTTCGCTACTATTTTTCACTCACAACTTTGTTTAAAAACTGTTGCCAATGCTCACCACGAAATAAATGAAATGCCCAACCTTTTGTTTCCCAGTTCTGATGTTATTCACCATACTGCTAATTGTTACAGCCCTCACACCACTTCGTTTTGCCATCAACTTCCCACTTCATTTAACAATACTTTGAAACATGAAACCCCTCACTAAATTTACGTTCTCAACCACCATCCACTCTTGTAATCATCATCCTACTCTCACGGTCTCACCATTCAGCACAACCTTACCCCGAACCATTTAACTACCTCCTGCCATTAACGAATACCTCTCCTATCCTCAACAAGAAAACAAACAACTCCTGCACACAAGGAAACTTAGAACTGAAAACAACTCCTGTTACCAAAACACTCATCAAATCCTCCTTTCCTAACTAAATCGCACTCCTCCATTCGAAGCTCACGCTCCCAGTTCTGTCGTGCCATCCCAACAGACATCGAACTAAAACAGCACGGAAGCCCACCAAGATATCATTCCAGGTGCGGAATCACCTCCTCCATCCCAATCTGAACTCAGAATCCACCTCATCAATCTTCATCGTTCCTCCCAACAACCGCCAGTCGGAGCGACTCCTCACCAGCAACGACCGAGCTCAGTAAAATGTACCCAGATGTGAAGAGCAACTCAGATGGAGTTCAAAGATATTTAGATTTCGATTTATAGGATTTTACCCGAATTGATTTTTGAATTTCTTGCATCCGATTTTCGGTTTTCTTTTGCTGGAGAATGAAATGGAAGTGCGGCGGAAATGAATTGATCTGAGGTAGACGTGAAATTAGGTTTTAAGGGAATTATAGTGTTATTTATAAGGACTTCTTCTTTATTCAATTTGTGGCTGAGAATCAATGCAAACGTGGATTGCTTTAGGCCTTGAAACAAGTCAGGATATTTTTATTTTAGGTCTTACACTATTCGGTACTCGTTGTCTAGAACTTGGTCAATGTACAGACTGCTATCGACAGAAATAAAAATACCGTTGAGATGAGCTCGGTGCTACAATCCCAAAAATATAAAAATACCGGTAGATTAACTCATATTGTGAAACCTCGAAATATTGATACAGGGTGTCAAATACTCCAAATAAAAAAGTTGCTTATTTAATTAATTAAAAATTACCATAAAATTCTAAAAATTAAATTATCGCTACGTCTCAAAAGAACCTTGTCTAAATTCAAACCCGATCTCTGGTTATATTGAATAAACCGTTATGGTCGATAAACGGTTCCATAGCGACTATTTTAAAATTTGGTTTGGACATATCTCAAAATCTACACGACGAAATCCCGATTTTTCTCTTCCACTAGAAAGATATACTCCACCAGCTCAACGCGTTTCTTGTTTCACAGAAATCCGATTTAAAACGAATCCTGTACACTCAGTTGAAGTTTGAATCGCCAAATTACGAACTGCAACGCCATTTCGAGCTCGGTTTTAATTATAATATAATTATATGTTCTAACATCATCGATTAATTAATATATTCGTTATTTAAATAATTAAATAAGTTCATTATTACACCGTCAAATATCCGGGTCATTACATTCTTCCCCACTTAAAATAATTTCGTCCTCGAAATTGCTAAGGTAGAGGACGACCCTATCTACTGGATAAATATTTATCAGTTTACCCCTTAAATTCAGTTTCAACCGAACCAATTCATATCGACTAAAATATTAATTTATTCCGACTAACTAAAATTTCCAAAAATTTCTGAAAATTTTCTAACGCTTAAATTTTTCGGAAAATTCGCCATAACCTCCTTTGTACAGCCCTATCGGTAAAACCACAACTCGCCTCTCTAGGCCTTCTCCAACCCAAAAGAAAATCAAACAGCCAAGCGGCTTGCCAAATCGGCTCATAAATCTCCAAACTCATATGAAATATAAACTTGTACCTTTTTGTCGGGCATAACACTATATCCCTTTCCTCTGTGAACAACTTAGTATATACCATTGTCATCTCAATCAAACTCCAATCGATTCTTGATTCCAAACTTTGAATTTTATCAATTCAATTCTGTTCCAGATCATCACTAATCCAATCCAAATTTAATTTAACTTAGTTCAAGTTAAAATTTTAATTTGTTTATTTACCTTTTCCATCTCAACTCATTTAACTTCATTAGTTAAATTTAAATTCCAGAATTTTTAAATCCCTGGGTTAATTTCAAATCAAATTTTGAAATAATAACACCAATTCAAAATCTTTGAATATCAAAACAACTTGTTTTATCAAAACAATTCAAAACAAAATCTTTGGTAGTAATTCGTCACCTTGAAACTCGAAAATCACACTGATGATGTGTACACCATCATCAGAATTATTTCCCAGCGATCGAAGTGAGTTCAATACTATATTTCTCTTTCAATTTGAAAACAAATTTCAAACTCTCCCAGGAACTTAAAATTTACTTATTTTAATTCCTAATCCTGATTTAAATTCAGATTTACTTCATCTTATTTGACATACTCTACTTATATGAATTCTGATTAGTTATTTATAACTATTTCACCTTTTTATAATCTCTTTCGATTATAGCAACAACCAACACATCCAATATACTATAATGATTCAAATCTTAACCATTTTTTTATATCAAAATATAATTCGGGTAAAACTACTTCATTCACCCTCTTTCAAAACATACCGTGTCGACTCATCGTATTCGAGCGTTTAGAAACCCTTATCGATATTGTGGTGCCCCACTATCGACCAGAATTCATAAGCCACTCAACCAATAAAGCTCCACAATACAAAACAAATTTTTATATCAAATAACAAATACGTTAACTCGTATATATACACTCAACTCAATCTAGGATATTACTAATCCCATCTCTACTGAGTTACACCACAGAGCCAAGGTAATACTTAACTTAAGCTCTGATACCAACTGTAGTGACCCAAAAATCCAGTCCAATTTGAGCTGACTAAATAACACAAGTCCAACCCCAAATTGCACTAGAAATTCAAGAAACTAATAGAAAGAAGATAGAGGGTGAGGATAGATAAGATAGAAACTTAGAATAGAAGAAGAAGAAGACAACAACAACAACATCAGGGTAACACGAATCTCACTGCGGAACGAATAAAATATAACATAACTTTTGAAATACAAAGTTATAACTGTTTATACATACCATTTTCAGAGTACAACATATAACATCACAGCGGAATAAATAATAGCTATCGACTGCTGAAGCCTCCTGCTCCAAGCTCTCCAAGTGCATCTGTAAATCCCGACTACTTGACTGCCCGTACAAATTTAGGCACCCAAGAGTTTAGGGAAAACAAAACAAATAAACTCTGGGTCAGTCATGTGACTGGTGTGAGTAAACTCAAATCATTTAAACAGGTATACGATATCTCATAAGACCACGCCGTGAATACGGAACGGGTTTTTCCCTTATGAGAATCCAAACATCTTTGAAAAGCAATATCATTCTGATATTATGATAATGTCTAAATACAAATAGATATCAGTCTAGTAGAAACGCTTGCATCTCATGTTCTACATATATAGTATACAATCAAAACCGCAGGTGCGTATTGGATGATTGGGTTTCCAACTATGATAAGGTATGGAACCACCTTCCGATCAGTGTACTCTAGGAACGATACACTGGAGTTCAACAAGAACATCTTGCAACTCAGCCACACATGACCGACCACTCATTTCGCTTGAGCGTATCGAATGTACATCACCAACGGTTGGGATCAGCAACTGTTCCCGTATATATATATGGGACAGCATTGATAGATTTAAGAAGCAAATGAATATTCTCTAGATAGGTGATTATACACCCTACTTCGGTGCGACGACTTAGCCATGCTGCCTGCCCGATTTCTGTCATTTACCAGATGTGAGGCTAGAAACTACGCTTATCTATCTTTAATTGATAGCACGATTACTTTGAATGCCACATTATCAGATCCGTTAATCATTAGTTGGATCTACAGAAATAGATTCTGGATATTATGCGAAGGGAATAAATCCGTTGGCCACCATATATATTTGTACAGTCCAACTCTTTCGATCATTGGAACTATTCTGTCAGACATTCGTCCATATACGTTCGTTCTGGGACTGAACGAAACCGAAGGCACTATTCTGTAAACAGGACAGCCCTTGCACTTTACTCCGTCTTCAATTTCTTCATCGTATTTGATCACAACGCTTATGTCGATACGGAGTGGTTCTTCGGATAATAATCCAACCGGTCTCTCCATATTAACAACGTAAAATGGTCAAAACTTCGATAGTCTGTGATTTAACTATCAAATGAAAATATGTCGGTGTACAAACAATGATCTTAATTCCAAATGGAATTATCGATCCAATCATCAATCATATATATATATATATATACATATATTTCCTTATTTTCTAAAACTAGAAAATATACATTTTCAACATTGGAAAACATTTCCAATCCTCATTTATGCATCACTATCATTCCACAACTATTAGTCCCTAACTGTAAACTAGTAAGAGAACAATTCTCTAAGTATAAACCCCGAAGGCCGAACCCAACATCAGATCAACACTCAGAAAACTATTCAACTTACCAATCTCTAGTCGGTTCTAATATTGTTTAACTTCACTTCTTAATTTCTATATTCGATTAACCCCTTTTGATAAACTACGTTTGATTAACTCCTTTTGAAAAACTACGTTTTCCGTTACAACTATTTCCCTTTTTATAACGTTTACTTACGTTACAAATATTCTCTTAATTATAACTACTAATTACCGTTACAATATTTCCTATTATAATTTCTATTTACCGTTACAAATATTTCCTATTTATAATTTATATTTACCGTTACAAATATTTCCTATTTATAACTTCTATTTATCTTCTAAATAAATATTTCTTTATTCTATTTATTTTCTAAATAAATATTCCCCTTTTCAATTCTATTTATTTTCTAAATAAATATCCCTTTTACAAAACTCTATTTGTTTTATAAATAAATATCCCTTTTATAAAACTCTATTTATTTTATAAATAAATTACTTTTATAAACTCCGTGTTCGTTTTATAAATACTCTATTTTCAAATTGTTTCCTTTTATAAAATCGGTTGATATTACTTTTATAAACTCCGTGTTCGTTTTATAAATACTCTATTTTCAAATTGTTTCCTTTTATAAAATCGGTTGATTTTATAAAACTCCTTTATTTCGAAATACATTGAAATATTCCTTTTTACAACTCAGGGTTTCTTATGGTATTTAAAATATCAAACAACGATGATCAATATCGTTCTAACATCCATAATCAATAGCAGATTATAAATCACAACATATATCACAATATATGAAAACAGTAAAATAATTGTTGAGGAACCCAGTCGGATTCCTCCAACCTATCTCCCTGCACCCACAGATGTTACACAGTATAATATACATCATATTTCATTTTGAAATGAAATATCCTGTTGTATAGAACCATATTTGATTAAAAGTACATAGACTACTATAACTACGTTTTCAATCAAATCTATTTAACAGTCCAATTTAACAATCAATCTACAGCAGTCAATAAATAAAGTACAATTTATATTAAAATATAAATTGAGGAGAGTTAGTGAGTTTTACTCACATTGTCCGTAATCGTTAACTAACGATTTACGGTAGTCGGTTCTGATCAGGAAATTTATTTCGATATAAATTGTGACGAGCTTCTGTTCATTCCTAGTCGGTTCCATTTGTAGCTGTTGTTTATACGATCCTGTCGGCTCTGATTTTTTTGTACATTTCTTGATTTGAAATAGCCCATGATCCCCTTTTACATCTCACGGCCCAATCATGCTTTAAAAAGCCCAGACCCCTTTTGTTGCCTTCTTTCCCGAACTGGAAACCCGAACTCCAGTAACACATACACGAAAAACAACTAGCTGATTCATCCCTGTACTGTACACGTCCCTTTTTGTTTTGGACCAGTCAACCATCCCCAATATCCCGTCATGACCTAACAAGCCAAGCCGGACTAGCTGCCACTGTTCGCTACTGTTTTTCACTCACAACTTTGTTTAAAAACTGTTGCCAATGCTCACCCACGAAATAAATGAAATGCCCAACCTTTTGTTTCCCAGTTCTGACGTTATTCACCATACTGCTAATTGTTACAGCCCTCACACCACTTCGTTTTGCCATCAACTTCCACTTCATTTAACAATACTTTGAAACATGAAACCCTTCACTAAATTTTACGTTCTCAACCACCATCCACTCTTGTAATCATCATCCTACTCTCACGGTCTCACCATTCAGCACAACCTTACCCCGAACCATTTAACCACCTCCTGCCATTAACGAATACCTCTCCTATCCTCAACAAGAAAACAAAACAACTCCTGCACACAAGGAAACTTAGAACTGAAAACAACTCCTGTTACCAAAACACTCATCAAATCCTCCTTTCCTAACTAAATCGCACTCCTCCATTCGAAGCTCACGCTCCTAATTCTGTCGTGCCATCCCAACAGACATCGAACTAAAACAGCACGGAAGCCCACCAAGATATCATTCCAGGTGCGGAATCACCTCCTCCATCCCAATCTGAACTCAGAATCCACCTCATTAATCTTCATCGTTCCTCCCAACAACCGCCAGTCAGAGCGACTCCCTCACCAGCAACGACCGAGCTCAGTAAAACGTACCCAGATGTGAAGAGCAACTCAGATGGAGTTCAAAGATATTTAGATTTCAATTTATAGGATTTTACCCGAATTGATTTTTGAATTTCTTGCATCCGATTTTCGGTTTTCTTTTGCTGGAGAATGAAATGAAGTGCGGCGGAAATGAATTGATCTGAGGCAGACGAGAAATTAGGTTTAAGGGAATTATAGTGTTATTTATAGGGACTTATTCTTTATTCAATTTGTGGCTGACAATCAATGCAAACGTGGACTGCTTTAGGCCTTGAAACAAGTTAGGATATTTTTATTTTAGGTCTTACACTATTCGGGTACTCGTTGTCTAGAACTTGGTCAATGTACAGACTGCTATCGACAGAAATAAAAATACCGTTGAGATGAGCTCGGTGCTACAATCCCAAAAATATAAAAATACCGGTAGATTAACTCATATTGTGAAACCTCGAAATATCGATACAGGGTGTCAAATACTCCAAATAAAAAAGTTGCTTACTTAATTAATTAAAATTACCATAAAATTCTAAAAATTAAATTATCGCTACGTCTCAAAAGAACCTTGTCTAAATTCAAACCCGATCTCTGGTTATATCGAATAAACCGTTATGGTCGATAAACGGTTCCATAACGACTATTTTAAAATTTGATTTGGACATATCTCAAAATCTACACGACGAAATCCCGATTTTTCTCTTCCACTAGAAAGATATACTCCACCAGCTCAACGCGTATCTTGTTTCACAGAAATCCGATTTAAAACGAATCCTGTACACTCAGTTGAAGTTTGAATCGCCAAATTACGAACTGCAACGCCATTTCGAGCTCGGTTTTAATTATAATATAATTATATGTTCTAACATCGTCGATTAATTAATATATTCGTTATTTAAATAATTAAATAAGTTCATTATTACACCGTCAAATATCCAGGTCATTACAAAATCAATGTCAGTCAAATCAGTGTACATAAACAAATCGTTCGATTTGTAAATGAATATTTATTTGTTCACGTTCATGTTAAAATTATATTTTTAATGACCAAATTATTCTATTCAACCTACGAATATTCTATTTGGTTCATTTATTAAATAAAATGATATATTTATTTTTCTAACTTATTTTAGAAAATTTCGGCGGCATAACGGCATGATACTAGAAACGGACAAGGCCTAGCCTTATCCCGGTCTAATAATGGCCCATGCCATACACATATCAATCAAACCAATTTCAATACACCAAACAACCAAATTTAGATCAAATAATCTAACCAACTACACAACCAAACAAACAAGTCCATGGTCTATGGACAATGGTGTCGGGTGCTACTAACCACCGTCTGCATCCTAGTATATATATATATATATATATATATATATATATATATAACTAGAAAAGGAAATTTAAAGTGAGAAGTTCTCACCAAAGCTATCCCAACTCCACGACACTTCTATTGTAGGAAATCATCACTGTTCTTGCTTTTTTGTCACTTTCGTTGCCCGTAGCCACTACATATATAAAAATCACATTTTTATTTCGCTATTCAATGTATAAAAATAGAATTTTTTCTTCGCTATTAAATATATAAAATCGAATTTTTACTTCGTTATTATATAAAAATCTAATTTTTACTTCGTTATTCAATATACAAAAATCTAATTTTTACTTCGTTATTCAATATATAAAAATCTAATTTTACTTCGTTATTCAATATATAAAAATCTAATTTTACTTCGTTATTCAATATATAAAAATCTAATTTCTATTCGTTATTCAATATAATAAAAATCTAATTTTACTTCGTTATTCAATATATAAAAATCTATTTTTACTTCGTTATTCAATATATAAAAATCTAATTTTTACTTTCGTTAATTCAATATATAAAAAATCTAATTTTACTTCGTTAATTCAATATATAAAAATCTAATTTTTACTTCGTTATTCAATATATAAAAATCTAATTTTTACTTCGTTATTCAATATATAAAAATCTAATTTTTACTTCGTTATTCAATATAATCTAATTCTTTTACTTTCGTTATTCAATATATAAAAATCTAATTTTTACTTCGTTATTCAATATATAAAAATCTAATTTTTACTTCGTTATTCAATATATAAAAATCGAATTTTTACTCCTATGCTATATGGATAAAAATCACATTTTTATAATGCTGCTATATAGATAAAAATTCTATTTTTACATCAATGCTCATATAATAGAGATTATATTTTTAATTCTTCTACATAATAAAAATTATATTTTTATAAATCCTACATAATAAAGATCGAATTTTTATTATCTATATAATATAAAAATCCTATTTTTATTATCGCCACTATATAAAAATCATGTTTTTATATTTTCTATAAATTAAAAATCGAATTTTTATTTCTCCTAAAATATAAAAATCATATTTTTTTATTTTTATTTTTTAAGCATCAAAATGATATTTTTACATTACATATATATGGGAATCAATTTTTTATCGAACTAATTACTTTATATCAATAAAATAAAGAAATGGAAGTAAATGAAATCTTACAGCATAAATCGAAAGGAGGGGGGGGTCCACGCTGGCCTTGGTGCGTTGGGGATGGTCGGAGGAGGAGGAAAGTGGAAGTCGGAGTGTTGGTGAAGGGGTGGCGCAGGCCGTTTTTAGGTGGTGGTGGCGTCGAGGGTCGGGTAGGGCTGGAGGAGCGTCGGTTTTCTGATGAGGGGGGCTGAAATCGAGTAGAAGAAGAAGGGGAGGGGCGCGCCTTCGATTGCTGGAGGAGGGGGGAGGTCGAACGGAGGGGGAGGCGTTTTAATCGCCGGCGGCGTGGCGAACGAGGGGGGGTTGGCTGGCGTCAGATCGTGATTTCACCCCTTCTGTTTTTTTTTCCGTTGAAATATGAAGTTGGGGGGGTGGAAGAGGAAGGTAGGGGTAGAGGAGAGATATTTTTTTTTATTTTTTATTTTTTTTTATTTCAAAAAGTAACTTTTATTTTTGACCTCAAAACGAGGCCCACCGCCTGTCGTCCATAGCTAATTACCCCCATTCTGAACACAAATGGGATATGTACCACAAGCTAATTTGACCGTTTCGATCAGTTTCCGTTAAAATCAACATATAACTCTATATATGGAATTTGAAGACGCATTTCAATTCACTGGGGTCACATACTAACTCAAAAAATTCCAAAAAAATATTTTCTAGCTTCGTATTGACGATACAATCCTAACAAAACTAGTTTCGTCGAATTCTGAGACCGTTGGAAAAATGGCCATTTTCCAGTCGATTAAAATCAACTAAAACTGGTCAACGCGTTTTCCTTTGCCACGCTCACATATTGATTCAAAAATTATGAAATTTGGAATCTAGCAATAACTTTACATCACGGACCAACAAAAGTGGGTTTCGTCGAAATCCGAGGTCGTTTGCAAAATTTCCATTTTTGAGGGCCTGAATTCCACATAACGACTATTCAGAATTTTCAACTGGACATATCTTTAGATTCCCGCTATGAAATTTCAATTTCTTGGATTCGTTGGAAAGATATTCCCAATTAGATCCTAATGTTTTTGGTTTCACAAAAATCTGGATTGTTTTGCACCCGGTACATTCAATTGAAGTTTGAAATCGAATTATCGAACTACCGGGCCATTTTCAATTCCTTTTATAATTATAAATAATTTTTTATATTCTAACGACGACGTATATAAATATATACATTCTAAATATATCCAAAATAAATTTCTCGTCGATATTATTTAAAATAATCTATTTTAAATATTCAAAATTCGCTAAAATTGCCAAAATAAAAATTTTAAACTGGCTCGCATTTCCGGTTATTACAACCTTTAAACATTACCTGTGATGTTGAAACTATTATTGGGGATATTATCTTATGTCAATCCATTACCATGTCTATCACCATATTCTGCCAAGTTGATGTTGAGACCCTTATTCATAGGCCTGAAATGTTATAATCGTCATGCTTAATTTGTAAACACCTTTGTCATCCTATGACTATCCTTTTTGTGTTATTCCCTATCTTGATATCTTGTGTTGATGCGAATTCACATGCGTTGGGGATACGTTTTGGGTAGATTAGGAAAACTTGAAATTGGCTATAAATTAACATGATATGACATGAAAACATGACATGTAAACTTGACATAAAATTATACTTGAAAACTTGAATCATGAACATGGTTAACACGAACTGGAACTTGACATGAAAAATTGAGCATGGACATGACACTTAGATGACTTGAACGTAGCCAACTCAAGGTTGGGTTGAGTTTGCAGTATAAATCTGCCCGGAACCGCCCGGCGAATCCAAGTAAACTGCAAACAATAGGACCCAATGTGAGTAGTTGGTCATATCGCACTCGAAACCCCGAGGTTAGACTAGGTTATGGTGTAAATCTGCCCCGGAACCGCCCGGCACACATCCAGTAACCATAACCAAGTCTAATGTGAGAGGTTAGGGGTGCATTAAGTAAATCAATGCCAATGGATAGGGTTAACTCATAGACCACTTGAATATACTTAACCAATTTGACACATTAATTGGATAGGGTTAAGTCATGTACCGCTTGAACACACTTAACCAACCTGACACATGATTCGTAGGACTAAGTCTTGAACTAGAACGACACACTTAGTCAATTTGACATGACATGTAGATGGGGTTAAGTCTCGATTTTAAATGACAACTTAACCTACTGAACGAAACCCTAGTTACGTGGTCCTTTTCAGCAGTAACCCACTAGATGTATCACGGTACCCTGGGACTAGGCAGGGTGGGGCACGATTGCTGGGCTGATTGTTAGCGACCAGAACGACGGCTGAGTTGGTGCGCCGATGTAGTTTCAGGCGGACTAGGGTCGTGCACTTAGTCTGGAGTTGAAAAAGCAGGCATTGGGCATCATTAGGATTATCTGTGCATTCTTGATTCGTGTCGGTGGTTGGCACCCTAGGGCTTGATACACCCTATGGTGGACCTAGCACAGGTGACTAAATTCGTGATAGGGCCGTATGACACAGACACACGACGAGCTAGACTTGTAGGGAGCCGATCGATTAGATCATACCGTTGGATCCCGAATTGGGTCACTTCACGATATTGGGCCAAGGGATTATTTCTTGATTTATAGTTGACACGGGATTAGTATACCAGTATAGTTGGTATGGCGAACCTTGAATACGCAATGTTAGACTTGAGTTATCTTGTTAGCTTAGTTATCATGTTAGACTTATCATCATTCCTATGTTTAATTCTAGTTTATTCATGTCTTGTTAACTTTACTAGTTTCTATGCTGATAGTCACTAGGGCTTACCAGTCTTTATGACTGACCCTTTTTCTTTCGCCTCTTTGTCTTTCGTTTCCCCCCCAGGTTCTCAGGGAGGAGACTCTAGCTCTTAGCTTGGACTTTGCTTGCTTTCTGACAGCTCATGTACGGTTTGGTCTTGAGCTATGCTATGGCTGCACTCATGCACTTTTTTTGGAGGAATAATATTTTACTTATGTTGTTTTAAGTACTTTGCTTCTTTAGAACTTGATGTAATGAAACAATGACTTGGCATTTCGATGTAAGAGGTTCTGACTCTATTTTTCAGTAATGAGATTTGGTTTTAAAGTTTATATCCGCTGCTTTATACACTCTATTTTATCTATGTTCTGTCTTGTGCTATCTCTGTGTCTGTTTACTAGATAATACCCCTCCAAAACTAGGGCATTCCCTTTGTGAGTGACCTTAGCGGAGGTGGGGTGTTACATATATTATATAAAATATATATAAATTCCATAGCGACTATTCTAAATTTTAAACTGGACATAACTTTCAATTCTCGTAATGAAATATTAGTTTTTCACATTCATTAGAAAGATAAAATCGAACATATTCAATATTTCTTGTTTTGTCCAATTCTAACTTATATTGAATTCTGTATAATCATTCAAAGTTTAAAATTGAATTTTCAAACTACCGCGCATTTTCAGGCTTGTTTTATAATTAAAATAATTTATACATTCTAACTTCGATTTAAATAAATTTTTAGTCGTTCTTATTTAAAATAAATCATTTTAAATATTCAAAATTCATTAAAATATCTAAAATAAAAATTTTAAATTGGTTCCGATTATCTAGTTGTTACAATCTCCCCCACTTAAAATCTATTCATCCTCGAAAAGGAACGGAGCTGAAAGTTGTTTAACTAACCAATTTAACTTTCATTCTGGTGTTTATTCTTCAACTTTTTAGTTTCTAAGAATTTTCTAACTTTTCAAAAATTTGGCTAATGCTCTAAATTTTTGAATTTTTTTGCCATAACCTCCTTTGTACGAGGAGACCTTTAAAACCGCAACTAGCCACGCAGGGCCCTCATCATCCAAAAAGAAAAATCCAAGCGGCTAGCCAATCGGATCATAAAATCATCCAAACTGAAATATAGTAAACATGTACCTATTTATCAAGCATACAATTTTATTCCTCTTCTTAGCCTCCTTGTTATGACATATTCTTATATACACATGTACATATATGCAATTGCAATCAATTTTTAAGTCAGTTCAATATTTGATTCAATTTGGCTTAATGGTTCAAAATTTTAATTAATCAAACAACACAATCAGCAATCAATTAGTTGATTATCATTTCAAACACATAACTTTTATGTATAGTCAAAAATCCAATTTTTGATGCCAATTCCCCAACAATAAATCCTATCTAGTTTTGGTTCTCACACCAGTCAATTGGAAATATATAGATATCCCACTTTCGAATACTCAAACATAAATGCTGATGATGTCATGCTCATCATCAGAATCATGTTTGGGCGACTATAGTGTGATTTTATATCTGTCCAGTATATTTGAAGTTTTGCATACATGTTTGCAAGGCGTATATGCAAAATCTTCATATACTCGAATGTCAAAATCAATTTAAAATTAAATACTCAAATACGTATAGTTAGGTTTATTTTCAAAACAAAGTTTGTTTTATTTTTAATAAATAATACTCTTTTCACACTCATTCTATGATACCATTGATCCCATCTCTAACGAGTCATTCTCCTTGGATATTACTAATCCAATCTCTGATGAATTATTTCGTTTGGTTCTAATGTGTCATGTTCTCGAGCTCTGTAAACCAAAGCTCTGATACCAACTAAAACGACCTAAACTCGTCGTTACGGGAAGCCCGGAATGAGTTAAGAACACAACAAATCAAAAGACAAGCAGAAGAACATTTCATTGCTATTACAACAATTTACATTAGAGTACAAGAATATAATAGAGTATGAATAAATAATATTCATCAAAAAAATATCAAAGATTTAAATTACATTTAAATACATAGTAGTGAAAAAATATTACATAACACAACTGAAAGAAATACACGGATACATAGCATTCCGAGTATAGTTCCAGTTGTAAATCCAGGATCTTGAGAAAAAATATCTGCAAAACCAAAACTACTAGCTGCCCGTATGGAAAATAGGGGCACCCAGAGTTCAGGTTAAAAAAAAATAACTTCAGGTCAGTCATATGGCTGGTGTGAGAACTAAAACAGTTATTTAATCTTTACTTTTAAAGTTAAGTAAATCAAGGGACCACGCCGAATAACACGGAACAGGTTTCCTCCCAAGAATACCAGTGAATAAAACAAACAATGCAATGCTAATTAAACAAAATGAAGCTATTATAGCTTATAAGACTCAGGTCCCATCACACAATGCAACGCAAGTCGAAGGATAGAGTTTTACCTTATAATAGCCAAACAATGGTTGATACTTGAAATTTCATCTTTTATTATTACTATAAGTGAAGAAATCAACTTCAAATATAAATGTATCAATCATAGACGGTATGTGTACCATATATAATGTCGCCATACAAGTTCTACAATCAAAACCGAAATGTCACGTATTGGAAATTGGATTCCATCTATGAACCAAGGCAAGGGATCGTCCTTACCGAATTCAAGACAATCTAGCCCATGTCTCAGGATACAGCTGCAACTACACCTAGGAGTGCCAGGGCCAGTCCTCTCTTACATTTGAGGATTGGCAATTCCCGAAAAATACGTTTCCCCACCGTATGGGGCGTACTATCGGCCCCGTAAAGACCGATATATCTGAGGTACCTCGCTTTCCATCATCCACATAAGTAAAACTGTCTGGGCTCCATACCATGACACCACTCCTAGCTAGAAGGAAACGCATGTCCTTCCTGGGGTCCTTCTCCCATTTCTAGTTCACACCGGGGTGGGAGGCTCGCGAATTAACGATATACATAAAAGCTACGCTATATTAAAGTCCTGCTTTGATCATCAACCACAAGACTCTGCTTTTCAACAGAAGCGTTGATCACTTGCATCTCAGCATGTCACATTGACATTCCACGCCATGCAATTGATGTATATCGATATATAACCTTTGAGCTCATACGTTTTAGAGAAGGGTGTTAAGAAAGAGAATAAATTCTCCACCACCAAACAGATATATATTTAATAGAGATCAATCAACACAGAATAAAATCCAATGTCAGACATACATCCATTTAATAGTTCGTTCTGGGTCTAAACGAAACCGGAGGCACCTTATTCCTCATCCCGTGTACAATACAGGAGAGAGGTCCTCGTATATCCGGTCGATCTGCAAGTACATCTAGACGATCACCACTTATTACTTTGTCTTGGGTGTACCCCCAATCAAGACATCAGTAACCATCCAAACGATGTAAAAAACTCTGGTCTTCAACCACCGTCTTCATTATCGACTTATCGTCGAATCAGTTATTCAGAATGGGTATATGGGTGTAAACCCAGCCTTTCGGAATAACTCGCGTATATAATAAACAAGTGCTATAAAACACAACATACGCCTCATTCCGATCTAGAATATTCTTTTATTCAAATATTCTTATACTTTGGGAAAGGTTCCCATTAATTTTATCAAAGATAAATTCTTTAAATTGATTCTTTAATCTTCCTTTGAATATCAATTCAAACCAAATTAAGGTTTATCCAAACTAGTCGGGATTATCACACCTTACCGAAGTAACTATTTGTTTAATTTCCCAATCCCAACCTATTCATCCCATGAAGCAAAACTGGTAATACTCCATATCTAACACCATGGTGTTATAGGTAAAATTAATTACCATTTCACATTCAAATTTAATTAAAGATTTAACTATCTCTTGAGGAAAACTGGTGATACTCCACTCTCTATCAATTCCCAAATTTGATAATTTAAATTATCACATTTTCATTTCAATCTAATTAAAGATTCATAAAAACTCCACTTGGTTTTAATCTTACCAAAAACCAATATTAATGATTATTTAACTTTGGTAAATCAAACATGTTGCATCGACAATCTACACCGTACTACTGATTTCTGCCTATATATAACTCTAAGCTCGTACGTCTTAGAGAAGGGTGTTAAGCAAGAGAATAAATTCTCCGCCACCAAACAGATATATATTTAGCTGAGATCAACCATACAGTTCGAAATACAATGTTAGACATGTAATACTGTCTTTAACTAGGTTAAAGAACTAATGTCATTTAAAACACAGTTAACGATAAACCCAAATCACATTCCATTAATTATGGAATCTTCACGAAAAACAGATCAATATATATAATCGATATCCATTTCCGTATCTAACAAATAATATAAATGGAATAACGACCAAGCCTTTTAAATTCCATATATATTAACAGTCTTACTCCACAGAAGCTCACTTCGATTATTATCAAATCGAATTCCATTCAATTCCCATTTAATATATTAAATTGGAAAACTTTATTTTGGAAAATTCTCGTTATATCTTAATAAAGATTTATAAATTCCAAATCACATTTCACTATTAATCATGTTAAAGAACAAGTGTTATTTAAAACACCGTTCACGATAAACCCATATATCCAATTCTTTCATTCAATTCCAATTTAATATTAATTAATTCGAAAACTTCTCTAAATCTCAATTAAAAGACTTATTCTTTTTTCATCTGGGTTTAAGAACAGTGTTAATAAAAACACCATTCCCGACAAACCCAAAATCCGATTTGATATTAAATACAAGGCTCTGAATGGAAATTATATCGGCTTATATTCAATATCAAATTCTGAAACCAACAAATATCGTATTGGAAATAACGATATAAATATATCTTCCAAATTTGCATAACAATATCCGTATAATCATGAAATCCAATATCTAAATATTCCGAAGATGATTTCAATTCAAATCCACTCCAGTTCATATATTGGAAATTATGGTTATATTAAAACTCATTCTCAATCCAATTTATTTATTTAAAAATAATTGGATTATAATTCAAGTTGATAACTAGTTCATTTCGATAAAAATATATTTTTATCTTTTTAACTATGAAATTTTTCATCCCAATCCTTTCCAAATCATTTATTATGATTTTACACAAATTATCAATATTTTTAATTATTTTATTAAGACCTTTCAGTCGATTTCCATAAACAGTCATTGAACGACACTTACAACAACCTTTTCCAAATTTTATTTGGACATAATTCCAAATCCAACCTTTAGATTTCAAATCTCTTATATTCTTTGGAAAGCTCTTTTCGATACAAACCCAACGGTTCTGGTTTTAGGAGAATCCGACGGTCGGATCTCCCGTAATATCAATTCGAAGTCAATTGTCGAAATTCGCAAACAGTCATGGCGCGGTGCATTCTATTCCGGCCATTTAATATATATAATATATATATTATATATATTTCATCGATTTCCGTTTAAAATGTATTTTATAAATTCATTTTAAAAATGATTTCAACTTCATTTTCAATTTTAAATCAAAATCGAATACTCCTTGTTATTATAATATATAAATGATAATATTTTCAAAATATCAGATTTTGAAAAAAATTCCTTTTCGATATTCATTATAAAATGAATAAAATCGATATAAATATCATTCGCGTCAAAATGGTGCATCTCTAATCAACACGGCTTCATATATTTCAATATTTTCGTGTCCATCCAAAATCAGACATTAAAATCAGATTTTAATCCTTTATTGAATATTATTATAAAATATTTTAAAATATTTGTTCCTTCTGAGTTGGAATCAGACACAGTCAATTACCATATAATTTTATTTATATGGATTTCATACACACATGTACACAACCATAATCAAACACAGTCAACCATCATCCAGAGTGCATTACACAACTGCATAAGCGTTAAATATAAATCATTAACGCTTACAACAGTTGTCAACTCATCAATTGACATACAAATAAACAATTGGGATTATTGTACGTCAAATATCATCCCAATACTCGTGTGGGGTTTCAATCAACACAATGTGTCATTGGGCGATGTGTAAAATATATCGTCCCAATCAATATCAGTCAAATGAGTGTATATAATAAACAAATCATCCGATTTATAAATGAATATTTATTTTTATTCATATACTCATTAAAAATAATATTTTTAGCAATAAAATATTTATTTCAGCATATGAATATTTTATACAGTTCATTTACACAATAAAAATGATATTTTTAACTAACACATTTTATTTTAGAAAATTTCTTCAGCATAACGACGCGATATTAGAACCAGAATAAGGTCTAGCCTTATACCTCTCCTAATAATGGCTCGCGCCATACACAAACTAAATTCAATCCATTCTATTCACATCCCAAACCAAATTCAACCAATTAAATCAATCAAAACAAACAACCAAACATCCATGGTTTCAATCAAAGGTGTCAGGTGATACTAAGCACCGTCTACATCCTAGTATATATATATTTAACTTTAAACAAAGTTAGAGTGAGAAGTTCTCACCTCTGGTTTCCACTCCGCCAGTTTTATTTCTAAATTTCAGAACAGTTTGGATTTTCCCGAAATTCCAACGGAATCTTTTTCACGCTGTTCATAGTGAAAAATCACATTTTTAATATGATGTTTTTATATTTAACAATCGCTATATATATATAAGACCACATTTTTATATCACTACATATATAATAAAAAAAATCATATTTTTATATGACTAAAAATCGAATTTTTATATAAATAAAAATCAAAATTTTATTTTTCTAACTAAAAATTGAATTTTTTTCTAACTAAAAATCGAATTTTTATATGACTAAAAATCGAATTTTTATCTGACTAAAAATCGAATTTTTATTTTACTACCTTATAAATGAAAATCACATTTTATTCCGCTACTTCATATATAAAAATCACATTCCTATTACGATGTTTACATTATAAAGATCACATTTTTAATAACATACATATATAAAAACCAAGTTTTTAATCACCACTATATATATAAAAATTAAAATTTCACAATGCTATACATATACATATATATCATATTTTTATAATGCAACTTATATAATAAAAATCAAATCTTTATAGCGATGTTCATATCATAAAAATCAAATCTTTATAGCGATGTTCATATCATAAAAATCAAATTTTTATTGCGACGTTTATATCATAAAAATCAAATTTTTATTTCAAAATCATATACAAAAAAATAGTATTTTTATTAACAAGAATAAATAAAAATAGCATAAAAAATCACTGTGGGAATGGGGGATTCTCTGCTGTGCGGATCGAGGTGGAGGGGGTGCTGGTGGTCGCGGTTGACTGGGGAGGCGGGTTTGGGGTCAGGCGGCGGGTTTTGGGGTATTTGGGCACGTAGGGTTTCAATCGGGCGAGGAGAGAGAGGGAGGGGAGACGAGGAGGTGGCGGCGGGCTCTAGTGGTGCGGCAGCGGCATGGGGGAGGGCGCAGGCGGCGGTGGTGTACGATGGCGGCTCCATCATGTTGTTTTTTTATATTTCTTTTTCTAGATCTGAACGATGGGGGAAGGAGATGGGGAGGGGTTTGACTTATGTAACAGCCCGGATTTTTTTGTCAATTAATTTTGAATATTTAATATTCATTTTAAATATTTATTTGATAATATACTTGAAATTTTATATTTATGTTATCGATTTAAATATCGATTTCGATTTAATATCAAATATATTAATTATCGAAATAAGAAATATAATTGAAATCGGAGTTACGAACTGAATCAAAACAATCCAGATGACCGGTATGAATTCTATTTGAATATATACGATAATAATAATAATTTATTTCGAGAAATTATTTGTTTAAATTTAAATTATATTATATAAATTTATTATGGTTACTTTATATATATACACATTCAAATTTAATTTCAGAATATATTCTGTTAAGCTCAGAACACCGTTATTACATTGGAATGACGGTCGGTACGCTAAAATAGCAGTTCACGATTTTTAATTGTGAACCCCGAGATATTTGATTGTGGATAGGTTCGAAATCAAATAGTATATATTTAAAAAGAAACAAAATCTCTTTAAATCAAATAGCAGATAAATCAAAGCAAATCGTATTAAATTCTGATTTGATCTCTAAATGTACCATACGGCTGACTAATTTTCCTTAAGGTTTAAGTCTCCCCCTTTATTTAAATCATGACATCCGCCTCCCTAAAATTTCTATTTTTGTTTGGTTAAAATTAAATTTGATAGCTTTCAAATTGAAATCAAATACTGGAAAAGAGAAAGGGCGAGTTTGAATTCATGGCCTAAGGTTTCAACTCAACGAGGTTTCAGGGGCGCGATTGAGCTCGATTCTTCTACAGGAGTTTTAGGGCTTCGACTAACATCAATTGGGTCTAGGCAGTGCTCGCGATTTTGGAGTAGTTGAGCATTGTCAGTGGGGGTGCGATGATGATTCCGGAGGTCGACTTTTATATAGGCGATGAAGGGTAACGATTCGAAGTGCGCGATGATGGAGGGCATGCATTGCAAACTAAAGTTCGACAACAATGGGAAGGTGCGATTATTGATTGAGGGGAGATGGGGCAAATTCGAGTTTGTCAATAGGGTTTCACGTGAATTTGGAAATGGAAGAAGGGGAGTGCGGTGTTGGTTCTGGGTTGCAAGGATGGGGTAGCATGTTAGGAGTTTGATCCTTGAGTTGGAGATCGCTAAAATGATGTAGGAACTGGGTAAAGGCCGAAGTTGCAATGATGGAATGAAGGCTGTGAGGGTTTAAAAGCAGGTATTTTAGAGTTCGATCCTTGATTTTGTGGTTGGCCAGTAGGATTGGAGCACTTTGAAGTGCAGTCATGATGGGTTCTAGTGATAAGTGATGGAGTGGTAATGCGAGAAGGGCTGTTGTTCATTTACTGTATGATTTTGGGTATAACTTGTTTTGGAAATGGTAATGAACTGGAGTTTGGAATCTTGCTTGGGATTGTTCCATAGTTGCAGTCAAGGTTGAGGCAGTAAGGGTGGACTTGGTTTTCGATGGTCTGTAAAGAGAAGGAGCATGGTAATTGCCAACCCTGGAAATTTACTATCGCAGTGTATGTTGTGGAGAAGAATGGTGTAAAGAGACTTAGTGTCATTGGCACAAATTATAGGTAACTTATTTAAATAAACTTGGGATTTATTTAGTTGATCATATATATATATATATATATATATATATATATATATATATATGTTCATGTTAATTTAAGTACAGTATTAAAATGTGATTAAATTAGATTAAGGAAAAAAGGAAAAAAATAGTTAATATACATTAATTAATAATGTTTAATTATATATATTTTTACATTCAAACCGACATGAGGAAAAATATGATATCATATCCATCTTAGGTCAAAAATCAAACATGGTTGGTTTTGTTGATTCGCGGTATCGTTATCTACGTATAGGAGCTGTACCAGATGGATATGGCGCTTAGTGAAATTTCTGCCAATTTCAAATGCAGTTCAGAATCCAATAGAATAAAATAGCGCAATCCAAGGAATTTAAATCAGATATTCGACAAATAAAAACCCTGTGAGTAAATCTCACTCACATTTTTACTTAGAATTATTTTATTCATTAAAATAATTGTTCATTGGTTGTTTGCATGCACTGAAATATTTTTTATGGCTATCGTATCTATTAGTTATCTAGGATTGGTGTTTATGGCTATTATATATATATATATATATATATATATATTGGTGATTGGTTGGATTCCCATAGTACCATTAGCGGTTTCCCACAGAATCATTAGCGGATGACCCTATACGCCCCACGCTATGATAGTGGATGACCTTCTATACCGCGATATCCAGCCTCGAAGCAGGATGGGTATTATTTCTGTGGGCTAAAAACTGTGGATGCAGGAAAACAGGTTGGAGGGATCCAACTGGATTCCTCAAAAATATTATTATTTGTTTGTTCCACATATATTATCATATATGATGTGTTGATTGATAATTGAGTGGTTTGATTGTTTAAATGTCGCTGGGGCCAAAATATAGATATATAAAAATATTGTGAAAAGGATATTTGAGATTCAAAAGGGGAAATCTATTTTTCAAAAATAGAATTTGAATTTCGAGTGGACTATAAAGATATTAACTTGTTTTAAATAAATATACAAGTATTTAATTTACAAACGATGTTTATAAATTAAATAACATAGGAAATTTAAGTAAATTGTGTTTATAATGAAATGAAATGATTTCATTGGATAATCAGAGAATTGAATTGAACTGAATTTATAAACGGGGTTTATAAATGTAGTGGAAAAAAATTATCATTTGATAATTTGAATATTTAAATTCAAATGTGAATTTAAAAATAAAAATAGGGAAATCGTTTTAAAGAAATAAACGATGGAATTTATTCTGATGTTCAAAATATAAATTGAACTAAAATAAATCCGTAAGGATTTATGATTTGAATTCGATTAAGTCGAATTTATTTAAATAGAAGTTAAATTGAATATGAAAATAATTAGGTGTTATATATAAGTTATTATAAATAGAAATGTCCAAAATAAGGTTTTGGTTGTAAATAGATTTCTAAATAGAACTTGTTTATATATATATATAAGACAAGGAAATTTATAAATGATGTTTATAAATATGATGAATTAATTATCATGAGTTAATCTGAAATATTAAATTCAAATATGAATTTAAAAGTATTAATTGAAATCATTTCGAAAGAAAAGAAATGATAGTTTTTATTCCGAAATTCGGAATATAAAAGGGGTTGGGTTTCAAATAGGTATTTGAAAGGAAAGCTTGTTTTATTTTTTAAATAAGAAAATTAATTTATAAACAATTTTTATAAAAATAGGGAAATAAATTATCATTGGATAATTTAGAAGTTTAAATTCTAGAAAGAATTTAAAAAGTGAAATTGGAAAACGTGTTGAAAATATAATAATTGATTTTATTCCGGGATTTAGAATATAAACTGAATTGATAAAATACAAAGGGGTTATAATTGGAATTCGATTATAACGAATTTTATAATTTATTTGTAAAAGGAATTGGGATTTAAAATAACAAATCGAGTATAAATAAATGTATAACCGAGTAAGGAAAAATCAACGATTATAGGTAATCAGAATTATTGAGTTGAATTAGGAAAATTGGTTTGGTATATATTAAAAGTATATTAGAATAGAGTTGAATTTATTTTAAACAAAGTTTAAAATTTTATATACATAAATATAATTAAAACGAACTCGCCGCAGCGCGACAGTTCGTAAATTGACATTTCGAACTTCAATTGAGTATATAGAACTCAATTTAAGTCAGAATTCTTTGAAACAAGAATCGTTAGGACTGGTTGAATAATAGTTTTCTAATGGAAGGGAAAAATCTGAATGTCGTCTGATAGATTTTGAGTTATGTCAAAATCAAATTTTCAGAAAAGCAGCGCCAAAATCGTTTAAAAACCATAATGGTTTATATAAATAAATATAAGGATTTTAAGTAAATAAAATCCGAATGTCCATTAGAAAAATCCAAATTTGGGTTGTAAAATAAATACGAACTCAAGTTGTGTAAATAAAATGATTTTTGAACAAAAATCAGATTTTTAAATTATTGAATAGAATTAACTAGTTAGAAGAAAAATTAGTTAATGAACCTTTGGGTTGAATTGGACAATGGATAAGTGAATGGGGTTTGTAATTCATATCTGAAGTCGAATATGGAAATTGAATTGAAAATGGAATTCAGTTTGTATATAAGCATGTAAATATTTTATTTGAACATGTTATGATCAAACAAAAAGGTGAAATAGTCAAAATAACTAATTAGAAAATAAATTAGCGAATTGGGTTAAGTCAAGGGGATTGAGTTGAAACATAATGGTTAGATATATGTTAAGCAGGATTAGAATGAAGTGTATGAAGATTATAATTTAAGTGCTCGACAAAAAGTACACGTTTGAATTCCATATGAGATTTTATGCGCCGAATCGGCAAGCCACTTGGCTTTTTAATTTTTCTTTTTGAATGGAAAGGGTCTAGAGAGGCGAGTTGAGGTTTGAACTATTGACCGGTACAAAGGAGTTTATGGCGAAATTTTTCGGAAATTTAAGGAGTTAGAATATTTTAAAGAAAATTGGATAACTAGAAAATAAATATATCAATATATACTGAATTCGATAAGGAAACGAATTTAAAATAGAATAATATAAACAAAAAGGAAATCGATAGTCTGGTAATTGAAAGAGAAATGTATATACGTTTTAAAATGAATAATTGGCTTTATATGATGTGGATTATTCAAGGTAAATGGTGTTATCTGTTTTGAAGTTAATAATGTTTTCAGTCAAGGTCTGAGAGGTAGTTATACCCCAACTTGATTGATTTCATTTTTAATCGATAAATAGCAAGATTCAATCTCGAAGATAAACGTTTGAATAAGAGTTAGTCGAATGCGGTATTTTGGGTTGTTGTAATGGTGTTTTACGCAATAGTCGTTTTAACCCAAGTAAGTGGAAATTTGGAAATATAATAATAAATATTTCCTCAGTAAAGAAATAAGTGGTCGTGAAAGAGATAAGTAAGTGGGATGTTTTCCAACTGCAAATAAAGGATATTTTCTACGTATAGAAAATAAAAGGAAGCGATATATGGAAATGTTTCCAAATAGTGAAAAGGGCCAAGATGATTGTTGAAAATATATGGCTAACAAATATTGATAAGGAAATGGACTAGTGATTTAATTAATGAATGAAATATCAAATAAATGGCCCAGTGATTTGTTTGATGTTTTGAATGAATGTTTGTTTTCTTCGATAGTTAAATAACCGACTATCGAAGTGTTTTCCAATATCGTCGTCAATATGGAGAGACCGGTTGGATTATTATCTGTGAACCACTCCGTATTGGCAGTAACGTTGCGAATCAGATAGATAATCAAAGACGGATAAAGTGCAAGGACTTTTTCTATTAGTAGAAATTGTGCCTTCGGTTTCGTTTAGTCCCAGAACGAAGTGTATGGACGAATGTCTAACAAAGTATTTCCAATGATCGCATATGTTGGTCTGTATAGATATATATGGTGGCAGAGAATTTATTCTCTTAGCATAATATCCAGAATATATTTGAGCAAATCAATTAATGATTTGCGGATCTGACAATGCGGCATTCAAAGTGATTGTGCTATCAATGAATGATAAGAAATCGTAGCCTCAGGCCTCAACAACCGGGAAATGACAAAAATCGGGCAGGTAGTGTGGCTATGTGGGTCGCTCCCATTAGTGTGTATAATCACCTATCTAGAGATATTCATTTCATTCTTTAATATATTCGATGTTATCCCATTCAGGAAACGGTTGCTGATCCCAACCGTTGGTGATATACATTCGATACACTCAAGTGAAATGAGTGGTCGGCCATGTATGGGCGGGGTTGCAAGATGTTCTTGTTGAACCCAGTGTATTCCCCTCTAGAGATACGCTATCGGCAGGTGGTTCCATACCTTGTCATAGTTGGAATCCAGTCTCCAATAAGAACCCTGTGTTTTTTTGATTTTATAGTATATATGGAGTGTGAGATGCAAGCGTTCTGCTAGATTGTTATTTATTTGATTTAGACACTATTATAATATCTCTGGATTTTCGTATCAAAGTGTTTTGGATTATAGTAAGGTAAAAATTGTCCATGTTTATGTGTGGGCCGGTCTTACACCTGTCCCATTATTGACCCATAGTATATTTTGTTTTTATTTTGCCTAAACTCTTGGGTGCCCAAATTTGTACGGGAAGTCAAGTAGTCGGGATTTTTCAGATTCACTTGGAAGAGCTGGAAGCAGGAGGCTTCACCAGTTAGCTATAGACTATCATATATCCGCTGT
This sequence comes from Allium sativum, assembly GCA_030737875.1. NCBI lineage: Eukaryota > Viridiplantae > Streptophyta > Magnoliopsida > Asparagales > Amaryllidaceae > Allium > Allium sativum. The sequence continues at coordinate 14,048,153 of JASFAX010000028.1, forward strand.
TTACTATGTTGTATCTGGAAACATGTGTTTATAACTGTTCCAGGAATAACTGTTGTGCTCTGATAATGGTATGTATATCCAGTTACTGATTTTTATTTCAAAAGTTATGTTATCTAATATATTTTATTCGTTCCACTGTGAGATTTGTGTTCTTTGTTTTTCTTCTATTCTAACTTTTCTTTCTATTCCTCATCCTCTAACTTCTTTCTACTAATGATTCATATTTCTGTGTCATTTGGGTTGGATGTGTGGTGTTATTAGTCAACTCAAAGGGTACGGAAATTCAGGCTATTACAACTTATAAATGAATATATATATATATATCTAATTTTAATTTAAAATTCCAAAAAGTTCATTTTTCATTCGGACTCCAAATCGAACCCAACGACTGTTGCCCCTAGCTAATTACCCCTATTCCGAACACAATGGGATATGTCCGGTGTAACAACCCAGAATTTTAGAACCAATTTAAAATTTTATTTGAGCAATTTTAATGGATTTCGAAAATTTAAAATGATTTATTTTAAATAATTACGATTAAAAATTATTTAAATTAAAGTTAAAACGAATATATTTATCTTAATTATATAAGGAGTTAGAAATAGCGTGGTAGTTTGAAAATTTGAACTTTGACTGTATGTATAGGATTCAAAATAAATCGGATTTTAGTAAAACCAAAAATATTTAAATATGTTTAAATATATCTTTCCAACGAATCTGAAAAATTGAGATTTCATAACGGGAATCAAAAGTTATAGCCAGTTAAATATTTAGAATAGTCGCTATGGAATTTATACGTATATTTCAATATTAAAAATAACCATTTTTTAAACGACTTCCATTTTCGACGAAACCACTTTTGTTGGATCTGGAATGTCAATTTATTGCAGGATTCCAATTTTTATAATTTTGGAAGTAATATGTGAGCACAGTGAATATAAACATGTTTTGCCAATTTCAGTCAAAATGGATTGACTAGAAAATGGCCATTTTCAAACGGTCTCCAAATTCGACGAAATTAGTTTTGTTAGGACCTTATCGTCAAAACATAACTAGATATAATTTTTCTGTAATTTTTGGAGTCCGTATGTGGCTTCGATAAATTAAAATGTACGATCAAATTTAATAATTAAATGTTTTATATTATAATTTAAAGAAAAATAAGTTGAAATGGTCAAATGGGCTGATGAGGCCTAGCCCAATGTGTCCGGAATAGGAGTATTTGGCTAGGGGAGATATCCACTGGGCTGGATTTGGAGCTAATAGGAGTTACGGGCTTTTTCTGAAAATTAAGGAATTAAATTGTTAAAATATTATAAAAATCCCTAACAAATGAAACCCTAAACCTAATTCTAAAACTACATCTGCCACCTAAACTAAACCAATGGCCTCCAAGCACTGAAATTCAAATCCAAATGACTTCCAATCCGTTCAGTAATTTCCAAAATTTGTAAAGCGAAAACCGTTCGTCTAAGTGAGATCATGATAACCAATGGTGATGATGGGATTTGGCATCACGATTTGGTCGAAATTGGTGCTAAAAGCACTACCATTCGTAGGCGGTTTAGGGCCCACCATGACCTGCGAGTTGGCCAGTGGTTGGTGTAGGAAGTGGAGACGCGAGCAGCTCTGATATGGTGGCGTTGGATCATCGGCCGATGGCCGTAGTGATGGTGCGACGGAGCTAGACGGAGGAGAGATGGGTTTTGTTTTCTGCCATGAATACCTGGGAAGAAGAAAGGATTAAGAATAAGGTTAAGGAAAATTAATTGTTTATTAATTAATTAATTAAATTATATATTTAATTGTCTAAATGTTTAAACATCATATTTTAAACATATGACCAATTTTCTAATATTGCTACTGTAACGACCCAGCGGATTCAGGCCTCGGAAATTGACATAAATACCCTTACTGTATCTCATGCCGATCCCCCAAACATCGAAAACACTGGAACGTTTAGAAAGAAATTAGAGGGTGAGATAAGAAAGAAAGAAATATAAGAATAGAAGAAGAAGAAGAACCATCACAGAGTCTCACATCGCAGCGGAACAAAATATAATACAGAAATAATCTTTATTGAGAGCTTTTGAAAATACTTACAATATCAGAGTACAACACACATCTGGACAGTTTTGATAATCTGTCCTCATATATATAATCACATAGCGGAATATCATTCATCTGAACATCTTCAGCTCGTCTCTGGACTTCTCAGTACCTGATAACCTGAACCTGCACACCTCGGTCTAACCCGAGCATTTACAAAGCACTGGGTCAGTCTGGTGGACCACAGTGAGAAAAACTCGCACAACATTAAGGTATCACACAACTTGATTTTTAAGTTAAAACCCTTTCGAAAGAAAAGGATAATCGTAAGACCAAATCCGCACATAAACACGGACGGTTTTTACCTTACGATAACCCAAACCAGTTTTCGAAATCAATATCTTGATCTGATATTATGATAATGTCTAGATACAAATAATTAACAAATCTAGAGGAACGCTTGCATCTCACGCTCCCCGTATATAGTATACAATCAAAAACCGCGGGCGCTTATTGGATATTGGGTTTCCAACTTGACAAGGTATGGGACCACCTTCCGCACGTGTATCTCTAGAGGCGAATACATAGGGTTCAACAAGAACGTCTTGCAACCCGGCCCTCACATGACCGACCACTCATTTCGCTTGAGTGTATCGAATGTATATCACCAACGGTTGGACTCAAACCACCGTTCCCGAATGGGCAGAATCGAAAGAATAAGAAACAAAGGGAATTTCTCTAGATAGGTGATTATACACCCTAATGGGAGCGACCCACATAGCCATGCTGCTTGCCCAATTTCTGTCATTTCCCCGTTGATGAGGCTTGAGGTCAGAACACATCTGATTATCATAAGCTTTGAATGCCACATCGTTAGATCCGTCAAATCACTAATTGACGTCCACAAATATACTCTGGGTTTCAAAGAAGGGCCATTTCTTTGCCACCAACTCGGTATATTTGTAAAAATCAACGTACGTGGTTTTAAGGAAATACTCCGTCAGACATTCGTCCATACCAGTCATCCAGGAACAGGATGAATCGAAGGTACTCTCCTACTGCATCCAATACAAATATCACCCCACGGATCAGTAGCGATCGTCCTTGCAATCCACAGTCTCAACGACGACAGAACCCCAGTATATCTCTGGGTCGAATCAGAGATTGTAAGTGGTTCTTCCGCTTTATGAAGATCTATGGTCTTCACATGCTCCATCTCAATCATCGTCTGATCTCTTCTATAGATTTCGTATTTGTTGGTCGGAATGGTTTTCGAATATTCATTCGATCCCGGTCTTTCCATACCAACACCCGTAAAGGTCGGACTTGATAGTTGGTTATTTAACTATCAAGTAAACATCCATAAAAATAGATACCTTGGTCTAGTACTCAGCATCACTTGGCTCTTTTAAAATTATCATTCAATTTCCTTTTAGTTTTGTCACTAGGGAAAATATCATTCCATCTCATTTCCGTTACTTTGGAAATCTTATCACACATACCTGACATTACCAAACTAGTATCACCCTTGGATAGTCCCGAAGTCGTTCAAGTTGGGGTATTTTAATTACCTCTCAGACCTTGATCAACCAAGTTCTTATCTTCAGGTAACTACGAGTTTGTAATTCAAAAACCCTATATTAAATCTCACGCCTTACCAGTTAAATTATAGCTTTACCGTTCTTCTTATCTTTTGGAAGATTCTTTTTATAATTAATAATTTCTTACTAAACATTACTTTGCTTAATTCTCAATTTATTTAGAAAAACTTTATTTTATAACTGGATTGTTACTACAATCCTATTTCCTACCCTTTACCAAGCTCAAACTTTAACCTCTTTTTTCCAATCCCTTTTATTTTCGAGAAATCTCTTTTCCATTCTCTGGATTTAACTTAATTCCTTTTCTAAGCATTTCCAATTCAAAAACGCCGCCTAACTCACTTTTCATTTAAAGCCTTGTTTTATCAATCTAAGTTACACATAAACCCTTTTCCTCTTCATTTCCTTCCATTTAAATCAAATGTTAAGTAATGTTTTTATTCAACATCTCGTACTCGTTTAGAACCCTTATCACTTCGTTAAAACCCCAGTTCAAATATAAACTTGTTCAAAACTTCCTTTCAAAACTCACTTGGTTAACATAACCATCTCTTTAGCCCATTCTTAGTTAATTTCTCTTTTTAAATTAATTAAATATAATTAATTTAAATAACTTCTTTTAATCATTCATGATTAACCAAATACCAAATTGCCAGGTTATTTCCTGCTCTTTATTTATAATCCTCATTAACATAAGAATTCATTTTATTAAACAAATTTCATAATTTCTATATAAGCTTTAAATAAATAACTAATTGAATATTTATTTCCTTTTTAAATAATCTTTTAATGTAATAACTTTCAAAATATATTCATAACTCGAATATTATCGATTTACTATCGATAAAATCCATATTTTTATAAATTGATTGATTTATAAGCCAGGTGATGCCAATTACCCAACCCGTATCATCCATCAGCATAAATGTTGAAATATATTTCAACAGTCAACAATAACCAATTATTTCTGATAATTTTTATATTGCATCATCAATCAATCACAACCAATTCAAACAATTCAAACAATTTCAAACACGTTTATAAACATGACCAATCAGGGGAAATTACTCTATTTGGGTCAAATCCTAACGATTGGTGTTTTACTGAAATTAAACGACCATTTAGTTTCAGAATTTGAATCAGCAATAAATATATACCACTAGCAAATAGTCAATCACTAACAACCAGAACACGCAAAATAAAAACCCAATTTACATAAAATATAAATGAGAAGAGTTGAGTGAGTTTAACTCACCTGGATTTAAATCCGTCAATGAACAGTCTGTTTGGTCAAATTAAACTGACGTTTAATTCTAATAGAAATTCCAGTTTACTTCAGATCCGAACCAGACTCGCTCCATCTCGAAGTATTCGTCTCCACGGTCCCGACGCAACTGACCGCGCCTGAATCCGAGATCATATGAGTGAGAAATCACGTTAAGAACTAAATTAAAAATTAAAAACATGGTTCCCTTTTAAATAAATTATTGGGCTTATCTTACCTTTCCACCGGCCCAACAAATGAACCCGACCCGCCTTGATTAAAACCCTCCCTCGTAACCCTTATTTTCATTAGCAAGCCGCCTCCACAAATTTGCTTCAGACGAAACCGAACCCTAATCCCCAATCAAAACCCTAAGCCCCTCTTTCCCTATTCGATGGCGTCGCCACCTCGTCCGCCCTTCGATCCACTGCCAGGGCTTCGCGACCAAACCCCCTATCATGGCATCGACTCCGAGTTTTTCCCCGATCGACGCTCCTCCGTTTAAGCTAAGTTTTCTTTTGATTTTAGTAATATTTTTCTTTGATTTTCTGGTTTTGAATTGGGTTTTCTTCTTTGGTTTCGACTGTGATTTGAATGAAAACTTGTTGAGTGGTTGCGGGTATTTATAGTTGGGGTCTTGGTTGGGATAAGATCACTGTCTATCACCGTATACGAATTGTTATTTCAACCTAGATTCAAATCTTAAGTTAGATTTTGGCTCAGATTTTTGTCTAGGGTTCCAGCACATGTTATCCGTTCGAATGGAAATTTGATATAACTGATCAAATGAAAGTGAATTTATACATTGTTTGTGGTGGATTTTATGGTACGGTTCTGATATGGATTCGATTTTTGAAATATATATTGCTGTGTTAAATTATGCTAGGCCTGCAGCTATGACTCGTCAATTTATTCAGAGATTTTTAAACTTTACTGCAGATTTGATTTCCCTTTTTAAATATAAGTAGACGGTGAATTTTTGGTATCAGAATTCCATTGTTTATACATGCGAGTTTGTTGTTCGATAAAGATTTTGTTTGGATTTTTGATCTAGGTTCGAAATGGATTTTGATTGACATTGGATAGATTATATAGTCGTGAGCTATGCAATGTTTATTTCATTACAGACATTTGAAACTATATATCTTGCATTGGATTTTTAAATATATGGCAGTCACTGTATCCTATAAGGATTCGATTTGTACATCATATATATATGAATCAATATATTAATTTACTTGCTTGTACAGCAAAGAAAACAGTATCTGTACATCTATATTTTAGATCTTTCTTAGCTGTTTTCTTTGGCTGATACATTCTCTTTTGTAGACGAGACAACTCATCTATAGGTTTTCAGCTATTTGCTTTAGCTATTGATCTTTTCTTACTGATTGTTTCACTGTTTTTTTTCTTTCTTTCCTTTTTTCCAATACAACTATGTATTGTCTTGCTGTTCGTTAATTTCTTAGCTGCTCCTACCCCTAAACTCTTTAGCTGTTCATCCCTAAATGGTCTTGACGTATGACTATACATACAATTTAGCTATGCATTGTATTGTCTTGTTAGCAATCGATCTCCTTTTCTTTTGCTGTTCATTGTACATTCTGTTTTATTTTTCTTTTGTACAGTTTTGTCTAAGATCTTTTCCCTTTTAATGGGTTCTCTTCTTTTCTTCTCGCAGATCAAAACTGATCAAGCATGGATTCACCAGTGCTGGAAAGGCCGAGGCACTTCAGAAGTGAATTTACCAAGATTGATTTTTTTTTTGTATTCGAGCATTTGTAAATGTATATATTTTTTTCCTTCTCGTACCATCAGTTATGTATAGAAATATGTTGTTCTCTTTGTATACAATCATGTATGAATGTGAGGGTTAATTCAGTGTATTGTCACTGCTTGTTGATTTGTTATAGTATATATTTCATGTTTATTTACTTATGAATTTCTAATTGTGATTGGCTTTAGTAGTATATTAGTTCTGTATTCATATCTATAGATTGATAGCCGTGAGGACAGATGATACCCGATAATTCCTTCAGGCCAGAAAACTAATATAAAATGTAACAAAAGTAATGGAAAGGTTAGATTGCGCTATCCTTTTCGTAATCTTTATTATAAATGATTAGATGATCTAAGCCCATTGAAGTAACAAAGTGTAGATTAAATAATCGGTACTCATACACACAAATGGTTTAAATTTATATTTCAAATCAAATAACATACAGCTTTGAATTAAACTAATATAAATTATAACTTAACGTTACTATTTCGGGTTAAATAATGTTTGAAATATATAGAAATTCTTATTTAAATTATTAAGTAATCATTATTGTTTATTTACGATTTCTATAGCGACTCTTAAAAAAAAATTGAATCAGCCATACTAACAATCCATAAGTTGAAATTTCTATTCTCCCATACTATTATAAAATTTTATTCAAATTGACTTAGACATTTTTGTTTTTTTTCACAGAATTCTAATCTAAAATAGATTAGTTAAATTCAGTTGAGGTTCTAGACGAAATTCACGAACTACCGTGATGTTACGGCTTGATTTGTAATTATATGTCCATATATTATTAAATAAACAAATCATATATAGTAAATCTATTTAAAATTATAAATCAATATCTGGATAATAAAATACATTAAATATTTTACCGTCAAAAAAAGTACGGGTCGTTACATTCCTTCCCCCTTAAAATAATTTCGTCCTCGAAAGTGCAAAGTAAGGAGAATGTTTCGAATCATTTTATTTTTAAATCATTACTGTTGAATTAAATTCAAAATAAATTCAAACTCTAAATTTTTTTTCGAGAATTTTGCCAGTACTTCTCCTGTATGGCTCGATCGGTACGACCACACTGCCACTCTGGGCCTCAACTTCTTCAGAAAGAAAAATCAAAACTCAAATGGCAACCCACTCTATTTGAATCCCAATTTATTTGAATTCATTCTTTTTGAATTTATCCTTAAATCGGTTTTACTTAACCAGGTTTAGTTTTTCTTCCATAATCGATTCATTCGACGAATTGATGTTCCAATCAATTCAATTTTATTTCGTAATTCAAATTTGATTTCAAATCAAATCAATCAGAACAAACAAACAAACACCCCACATTACTATAATATAGAAAATACATTTCTTTTTCTATACAAAAATATACACTGGGTAAAATTGTTTCATTTACCCTTTTTTTCAAAACAATACTGTATCCATTGCCAGTTCTATGCTTTTCAACACTTGAACCGATCAACAAACACAATACAAAACATTTGCAATTAAAATTTACAAATACGCTCTCATATACACACACTCAACTCAATCTAGGGTGTTATTAACCCCATCTCTATTGAGTTACACCATAGAGCCAAGGTTACTACTCAATCAATAGCTCTGATACCACTGTAACGACCCAGTGGATTCAGGCCTCGGAAATTGACATAAATACCCTTACTGTATCTCATGCCGATCCCCCAAACACCAAAAACACTGGAACGTTTAGAAAGAAATTAGAGGGTGAGATAAGAAAGAAAGAAATATAAGAATAGAAGAAGAAGAAGAACCATCACAGAGTCTCACATCGCAGCGGAACAAAATATAATACAGAAATAATCTTTATTGAGAGCTTTTGAAAATACTTACAATATCAGAGTACAACACACATCTGGACAGTTTTGATAATCTGTCCTCATATATATAATCACATAGCGGAATATCATTCATCTGAACATCTTCAGCTCGTCTCTGGACTTCTCAGTACCTGATAACCTGAACCTATACACCTCGGTCTAACCCGAGCATTTACAAAACACTGGGTCAGTCTGGTGGACCACAGTGAGAAAAACTCGCACAGCATTAAGGTATCACACAACTTGATTTTTAAGTTAAAACCCTTTCGAAAGAAAAGGATAATCGTAAGACCAAATCCACACATAAACACGGACGGTTTTTACCTTACGATAACCCAAACCAGTTTTCGAAATCAATATCTTGATCTGATATTATGATAATGTCTAGATACAAATAATTAACAAATCTAGAGGAACGCTTGAATCTCACGCTCCCCGTATATAGTATACAATCAAAAACCGCGGGCGCTTATTGGATATTGGGTTTCCAACTTGACAAGGTATGGGACCACCTTCCGCACGTGTATCTCCAGAGGTGAATACATATGGTTCAACAAGAACGTCTTGCAACCCGGCCCTCACATGACCGACCACTCATTTCGCTTGAGTGTATCGAATGTATATCACCAACGGTTGGACTCAAACCACCGTTCCCGAATGGGCAGAATCGAAAGAATAAGAAACAAAGGGAATTTCTCTAGATAGGTGATTATACACCCTAATGGGAGCGACCCACATAGCCATGCTGCTTGCCCGATTTCTGTCATTTCCCGGTTGATGAGGCTTGAGGTCAGAACACATCTGATCATCATACGCTTTGAATGCCACATCGTCAGATCCGTCAAATCACTAATTGATGTCCACAAATATACTTTGGGTTTCAAAGAAGGGCCATTTATTTGCCACCAACTCGGTATATTTGTAAAAATCAACGTACGTGGTTTTAAGGAAATACTCCATCAGACATTCGTCCATACCAGTCATCCAGGAACAGGATGAACCGAAGGTACTCTCCTACTGCATCTAATACAGGAATCACCCCACGGATCAGTAGCGATCGTCCTTGTAATCCACAGTCTCAACCACGACAGGACCCCAGTATATCTCTGGGTCGAATCAGAGATTGTAAGTGGTTCTTCCGCTTTATGAAGATCTATGGTCTTCACATGCTCCATCTCGATCGTCGTCTGATCTCTTCTATAGATTTCGTATTTGTTGGTCGGAATGGTTTTCGAATATTCATTCGATCCCGGTCTTTCCATACCAACACCCGTAAAGGTTAGACTTAATAGTTGGTTATTTAACTATCAAGTAAACATCCATAAAAATAGATACCCTGGTCTAGACTCAGCATCACTTGGCTCTTTTAAAATTATCATTCAATTTCCTTTTAGTTCTGTCACTAGGGAAAATATCATTCCGTCTCATTTCCATTACTTTGGAAATCTTATCACACATACCTGACATTACCAAACTAGTATCACCCTTGGATAGTCCCGAAGCCGTTCAAGTTGGGGTATTTTAATTACCTCTCAGACCTTGATCAACCACGTTCTTATCTTCAGGTAACTACGAGTTTGTAATTCAAAAACCCTATATTAAATCTCACGCCATACCAGTTAAATTATAGCTTTACTGTTCTTCTTATCTTTTGGAAGATTCTTTTTATAATTAATAATTTCTTACTAAACATTACTTTGCTTAATTTTCGATTTATTTAGAAAAACTTTATTTTATAACTGGATTGTTACTACAATCCTATTTCCCACCCTTTACCAAGCTCAAACTTTAACCTCCTTTTTCCAATCCCTTTGATTTTCGAGAAATCTCTTTTCCATTCTCTAGATTTAACTTAATTCCTTTTCTAAGCATTTCCAATTCAAGAATGCCGCCTAACTCACTTTTCATTTAAAGCCTTGTTTTATCAATCTAAGTTACACATAAACCCTTTTCCTCTTCATTTCCTTCCATTTAAATCAAATGTTAAGTAATGTTTTTATTCAACATCTCGTACTCGTTTAGAACCCTTATCACTTCGTGAAAACCGCAGTTCAAATATAAACTTGTTCAAAACTTCCTTTCAAAACTCACTTGGTTAACATAACCATCTCTTTAGCCCATTCATAGTTAATTTCTCTTTTTAAATTAATTAAATATAATTAATTTAAATAACTTCTTTTAATCATTCATGATTAACCAAATACCAAATTGCCAGGTTATTTCGTACTCTTTATTTATAATCCTCATTAACATAAGAATTCATTTTATAAAACAAATTTCATAATTTCTATATAAGCTTTAAATAAATAACTAATTGAATATTTATTTCCTTTTTAAATAACCTTTTAATGTAATAACTTTCAAATATATTCATAACTCAAATATTATCGATTTACTATCGATAAAATCAATATTTTTATAAATTGATTGATTTATAAGCCAGGTGATGCCAATTACCCAGCCCGTATCATCCATAAGCATAAATGTTGAAATATATTTCAACAGTCAACAATAACCAATTATTTCTGATAATTTTTATATTGCATCATCAATCAATCACAACCAATTCAAACAATTTCAAACACGTTTATAAACATGACCAATCAGGGGAAATTACTCTATTTGGGTCAAATCCTAACGATTGGTGTTTAACTGAAATTAAACGACCTTTTAGTTTCAGAATTTGAATCAGCAATAGATATATACCACTAGCAAACAGTCAATCACTAACAACCAGAACACGCAAAATAAAAACCCAATTTATATAAAATATAAATGGGAAGAGCTGAGTGAGTTTAACTCACCTGGATTTAAATCCATCAATGAACAGTCTGTTTGATCAAATTAAACTGACGTTTAATTCTAATAGAAATTTCAGTTTACTTCAGATCCGAACCAGACTCGCTCCATCTCGAAGTATTCGTCTCCACGGTCCCGACGCAACTGACCGCGCCTAAATCCGAGATCGTATGAGTGAGAAATCACGTTATGAACTAAATTAAAAATTAAAAACATGGTTTCCTTTTAAATTAATTATTGGGCTTACCTTACCTTTCCACCGGCCCAACAAATGAACCCGACCCGCCTTGATTAAAACCCTCCCTCGTAACCCTTATTTTCATTAGCAAGCCGCCTCCACAAATTTGCTTCAGACGAAACCGAACCCTAATCCCCAATCAAAACCCTAAGCCCCTCTTTCCCTATTCGATGGCGTCGCCACCTCGTCCGCCCTTCGATCCACTGCCAGGGCTTCGCGACCAAACCCCCTATCGTGGCATCAACTCCGAGTTTTTCCCTGATCGACGCTCCTCCGTTTAAGCTAAGTTTTCTTTTGATTTTAGTAATATTTTGCTTTGATTTTCTGGTTTTGAATTGGGTTTTCTTCTTTGGTTTCGACTGTGATTTGAATGAAAACTTGTTGAGTGGTTGCGGGTATTTATAATTGGGGTCTTGGTTGGGATAAGATCACTGTCTATCACCGTATACGAATTGTTATTTCAACCTAGATTCAAATCTTAAGTTAGATTTTGGCTTAGATTTTTGTCTAGGGTTCCAACACATGTTATCCATTTGAATGGAAATTTGATAGAACTGATCAAATGACAGTGAATTTATACATTGTTTGTGGTGGATTTTATGGTACGGTTCTGATATGGATTCGATTTTTGAAATATATATTGCTGTGTTAAATTATGCTAGGCCTACGGCTATGACTCGTCAATTTATTCAGAGATTTTTGAACTTTATTGCAGATTTGATTTCCCTTTTTAAATATAAGTAGACGGTGAATTTTTGGTATCAGAATTCCATTGTTTATACATGCGAGTTTGTTGTTCGATAAAGATTTTGTTTGGATTTTTGATCTAGGTTCGAAATGGATTTTGATTGACATTGGATAGATTATATAGTCGTGAGCTATGCATTGTTTATTTCATTACAGACATTTGAAACTATATATCTTGCGTTGGATTTTTAAATATATGGCAGTCACTGTATCCTATAAGGATTCGATTTGTACATCATATATATGAATCAATATATTAATTTAATTACTTGTACAGCAAAGAAAACAGTATCTGTACATCTATATTTTAGTTCTTTCTTAGCTGTTTTCTTTGGCTGATACATTCTCTTTTGTAGACGAGACAACTCATCTATAGGTTTTCAGCTATTTGCTTTAGCTGTTGATCTTCAATTACTGATAGTTTCACTGTTTTTTTTTCTTTCTTTCCTTTTTTCCAATACAGCTATGTATTGTCTTGTTGTTCGTTACTTTCTTAGCTGCTCCTACCCCTAAACTCTTTAGCTGTTCATCCCTAAATGGTCTTGACGTATGACTATACATACAATTTAGCTATGCATTGTATTGTCTTGTTAGCAATCGATCTCCTTTTCTTTTGTTGTTCATTGTACATTCTATTTTATTTTTCTTTTGTATAGTTTTGTCTAAGATCTTTTCCCTTTTAATGGGTTCTCTTCTTTGCTTCTCGCAGATCGAAACTGATCAAGCATGGATTCACCAGTGCTGGAAAGGCCGAGGCACTTCAGAAGTGAATTTACCAAGATTGATTTTTTTTTTTTTGTATTCGAGCATTTGTAAGTGTATATTTTTTTTCCTTCTCGTACCATCAGTTATGTATAGAAATATGTTGTTCTCTTTGTATACAATCATGTATGAATGTGAAGGTTAATTCATTGTATTGTCACTGCTTGTTGATTTGTTATAGTATATATTTCATGTTTATTTACTTATGAATTTCTAATTGTGATTGGCTTTAGTAGTATATTAGTTCTGTATTCATATCTATAGATTGATAGCCATGAAGACAGATGATACCCGACAATTCCTTCAGGCCAGAAAACTAATATAAAATGTAACAAAAGTAATGGAAAGGTTAGATTGCGCTATCCTTTTAGTAATCTTTATTATAAATGATTAGATGATCTAAACCCATTGAAGTAACAAAGTGTAGATTAAATAATCGGTACTCATACACACAAATGGTTTAAATTTACATTTCAAATCAAATAACATACAGCTTTGAATTCAACTAATATAAATTATAACTTAACGTTACTATTTCGGGTTGAATAATGTTTGAAATATATAGAAATTCTTATTTAAATTATTAATTAATCATTATTGTTTATTTACGATTTCTATAGCGATTCTTAAAAAAAAAAAATTTGAATCAGCCATACTAATAATCCATAAGTTGAAATTTCTATTCTCCCATACCATTATAAAATTTTATTCAAATTGACTTAGACATTTTTGTTTTTTTTTCCACAGAATTCTAATCTAAAATAGATTAGTTAAATTCAGTTGAGGTTCTAGACGAAATTCACGAACTGCCGTGATGTTACGGCTTGATTTGTAATTATATGTCCATATATTATTAAATAAACAAATCATATATAGTAAATCTATTTAAAATTATAAATCAATATCTGAATAATAAAATACATTAAATATTTTACCGTCAAAAAAAGTACGGGTTGTTACAACTACATTAAATAATGATAATGTTTTAATCTTTAACATATTTTTGTATTTCTAACTAATGATCATTTTAATCATTTCTACATGCACTACAAAAATGTAAATTTTATCGTTGACATATTTTAACATAACATTTTCTAATAAAATGACATTTTTATTTCAACATGACATTATCTAATAAAATGACATTTTTATTTCAACATGACATTTTCTAATAAAATGATATTTTTTATTTCAACATGACATTTTCTAATAAAATGACATTTTTAATTCATATAACCTTATTCTAAATAAATGACCTTTTTAATTAACATAACATGATTCTAAATAAATGAAATTTTTAATTAACATAACATGATTCTAAATAAATGAAATTTCTATTTTAACATGACATTTCTAATAAAATGACAATTTATCTAGCATAACATGATTCTAAATAAATGACATTTTTATCTAACATACATGATTCTAAATAAATGACGTTTCTATTCTTACATGACATTTCTAATAAAATGACATTTTTATCCAACATAACATGATTCTAAATAAATGACATTTTTATCAAACATACATTTTCTAACAAAAATGATATTTTTAATCTAAGATAACATTTTCTAACAAAAATGATAATTTTAATCTAACATAACATTTTCTAATAAAAATGATATTTTTAATTAACATAACGTTTTCTAACAAAAATGATATTTTTAATTAACAAAACATTTTCTAACAAAAATGATATTTTTAATCTAACATAACAGTTTCTAACAAAAATGATACTTTTAATTTGACATAACATTTTCTAACAAAAATGATATTTTTAATTAACATAACATTTTCTAACAAAAATGATGTTTTTAATCTAACATAACATTTTCTAACAAAAATGATATTTTTAATTAACATAACATTTTCTAAAAAAAAAAAGATATTTTTAACTAACATAACATTTTCTGAGAAAAAAGATATTTTTAATCTAACATAACATTTTCTAACAAAAATATTTTTATCTTGCAAAATATAATTCGATAAATCATCAACACCACAATCAATCAATCAATCTAAATTTTATACGGTGCATATACTTAATTACAATCACAATCAATATATATATATACATATGTATTTTTATTTTAAATCAAGAAATCTCACCTTGATCGGTTGATTTTAATAAAATTAAATAATGTATTGTTCAGGCATAACTAATCCACTAAAGTATTTGTGGACCGACCTTGCTGCTCCTAGGTGCAGTTGCGGCTGCAACCTGAGGCTCGGGCTAGAGAGTCTCGAATTCGGTAAGAACGATCCCTTGTCTTGGTTCGTGATGGAAATCCAACTTCCAATACGAAACCATACGGTTTTGATTGTATAACTAGTATGGCGACATAGTATATGGTAGTTATGCCGTCTATGATTGATACATTATGATTGAAATGTTTTTGAAACATATATACACTAATAATAATATCAAATCTTTTTTATCATATCAAGCATTTTTTACCATTATAAGGTAAAACTCTATCCTCCGGTTTGCATTGCATTGTGTGATGGGACTTGAGTCTTATAATGATTTCAACTTTCTAAAAAGCATTGCGTTGTTTGACGATTTACTTTATTTCTTGAACTATCAATCCAATGGAGTAAACCCGTTCCGCATTAGCGGCGTGGTCCTGTGATTAGCCTTATTATTATTAGATAAGTTAAGTAAGACTTCTCATACCAGTCCCATGACTGACTCGTAGTTTGTTTCACTTTGTAAACTCGGGTGCCCTCTTTTCCATACGGACAGTCGAGTGGCTTGTTTTGCAGATATCTATCTATTATGTAGGATTCTGTATCGAAGCTTAAAGCTGTGGACAGAGCAACGATACTCTTTCGCTTCATTGTATTACATTTATTGTAAATTATCTTCTTTTGTATTATTTGTTCGATGTACTCTGATATTCTGTACTCTGATGTAACATTATTATAACGTTTATAAAAAAGTCTTCTGTTATTTGTTCTTATGTGTTGTATGCCCAAAGTTAGTGTATCCGGCGATTTCCCATGACGGGAATTTTCGAGTCATTACATCCGGTAAGCCAATTCGACTGTTATGATCAGTTTTCGTTTATATTAAAATATAAATCAATTATATTGAATTTGAACACACATTTTAATTTACCAGGGCCACATACTAACTCCAAAAATTCTAGAAAAATAAATCTAGCTATGTTTTGACGATGCGGTCCTAACAAAACTAATTTCATCTAATTTGGAGACCGTTAAAAAAAAGGGCCAATTTCCAGTCGATTTAATTTAAATTGAAAGTACCAAATGCGTTTAAATTCACCACGCTCACATATTGATTCCAAAAAGTATGAAAATTGGAAGCCAGCAATAATTTGACATTACGGATCCAACAAAAGTGGTTTTGTCGTAAATGGAGGTTGTAAGCAAAATGACTATTATTAAGGGCTATATATTATATAATATATATATGAATTCCATAACGATTATTCTAAATTTTAAACTGGACATAACTTTCGATTCTCGTTATGAAATCTTGGTTTTTCACATTCATTAGAAAGATATAATTGAACAGATTCAAATATTTCTTGTTTCATCCAATTTTGACTTATACTGAATTCTGTATAATCATTCAAAATTTAAAATCGAATTATCAAACTACCGTGCCTTTTCAGGCTCATTTTCTAATTAAAATAATTTATACGTTCTAACTTCGATTTAAATAAATTTTTAGTCGTTCTTATTTTAAATAAATCATTATAAATATTCAAAATTCATTAAAATATCTAAAATAAAAATTTTAAACTGATTTTGATTTTCTGGGTTGTTACAGTAATCAATCACCGTGCAAAATCATTTTACACGGCAAAAAGCCGCCGACTAGTACCATTTTCCAAGGTCATCAATTTCGAACTACTGTTGATCGATGGTTGATCGCCGCGGTAAATAGTGTTGATCGACAGTTGTTTGCCATACAAAAATAAATAAAAATAATTTGTTTGGTAGCCCCTTAAAAAGTTTGGTATTAGGAAGAGTGTAGTATAAAATTTTGTGGTACATTTTTAGTAACGGCATTAGGAAGAAGAAAACGAGGTGCCGTTAGCAGCACATTTTTTAAAATCCTACTTCTTGTGACCTTTAAGTGCATCAGATAGTCCGTCCTTTTCTAAATTTTTATCATTTGCTTGGCTTGCAGGTGCAGAGACAATCGCTGGATATATCTGCATGTTTTTTCAAAGTTGCTTGAACTTATTAGATTAACATTTGGTCATTTTTTAATAGCAGACATCACTTTATGTATAACTCTTTGTTGTGTATTAATATCGTCTTAAGATTGATTAATTTGTTGTTTTGACAATTAAGATTTGACTAGATTACATCTTTGAAGCAAATTTATGGTTATTGAAAATTAGCCAGTATCGATAATTATTATTCGTATTTATGTTACAAATACTATCAATTGCATATTTATAGCTGAAACACTAAATAAGTGTTGCAGATTATCAACTTGAAACACTCCATAAGTGTTGCAGATTATCAACTTGAAACAATCACCAAGTGTTGCAAACTATTAAACTGAAACACTCACCAAGTGCTGCAGACTATCAACTTGAAACACTCACCGAGTGTTGCAGATTATCAAACTGAAACACTCACTAAGTGTTGCAGATTATCAGCTTGAAACACTCATTGAGTATTGCATATTATCAAAGTGGAACACCTGCGAAGTGTTTCAATTCGTCAATTTGAAACATAATATTGGTGCTTCAAAAATCAGCAACATACAAATCAGCAACATCTAAAAAGTGTTTCTAAAAGTTTTAGCAACATTTAATTACCATTTCAAATTGGCCATTTTGGTGTTGTGGTTTATTATAACCTAAGTTACAATCTTCACTTGTCCCTAGGACAAGTCTACCTATTATACAACATTTTCATTAATGTTATTTATTTATAATAGGTGATTATCATTCCCCTTTTTAAACCATTTACTATTGTAAACCATTATTCTTCATTCACTGTAACACTTTATGCGCCTTATCAGTTTGATAGAAGGAATCAGTGATTTATTTTCATAACGTATTCCCATCTAAATCCGTGATAACAAGTAATTTCTTTACTTTTCTTTATTTACGGTGGCTTACTTGCAACAACGTTCTCAATACTAGGTCATTTAGGGAAATACATCACTTTTCCTTCGCATCACATCAAATTAGCCCATTATATCTCTTCCTTTCTTATTTTCTGAGTTAGACATTTAATTACCATTATTGCCATTTATTCATATCTTGTTATATATATATATATATATATATATATATAAGCACTAGCCTCTCACATTAAGCCTACACTCATGGAAGCTGGATTTGCCGAGCGGGTCCGGGCAGACTTCTGCCATAAGTTGACTTAACCTCGTGTCTTAGCTCCATTACATGTTTTTAATTTTTGCACTTAGACCCCTCACATTAGATTTAACACTTGTGAACGCTGGATATGTCGGGCGGTTCCGGGCAGACTGTTATCACAAGTGAAATCTAACCTCGTGTCTAAGAGCGGTTAAATTTCTTATTTATCATAAACCTTCTATACAATCTAGGCATGTTTATTTCTTCCAATTATCCATTATAATTTATAATTCACATGTGATTGTATCTGCCTATTATAATTCTTCACACATAATCAATTCCTTCCTAACATGTAATCAATTAATCAAATAATTGTTTAAATCACATAAACTAACATGTACCTTTCTCAATTCTTACAGTTAATGGCCTTGGTACACAATTTACACAAATTGACATGAAATTTAAGTAATGGTAACTACTATCCAAGATTTGACAAGTTCATATCCCAACAAATTAATATTTAACATATTAATTATTCCTACTTCGTATCCGTCACTTTAGGCATTATTAACATATGTTACATTTCTTAACATATTGCATTTCAATTATACATACAGGGGAATGGTAAACGATAACATATTCTTATCTAAACTATATAGCTTAAATCCACTCACCTTTTATGCTTTCCCCAATTCCGGATCTGATCTAGCTTTAACATCCATGGTTTTCCCCTTTAATTTATTTGAAACCTAATAACTGTGGATTGATTATTTCCATCAAAAGAGAAGGGAAAGAAAGAGGAATATGTGAATAGATTGGATCTAGAAGTTTACCTTACTTTCACATAATTCTGAACACCTTTTATAAATGTCAATCTCCTTTCTTTAGATATGGATTCAAAGTTTTTCCTAGGTTAATATTTTAATTTTCTGAATAGATTTGAGAAGAGAGAGAGTAATGGCAGAGCTTCAGCATAGCCTCAGAATTATGAGGTTTAGGGTTAGGTCTATGATCTTATTTTTAGGCGCTCAGAAATTAGTTTAGACCAGAAATATCCACATTCACGCTCAAAACGTACCCAGATCTACGGTGGGGTCGACCCATGGGTCGACCCCCCTATTGGTGGGTCGACCCCCAACGGGCCATTTCCGCCTAGCCCCCCTGCATGTTTTGTTTTTTCTGGAAATTTTATTTATTTTTATGTACATATGAGCTTCTTATATGTATACAAACTTCCAACGTCCATAACTTCTTCATATCGTCCCCGATTTACGCAAACCAGGTGTCTATCTTGACCGGAATTTCGAGACGGACGCAATGGCGTAGTCCATTTTACTTATTTTTGAATATTTAACTAAGTTAGTCGTATTTTATTATCTTAAGTTAAAAATGCCGGGTGATACATTCAACCACCCTTAGAAAATTTCGTCCCAGAAATTTGATAAAGGTAAAATCAATTAACTCCTCGCATAATATACATCCATCATATGTGCATCCAATTTTTTTGCAAACATCATGCACTTGTGCAAAGTGAAATGCAACATAATAATGCATGTATGCTTAAGCGATACCTTCGATGTGTACGCAAATTTCTCAAAAATCCTTTTAAAATATGATGCTCATATCCTAAATATACTGGCATTTCCACATGAATGCAATATTTCAAAAATAAAAATACTTTTTCATCCCAGTTTTCCCACACTCTTACTGAATAAGAACGTAGTCCACCCAATTGTCGCATTTATAATTCTGTCAACTAACTTTATTTTTTTAATTTTAGAAAAAAACCAATTTTCTAAATTCGATTCCTTATACTACAAAAAGCTGGAAAACAGAAAATTCCACATCTTCCAGTTTTCTTTTATATACCTTTTTCCAACCGTACTTGGATTTTATGAAACTATTTATAAAGATTCTCCTATTTTCCTATCCAAGCACAGCCCACGTAAGAAAATTTTCTTTTGTTATTGATTTTCTTTTTCATCTTATCTTGGAAACCTTTATCTTTAGCCATCTTTTCTTATAACTTATCATCTTTGTTGCTTTACTGAATTTGTTGTTTCCTTTTTAGTTGTATCTTTTCTCTTTTCTTAGCTTATTTAATTATCTAATCTAAGTTTAAGTTTAAATAAGCCATTTATCCCTTTCAACTAAAGTAGGAGAACAGACACCCTACACAGCTACTACTAAGGGCCAAAAATCTCGGGACTGTGTCCCACTCAAGTAGAAAAGTCCAAACTATGGGATTACGACAGGTTTAGGTGTTACCCTAACTACCCAATAAGAAAAAAAAATGGAACGATTCCAACAGAAATGCAGTAACGCGTTTTACCCCAAACATGAAAATTAGCAACAGGATCTAAACACTTACTTGCCCTTTTTCTATCTAGTAGTCGCTACTAGTCCTAGCTGTGTACCAACATTTATTCAAAGCAACACCCTAGGCTTTTCAATGCTTATGCATTCTACGGAAACTCACTATTATTCCAAGATAATTCTCGCTATTTACTTTATAGCCTCAAAACTTTTCCGGTCTTCCCTAGGCATTAATCCTTACCTACCCCATACTTTTAAAACATGGTTCACCCTTTTCATCTAAACTTTCTTCCAAAAATTTATAAGTGTCAAAACCTTAATTTTCTCCTAAAACTTACTTTTGCCAAACCATAAAACATGTCACACACACATATATATATATATATATATATATATATATATATATATATATATCATTTTTTTTCAAATCACAAAAACTGGAGTAGATAAGGACAACTATTTCTGAATTGGGTTTACCACTTGTTTTTACCAATAAGGTCAGCTCAGTCTCTTACCACAAGGTGTAAACATCCACTCTATTTTTAATTTCTACACTTATTTTATACACCGAAAATAATTTATCAAAAATAATTGTCAAAAGAATAGAGACTTCAAAACTTCCTTTATTAAAAATTCTTGTATGAAATATAATAAGAAAACTAACAAGCTATACATGGTCTATAACATGCACCTTTTACTGAGAGAATTTTACTTTAGATAAAGTTTTTTGTAAGGAATCACTACTTACAAAATATACCCCATTTTACTTCAAAACCCAATATGTACTTCTTTACATATTTTAAAACTATAACTTCTAAGATTAAAACTTGAAAACACGTAAACCATTTTCCCAAAATTTATATAATTTCAAGTTCTTAAAAGTTAACAATGGGGTTAGACTCAATGCGGGTTTCCAATATTCTAGGCTTTCCTAGACACTCCCCAAGGTCAACTCTCTCAATTATATATATTCCTAATCCATTTTCTCTTTTTTCAACCTATTCCAATTTATAAGGTTTTATTTCCAAACCCACTAATTCGAAGTACAAATATGTGGGATCCCCTTTCTTTATTACAAAATATATTTTACACTTTCCTACCCAAATTTCCTAAGGGTCTCAAATTTCCGCATTCTTTCCTTTAATGTACAAAACAAACATCCCATTTCTTACCATATTATACTCTTTCTATTTAGTGGGTTCCTCTATGGATCTAGGTATATATATATATATATATATATATTAAAATGCAAATACGTTCACTCACTATCTATACAGGAATCCTAAACCTAAGCTCTAATACCAGATGTAACAACCCGAATTCTGACAAACCAATTTTTTTTTCAAAATTCCAATTTATCGAAACTCAAGTTGTTGTGCTTTGGTATCCTACTGAAAAGACAGAGATATAAAACATGTCAGAGCCCAAAAATATCCCATAGTTGAATGGATAAAATATAATATAGTCAAAATATAGCCTTATCGTACTAATAATACTGCCTAACCAGTATCCAAGGCTATCATGTCTTTGCCAAAAATCTAACGTACGAGTATGTTATGAGGAGGGGTTAGAACACAAGTTCTGGTGACTGGATTTAAATTATACACTTTGGACAACACAACATACACCGGTCAATCATATTTTAATATTTATTGGGTTACTTGTGTTAACAACACTCAAGGCTTACACACGTTGTACCCATTTACTTCTCAGTAGATTAACCTGATATAGTATATATGTAGCTACCCCCAATATTAAGGTACACTCCATAGTACCACACATTAGATTTACCACTTGTGAATGCTGGATAGGCCTGGCGGTTCCGGGCAGACTTCTATCACAAGTGAAATATAACCTCATGTCTAAGAGCGGTAAAGTTTCTTATTTATCGTAAACCTTCTATACAGTCTAGGCATGTTTATTTCTTCCAATTATCCATTATGATTTATAATTCACATGTGACTGTATCATGCATATTATAATTCTTCACATATAATCAATTCCGTCCTAACATGTAATTAATTAATCAGATAATTGTTTTAAATCACATAAACCAATATGTACCTTTTTCAATTCTTACATTTAATGGATTAGGTACACAATTTACACAAATTGACATGAAATTTAAGTAACAGTAACTACTATCCAAGATTTGATAAGTTCATATCCCAACAAATTAATATTAGCATATTAATTATACCTATGTTTCGTTTTAGGCATTATTAACATATGTTTCATTTCTCAACATATTGCATTTCAATTATACATACAGGGGAGTGGTAAATGATAACATATTCTTATCTAAACTGTATAGCTTAAATCCACTCACCTTTTATGCTTTCCCCAATTATAGATCTGTTCCAGTTTTAGCATCCATGGTTTTTCCCCTTTAATTTGATTTGAAACCTAATAACTGTGGACTGCTTATTTTCATTAAAAGAGAAGGGAAAGAAAGAGGAAGAATGTGAATAGATTACATCTAGAAGTTTACCTTACTTTCACATAATTCTGAACAATTTTATAAACGTCAATCTCTTTTCTTCAGATCTGGATTCAGAGTTTTTCCTAGGTTAATATTTTAATTTTCTGAAAAGACTTGAGAAGAGAGAGAGAGTAATGGCAGAGCTTTAGCGTAGCCCCAGAATTATGAGGTTTAAGGTTAGGTCTATAATCTTATTTATAGATGCTCAAAAATGAATTTAGACGAGAAACAATCCACATTCACGCACAAAACGTACCCAGATATGTGGTGGGGTCGACCCCGGGGTCGACCTTCTTCAGGTGGGTCGACCCCCTATTGGTGGGTCGACCACCCCTGGGTCGACCCTCAACGAGCCATTTTCCTTCCCAGTCCCGCTGCGTGTTTTGATTTTTCTGGAAATTTTATTTATTTTATATACATATGAATAGTTAAAAATGCGGGGTGTTACATCGAATGTTATAAAAATAATCTATTTTTAGAAATGATATATTATATAATTTAGAATTTGAAAAGATGGTAAATATTTGATTTGAAACCAATAATTTGTAATCAGTTATGTAATCGAGATTATGTATAAACTTGATATAGAATTAATAAGAAGCTTACTTGTAAATGGAGTTTATGAAATGGAATATAATTATGAATTTATAAGATAACTCGATAAATGGATTTGAACCTGTAATGGTATTTATAAACAAAAATAAGTATTTATTTGATAAAATGAATCTAGAATTATGTAAAGGAATAATATTCACGTTTTAAAGTGAATGATGATTTAAAAAGCAAACGTTTTGCAGATTAAAATAGTTATAAAAGGGAATTGGTGATGTTATGGAAGAGATAAATTCAAAAGTGAATTTAGAAATTGAGTTGATCTGAAATGGAGAATTCATTCCAACGTTCGGAATGTTAATCGAATATAGATTATTCGAAAGAGAGTTCTAAGTTGAAATTCAATTAACTCGAATTTAGGAAGTTACCATTTACTTTTCGTTTATAATTAAGATTTAATTAATTAAATTATTGTTTATTTATTATAAATAAAGAATCAAAGTTATGTTTTAAATTTAAATATTTTTGAAGTCGGTATTATAACGCTACCGTTATAATCAATGTTCTATACAGCGTTCGTTTAAATCTATATAAATGGATTTTGGAAATGTTTTCCAAATATAGCCATAGATATTTTCTAAGTATATAAGCGGAAATGATTTTTGTTAATACGAAAATATGAATGGAGTTAAGGAAATTAGAAACTGAATGGAAATTAGTCAAGTTGAATGGCTGCTTGAGTGTAAATCTGATGTTGGTTTTGGCCTCCGGGATTGATACTTAGGGAGTTATTCTCTTGCTAGTTTACGGCTAGGGAGTGATGAATGTGGAAGGTAGTAATGCGCGAATAAGAAATGTAAATGTTTTCCAATGTAAATAATGTATATTTTCTAAGTATAGAAAATAAGAAAATTGGTGATATATGGAGATGTTTTTCCGCGAAGCGTGAGAGAGGCTCAACGGGTTTAAAAAACATGGAAACGGGAGATTGGGAAATGAATAAATTTAATGATAAATTAATTCAGATGGTTCGGTGTTGATTTATAGTTGATCCATAGAATTTCTGTTTGGAAATATGATCGTTGTTTGTATGGATGTTTTCCTTTGGTAGTTAAATAACCGGCTATCAAAGTTTTTGGCCATTTTCAGTTGTTAATACAGAGAGACCGGGATTGGGTTTATTATTTGAAAACCACTCCGTATAGGCATTAGCGTTGCGACTCAAATATGATAAATATAATTGAAGACGAAGTTTATGCAAGGGCTGTTCTGGCGATCCTAGGTAGAAATTGCCTAAGATGGATTTACAGAATAATGCCTTCAGTTTGTCCAGTTCCAGGACACTTGTATGGACGAATGTATGACAAAGTATATTTAATAGAAAGTGTAAGTTGATCTCTTCAAAATTATTCACGTTTGGTGGCGGAGGAATTCGTTTCTCTTAGCTTTATACCTATGGTATTTTTGGGGAAATGACGATGTGGCATTAAAAGTAAATGAAGGTGTAACCTTTCAAAAGATACATTATGACCTCAAGCCTCATCATCCGGGAAATGACAAAATTTGGGTAGGCAACATGGCTAAGTTGGTCGCTCCCAATTAGCGCATATTGTCACCATCTAGAGAATAATCATTTTTGTTCTTTCGCTTCTGTATCTCCCGGGAATGGTTATGTTGGTATACCAATTGTAAGGTAACAATATATTCGGAACATTCAAGTGAAATGAATGGTCGGTCATGTGTGGCCGAGTTGCAAGATGATCTTGTTGAACGCCAGTGTATCCCCTCTAGAGTACATTGATCGTAAGGTGTTTTCATACCTTGTCATAGTTGGAAATCCATTCTCCAATAAGAGGCCGTGGTTTTGATTGTATATTATATATGTGGAACGTGAGATGCAAGAGTTCCGCTAGTTTGCTATTTACTTGAATTAGGCACTATTATAATATCAGAATAATATTGATTTTCAAAATGTTTTAGGTTATCGTAAGGTAAAAACCGTCTATGTTTATGTGTGGATCGGTCATACTATTATCATTTCTTTTAAAAGGTTTTTTTAAGTTAAACAAGTGGTTGGAGTTTACTCACACCAATCCCATGACTGACCCAGAGTTTATTTTGTTTTGTTTTACCCTAAATTCTTGGGTGCCCAAATTCATACGGGCAATCAAGTAGTCGAGATTTTATAGATACACTTGGAAGAGCTTGGAGAAAGAGGCTTTAATGTTAGATATATATAGAGTTTATTTTTGTTGTGATATGTATGTGATGTACTCTGATGATATATGTAAGTACAAATACAGTTTTGTATTTCAAAAGTTGTTATATAATATATTTTATTCGTTCCGTTGTGAGATTCATGTTTACTCTGATTTTATTCTATTGTGAACTTCTTCTATTCTAATTTTCTTTCTTCCTATTTCTCACCCTCTAACTTCTTTCTATTAATGATCCAGTATTTTTGATACTTGAATAGTCGACCTGGTATATTGTGTCAATTTTCGGAGTCGAAAATTCTTGGGTTGTTATAATTTTTCCCTCAAGGATGGATCGTTTATAAGTATCATCTTTGTTCTCATCTAAAAACGTTGTTTGTTTATAGCTATGATTACCAGTTGTTGATTTGGCGTATATTCCATGACATATCTAACATATTCTGAAACAAGATATACTTCAGAAATTGATCCCTCCACATAACGCTTATTGCCCGGTATGTCCTTAATCCCCTTCTTAGTTCTAACAAAAAATTCAAAATTTTACATTATTGGTGAAATAAACCATGTAATAATTACAAAAGAAACATTATACCTTTAAAATGGATACATCCATATATAAGTAACCAATCCACATATCAATGTTAGATCAACTAAACGCACCCTTAAATGTATACTTATGTCAAAGAATTGAGAAGGAAAATAATAAACCAAAATGCATAATTCCTTAGAAATCATATCTTTGGCAGCTTGAACGTGCTCTCAAATTAAAACCTTTGAACGAATAATACTAAAATACAAGCATACTTGCAGTATTCCCCGTCTGAAGTCACAACGCTTTGGGTAAGCATGTTGAATGATGATAGGTACAAAATATTGGATGATACCATGGTACTCATATAACTTTCTAATATTCAAACTAGGTGGTTGACTATTTACTAAGTTACTTAACTTAGTCCCAAAGCAAGATGGAAGTTTGACATCTTTTAGGATTTCATAGTGACGAGTCCTGTAAGCTTTATCAAATGCAAATTTGGAAGATTTCCTGTTCCTATCAAATAGCAAATTACTAAAATGCTCTAATACATTCTCCCCAGTGTCCATCACATCAATAGTATGTCGCACATTATGATTACTATAATACTCTAATGCAAAAAGAATCGACTTCTTGTACCATACTGGCCTTTCATCATCACCCTTTTCATTCACAAAATATTCTTTGATGGGATCTGCATCATCTACTATGTGCTTTTTTCACTTAGTATATATTTGATATGAGCAAGCTTTTCTAGAAGTTTTGATCTTGTCAATTGTGTTGGAGGTTCGTTATTCTCTATGTACTTATACGACCTATGCTTCAATGCCCTATATGGATAACCATTCTTCAAAAATCTCTTATACTTTGTATAAACAATCTTATTACCAATGCTCTCTGATTCTGTCTCTATAGTGCAAATAGGACATGCTTTATAACCATGTGTTATACAACTAGATAAATTCCCAAAGGCAGGTAGATCGTGAATTCCCCATAACCACAATGCTCTAAGAGTGAAATAGTCCTTTGAATTCATGTCAAATGTTGGCACTCCTTCTATCCATAATTGCTTCAACTCATCCACACGAGGTTCCAAATATACATCAACATATTGACTTGGTACTTTTGGTACAGAAATTTACAAGCACAACATTTAAAACTCGAGTTTCATGCATAATGATGGTGGTAAGTTATAAGGAACTGCATAAATAGGCCAACTACTATAACTGCTTGATTGGCTTGTACCAGGATTGAACTCATCGATGGCAATACCAAGCCAAACATTTCGTCCATTTCTCCTAAACTCCATCCACTTAGTTTTGAATGATCTCCATTCAACCGAGTCAATAGGATGACGGATGTGATTCCAACAAGGCTTTGCTTTACTATGTCATAACATTTTTTAAGCTATCCATGGTATAATGTACAACCTTGTTAATCTAAGAGCTAATGGAAAATATTTCAAAACTTTTCGAGGTTGTTTTGTAATTTTTACCGCTTCTCCTTGATTTTTAGATTTAAATCTTGAAGTGTGACAATGAGGACATTCCACTGCATTACTATGCTCTTTTCAAAATAACATGAAATCATCTTCACAAGCATGTACACACTCTACTTTCATTCCCAAATCTTTTAATATTTTCTTCATTGTTGAGTACTTCTCTGGTATTGTATTTTCCTTTGGAAGCCATCCTTTCAATCGTTTCAATAACTCGGTCATGTTATTTCCTAACCAATTAAAATATTTTTTCAAATTGTGAAGTTGTAACATAACACTTATTGTTGTTAGACCATCTTCAAAAGAAGGATATAATTTCTCGTTTTCTCTTCTTGTGTACTTCTGGTACCTTTTCCAATGATTACCATCACTTGTCCCTTCTATGCCATATGCATCACTAATAAGATCTCCAAAAACCTCTCATATATGGTTTTCATCTCAAAATTGGTTAGAATTACATGCCTCGTGATTGACATGCTGTGTAGGATTGACTACCATGTCATTTTCACTTCTCTCATCATTAAAAACCATTCATCATATGTTTGATCCATACCATAAGCATCAAGTGTTTCTCTACTAACTTAAAAGGCAACCTTTTGAATTTCTACACTTTATGTAAGGATAACAGCATAGTTCGATGTCGGGTGGTGAATTGGACTTCGCGAATTCAATGAAATTTCGAACTCCATGTATGTATTCAATATTATTTCGATGTTGAATTCTAATCCACTCTTTCGACGTTGGCTTCATCTTTAGCAAGAAGTTTTATTTTTCCCTAACAAGGTATAAAATAAAACATTAAGATAAAATGCAATACATAAAACAAGCATGGGAAAAAGGTAAGTCTTGATTTCTTACGACATGTCATTTGTCTAAATTCATGTTGATACTTGTCTATGTGATTTTGGTTGAATTAAAGCTTATATATACACATACAGACTGTCCATGTTGAAGATCCAAACAATATCATCCAACTTACATAATTCTGAAAAGGGGGATAATATATATTATACACATGTTTCTTATGCTGAAGATCTGATTATCTTGCATAATTTAAAATTTAGAGATTATAGACAATGCTAAAGTAGGTTTATGCTAATAGTTTCTAAGCTTTTGTTGGATAGTTGTTCAGCAAATCTAATTGATGAAAATTCATAAAAACTAAACGGAACCTATTATGGTCTACAAATTTGTCATAGAAATTTGGGTTTTGGCAGGTTTCACATATTTGTTTCAGGTTATCTAATACCCTTTAGTCGTTGTTTGTTACATATAAGGATATCCACTTCTCGTGACTACGTCTTCGTTGATGTAACCAAAATTGGTGCATTAAAATCCTTGCAAAGTGGTTGATGTTTAATAATAACTCACCTATTGGAGGCAATGTTGAATAGCTTGGAAATTAGCATCGAGTCCAATTAGCATTTCATCTTGTGTTCATTTAATATTTTTTTGGTGTTTTTAATTATTTTTGAGTCATTTCATTTGTTTTCTCTTTGCATGTCTTTTGTTATAGTGCAATTTATCTCTATGGTTTTTTTGCATCACCCTGTTCATCTGAAAGGAAAAAAAAAATCCTTTTCCTTTGTTGTCTTTGTTTATCTTACTATTAGTTTCATTCTCTTTACTTTGCATTTGTTGATAGTTCATTCTATTAGTGTACGCATTTTAGTTTTCAATTATTCAACAACCAAAAAAACACATAGCATATGTACATTTGAAATAGTTCTCATTGCAAGCTACCTTTCGAGTTAATTTTTTTAAATGCCTATTACCATTTGCCAACCAAACAGGCTCTAATGTCTACTGACTTCACTAAGAACAAGTAGTTATGGCCAAGAATTTGGTGGACTTTGCCAAAGGTCCATAATTTTCATTTTTCGAGAAAGAACAAAGAACTTCAACAAGAATATACCCCATAAAAGGACAGTGAACGAAATACTAGTCTACTAAACAACTATTTATTTTATAAGATAAATACTATGCTCTTTTATTCTAATATCTCAAAATAATAGTTGTTATGAAAAATAACTAAGGTGCTGAAAGCTAAGCAATTATGTCATAATCATATAGAATAAGTTCAGAAAATGTTTATTTATTTAATTTGGAAAAAAAGGAAATCTGTAATTGCATGTGGAGTGGGATATGCGACAATCAAACCAAACGAATCTAAGGCCCATTCTAAATTACAAACCAACTAGACTCTAATACAGTGAATCTTGGATGTGATTTGGGTACGTCTAACTCTATAATCAAAGCCCAAAGATGTAACAAAAGAAGTACGAACTTTTTTCAATTATTTACTGTAATAGCAAGAAACTAAACCGCGATGTGTAGCTCTGATAACCAATTCAAAATTGATATGTACGCTCCAAGTAGGAGCATTATCCAAATTCAAAGATGATGATGTTATGGAATGGCCTCCAAAATAGATTTAAGAACCAAATAAATTTTTTTATCATTAGTGTAACAACCCGTATTTTCAATAACCTGTAATAACATAAATCGAGGCAGAATTTAATTCTAAAATGGGAATCAAGGGAAACGGGCTATGCCATTGCGTTCGTCTCGGAAAAATACGCGAAATAGAGTCCGAGTTTTCGAAAATCGGAGTCCGTATGACCAAGATATGGCCTCGCGAAGTTTCACGAAAATTCCCAAATTAAAGTATACTTAATTAAGTGAAATGGGTTGTGTAGATATATATATATATATATTGATATATATATATATATATATATATAATTGAAAATTTAATAAATAAATATGCAAAAATGCTCAAAACAGCGAATTGGGATAGGGGAATAACCGAACCGGCCGATTTTTGAAGTCGACCCGAGCCCGCTGGGTCGACTAGGGGTTAATCCAGGGTGTTTGGCTGTCAACCCGTGGGCCGATTCGCTCAAGTGCAGATTTTGCATTTGAATGGTTCTCATGGTCCATCTTTAATCTAAAGGCCCTAGATGGTTCCTACACTTGACTTCTTCCCCAAGACATGCTTTGATGGCTTGGATTGAATCTAGGGTTAATCCTATGGCCTAAAACACTTGCCTAATCTATAAATAAGACCCTAACCTACCCTAATTCATTCATAATTAAACCTAGTGACTAAACTATGGCAAAATGCTAGCTCTCATGGCCTCCACTAATTTTATGAAGAGGGTTGCATACTAATCACTCTCTAATCAACTTCTAATCCCTTCTTAGCATCTTAATCTTCTTCATTTGGTGTTCAAAGTTGCTAGTTGTGAGTTTCTATCACTTTGATGATCTTTTGGTAAACTAATTAGATGAGATGTGATGAGATTTATGGTTTTGTATGTGGGTTAATGAGCTTTGAATCATATGATATGATGTTAGCATTAATCTTATGTTTATGCATGTTGAGTATGTAAGCTTATGCAAGTTTAATATGATGTATGTTATGTTTGCATGATGCTAAATATGCAAGTTGTGGGCTATGTAATCATATGCATGTTATGCAAGTTCATGGTAATATGCTATGCAAGTTACATGTATGTAAATATGCAAGTTACATGTTTGTTAATATGCAAGTTACATGTATGTAAATATGCAAGTTACATGTTTGTTAATATGCAAGTTACATGTTTGTTAATATGCAAGTTACATGTATGTAAATATGCAAGTTACATGTTTGTTAATATGCAAGTTACATGTTTGTTAATATGCAAGTTACATGTATGTAAATATGCAAGTTACATGTTTCTTTATATGCAAGTTACATGTTTGTTAATATGCGAGTTACATGTATGTAAATATGCAAGTTACATGTTTATTAATATGCAAGTTCATGATGACACATTATGCAAGTCTATAAGCTAATATGCAAGTTTGTTATGCAAAATGAATATGTAAGTTATGTGACATATTATATGCAAGTTATGTGACATGTTATGCAAGTTCATATGCAAGTTATGTGTTTGTTAATATGCAAGATGGCACCTTTGAAACATGTTCATTCATATGCAAGTTGACACCTTTTATATGTGTTATATCATGAACGAAATTACGTGGGAACGATGGGGTAATTAAATGCATAAGTTAATAAGATTGTGTGAAATTAATATAATTATGCATAACACAAAATAAATAAACATAGTATGGGAATTTGCCTATTTGGTTAGGTGTACCCATACTATGTGTTGGGAATTTACCTATTGAGTTAGGTCTACCCCATGGGAATTTACCTATTAAGTTAGGTCTACCCATGTTAAGAAAACTTGATTAATTAGGGATAATTAATATAAAATTATGAGGGTGATTAATTAGGTGTAATTAATTGACTAAGACACGAGGTTGGACTCAGTTGTAGCGTAAAACTGCCCGGACCCAACCGGCTTAACCAGTTGCTACAAATGTTAGCCCAATGTGAGAGGTCTTAGGCACAAACTAAATACGTAATTAATGTAAAGACACGAGGTTAGACTCTGTTATGACATAAGGCTGCCCGGACCCAACCGGCTTAACCAGCGGTCATAAAAGACAGTCTAATGTGAGAGGTCTTTACAAAGGTTACGTTCTTAATTAATTAATTAAGAAACACTTAACCATATTAGCATGTAAAGGGACATGAGGGGTTAAGTGGGTGCCTCGGGTGGCATGAGAAAATCTAGTGGTTGCCTTGGGTGGCAATAGAAAATACGATTAGAATACTTAACCAAAATGGAACATGTAATTAAAACATGATTAAAGGGTTAAGTGGGATATACTAGAAAAAGGGACAAGCTTAGGTGGGTAGCTTGTGGAGGCCCATTTCAACCAGTAACCCATACGTATCTTTGTGGGCTCGACCCATGTCGAGGACGGGACACGCATACTGGGCTTGACTGTAAGAGGCAAACGGGTTAGCGGTGGCAACGCAAGTCCAACGGGCTTCATATGCGTGAGTGGGCCCGGGCTGGTAGGTAAGCCGTTGTTGCATCGAGTAGATATAAGCCGTGCACCTTTAGTTCCATCAGGTTGCCACATTGGGGAATGATACATCCCACGGTGGGGCCAGCACGGGTATCTACGTTAGGGAGCCGATCGAATGGGAAGTAGTGTGTACACCTAGTGGATTGTAGGGCCCCGTGGCGCCTACTTGGTCACCTAGGGGTACGCAGGTACTAATTAGTAAATTTTATAAGTCCTTGGGTGGGATCAACCTTTAAGTTAGGAACGACTGGTGTGGTGCAGTTTAGTAATTTACCTTAGGGAGGGTAGATGCGTCTTTATCCTTTATCTTCGTTTAGTTGACTGCTTAGGGTAGCCATTCATCCCTATATGTTACCGTATATCAGTTTATGTCTTCTCTGGTTACTTTAACGATTGTATTGTTAAAGTTATAGGACTCGCTCAGACTTATGTCTGACCCTGTTGTTTTTATCTTTTTCCCAACCCTCAGGTCCTACAGTGGATCCTAGCAGTAGTGGAGCTTGATCGGATTGCTGTTCCAGTCTTTAGGAGCTTGGATAGATGTAAAGCTCCAGTTATCCAGTTATCTTTTCTTTTGTTTGGCTATTGTATGAGAGTGGGATTATGTACTTCTTTATTTTGATGGATATTGTACTTGACCTTTATTGTGGTTTTATGATGTAACCAGACATGTTTTACTTCCGCTGTTATGAGATGATGTTTTAAAATTTCAAGTACTATTTATATCTGTCTTGTTGTAATTTTTCTGTTCTATATTCACTAAAATACTCCACCGATGCTATGGCATTCCCTTAGTGAGTGATCATAGCGGGAGTGGGGTGTTACACGTGGTATCAGAGCTTAAGGTTACCAGAACAGATAAAATTTTTGAGAAAAACTACTTTCTAAGAGTATTTTCGAAGAAAGGATTTTTAAAAGCATGTCTTCTAAGAGAAAAAGTTTTTGAAAAAGAAAAGCATAATCCCCAATAGCCATATCTTTATCTTTCGGAATCTCCTTTTTGAATCTTTCCTCTTTCGTTTCAGCATGGCTGAAGATCTTAACATCCCGGAGGGTTTAGTTATACCACTATGGTATAGGAGGTTGCAAGAGGCTAGGGCCGCGGCTGCGGGTCCGGCCAATGCTACTACACCAGAGACAACCGCTCCTCCTCCTCAGCCTAGAGTGGATAATTTTGCTAAGGTTTGCAAGGAGTTTAAGGCTATAGGAGGAAAACCTTTTCTTGGTTCAGAGACTTTCGTAGAGGCTAGAGATTGGCTTAAGGAAGTGGAAGAGTTGCTAGATATCTTTGAAGTGGAAGAGGGAAAGAAAGTCAAGTTGGCGGCTTGGTTAATGAAGGGAGAGGCCTCATTCTGGTGGGAGGTCACTAATGGAGAACGCCCTGTTGACTCTTGGGCAGATTTTAAGCAAAGGTTTGGGGCTAAGTTTCTCTCAAGGGCGGAAGAGAATCTGTTTATGGAGAAGTTCTTGAATTTGAAGCAAGGGAATCTCACGGTGAAAGAATATGTCAACAAATTCAATCAATTAGCAAGGTTTGGCATAGAGTTGGTGAATACACCGGAGAAGAAGGCTTTGAGGTTCGTTAGAGGCTTGAACGAACCATTGCAAGGAATAGCTATGACTCACATTCCTATGGGGGCCACTTTTGAGAAGCTTGTCTACATGGCACTTATGCATGAGGATGATAAGAATTCTAAGGCACCAGAGAAAAAGGGGGATCAGAAGAAACCGCAACAGCAACAACAAGGCAAGGGCGGAAAAGGCAATGGTGACAAAAAGAAGACGAAGAAGAAGTGCTTCAATTGTGGAACACCAGGACACCTTAGTAAGGATTGTCGCAAAAAGAAGAAGACCGGTTGCTTTCATTGTGGTGAAGCAGGGCATCTTGTGAAAAACTGCCCAAAGAAGGGGCAGAAGACGGGGTCTACCTCAGGAGGCCAGGTGCAAGCTCTTATAGCACCACCTCAGTCAGGGGGGCAAGTTCAGGTTCTCTCAGTTCCACCGATTCAGCAGAGAGGTAGAACTATTTCCGTTGAAAGTCTGGTTTTTCTGTTTGATCATCCAGTTCGTACTTTGTTTGACTCTGGCGCATCGCATTCTTTTATCTCATCATCGTTAGTTGAGTCACTGCACTTAGACACCAGTCTAGTTGATGATCCCTTGGTTGTCTCAAACCCAATTGGGGGCTCCATATATCTGTCTATGATATGTTTGGGTTTGAAGATTTCTATACTTAGCGTTGAGTTTAGATGTGATGCTTTTGTATTGGGCTTCACGGGCTATGGGTTGATCTTGGGCATGGACTGGTTATCCAGTAATGGTGCCGTTCTTGATTGCGAAAGGAGAGTTGTCAGGCTCATGACCCGCTTGGGTAACACTCTCGAGATCTCTTGCAATCCCATGGAATCTGTTTTGCTAAGTTATCTTGAATCGCTCGATGCTTCGGTCGAGAGTTTGTGTTCTGTCAGAGTAGTCCGGGAATATCCGGATGTGTTTGAAGAAGTAAAGGGTTTGCCTCCGAAGCGGGAGATAGATTTCCGAATTTATTTGGTGGATAATGCCAAACCAGTGTCTTTGCCAGTACGCCACATGGCTCCTCGTGAGAGAAGAGAACTTCATAAGCAAGTAGGGGAGTTGCTTGAGAAGGGGTTCATAAGGCGAAGTATATCGGAGTGGGGAGCTCCAGTAGTGTTTGCCACGAAGGCGGATGGGTCCCTCAGACTTTGTGTGGATTATAGAGAACTTAATAAGCTCACGAAGAAGAATAGACACCCATTACCGAGGATAGATGATCTCTTTGATCAGTTGGTTGGCGCGTCAGTATTTTCGCAGATGGACTTAGCTACAGGGTTTCATCAGTTAAGAGTGGCGGAGGACAGTATAGAGAAGACTGCTTTCCGGACTCCGGATGGTTTTTATGAGTGGCTAGTGATGCCATTTGGGTTGACAAACGCCCCCGCATACTTTGTTGATCTCATGAGTAGAGTGTTCAGAGAGTATCTGAATAAGTTTGTAGTAGTTTTT
This sequence comes from Allium sativum, assembly GCA_030737875.1. Lineage (NCBI taxonomy): Eukaryota > Viridiplantae > Streptophyta > Magnoliopsida > Asparagales > Amaryllidaceae > Allium > Allium sativum. The sequence continues at coordinate 14,084,113 of JASFAX010000028.1, forward strand.
GTGGATGACATCTTGGTCTTTTCCAAGAATGAAGAAGAGCATGCCTTACATCTCAAGGAAGTGTTGGAGACTCTTCGAGCGCATAGTCTTAAAGCTAAATTCTCTAAATGCCATTTTTGGAGAAGAGAAGTGCGATTCTTAGGGCATGTGGTCTCTAAGGAAGGGATAGCTGTGGATCCCGCAAAGATAGTATCTATCCAGGATTGGAAAGTTCCTAGAAATGCTACCGAGGTAAGAAGTTTCTTGGGGTTGGCAGGATATTATAGGAAGTTCATCAAAGACTTCGCGAAGATATCAGCCCCATTAACCCGCTTGACGAAAAAGAATCTGGTTTTCTCGTGGGATGTAGATTGTGATGATGCTTTCCGACGGTTAAAGAGAGCTTTGACCACCGCTCCAGTTTTAGTGCTCCCGGATGGGAGTAAGCCGTTTGTTGTTTATACCGATGCTTGTGGAACAGGATTAGGCGCAGTCTTGATGCAGGAGGGAAGGGTAATAGCCTATGGAGGGAGACAATTGAGAGTGCATGAGAAGAATTACCCTACCCATGATCTAGAGTTGGCCGCGATTGTTTTCGCACTTAAGTCTTGGCGCCATTATCTTCTTGGTGAGAGATTCGAGTTGTTCACCGACCATAAATCATTGAAGTACTTATTCTCTCAGAAGGATTTAAACTTAAGACAGCAAAGGTGGATGGAGTTCTTAGCATCCTATGATTTCGAGATAGCGTATACCCCTGGTAAGGGTAACGTGGTGGCAGACGCCTTAAGTAGAAAAAGGCTATCTTTGAGTCCATTGTTCGTGGAACGACGAAGCTTGGAGTTTCTTTCTTTGTTTGACTTCAGACCTTCTGTTGATTTTGTACCTGGTTTGTTGGCATCCTTGGAGGTTAGACCTACTCTTTTGAGACGGATTGCCGAGGCTCAGCGAGACGACCCACAGTTGGTTGTGTTGGTAGAGAAGCTTATAAGAGGGGAGTCGTCCAGCCATTTGGGTAGATACACCATAGATGATAAGGGATGGTTGCATAGAGACGGTAGACTTTGTGTACCGCAAGATGAGGGTTTGAAGAAGGCTATTTTGGATGATGCACATCGTTCAAGAATGACTATTCATCCCGGTGGAGACAAAATATACCAAGACATGAAGAGAGTTTTCTTCTGGGCCGGTATGAAGAAAGATGTGGCCGAGTATGTGGCTAGATGCTTAGTGTGCCAACAAGTTAAAGTGGAGCAAAGGAAACCCGGTGGGTTGCTACACCCATTGGAAGTTCCACAGTGGAAGTGGGATAGTGTCTCGATGGATTTCATCGACGGGTTACCGAGATCGAGGAAGGGCAATACGGGAATTTGGGTTGTGGTAGACAGACTTACCAAGAGTGCCCATTTTATACCCGTAAAGAGTAAGAGGACCGCTCCATGGCTTGCTTCAGTCTATGTTAGAGAGATTGTTAGATTGCATGGCGTACCATCCAGCATTGTGAGTGATCGAGATCCTATTTTCACTAGTGAGTTTTGGAGAAGTTTGCAAGAGGCGGTAGGGACTCAGTTGTGTTTGAGCACCGCATATCATCCTCAGACGGACGGTCAGACTGAGAGGGTGAACCGTATCTTAGAAGATCTTTTGAGGCTTTGTATCTTGGATTTTGGAGGTACATGGGAAGAACATCTTCCTTTGGTGGAGTTCGCATATAATAACAGCTTTCAGTCCAGTATTGGTATGGCTCCTTTCGAAGCTCTTTATGGAAGGCCTTGTCGATCTCCTACATGTTGGTGGGAATCTACGGATAAGATCTTGCTTGGGCCGGATATGGTTAGAGAGACTTCAGAGAAGATTGATTTAATTCGAAAAAGGATGAAAGCAGCGCAAGATAGACAGAAATCTTATGCGGATCGGAGAAGGACGGATCTTGAGTTTGAGGTTGGGGACATGGTTTTTGTCAAAGTATCTCCATTGAGAAATGTTGTTCGCTTTGGGTCCGTAGGGAAGTTAGCACCGAGATTTGTTGGGCCGTTTCCTATTAAGGAAAGGATTGGACGGATGGCATATAGGGTGGAGTTGCCCGACAGACTTAGTGGTGTTCATGATGTATTCCATGTATCACATTTGAGGAAGTGCTTACATGAGACCGCGGAGGTGGTAGAGCCGAGCTTGCTTAGAGATGTAGAGGTAGAGCGTGATGCGACGATTCGACGAGCTCCTACTCGCATCCTTGGGTCAGAAACTAGGAAGTTGAGGAACAGAGAAGTTCAGCTAGTTAAAGTGCAATGGGGAGATGACGAAAGCAATGCTACTTGGGAGACGGAAGCAAAGATGCGTTCTTTGTATCCATTTCTTTTTGAGAGTATGTCTTTTAACTTCTCCTTTATTGCTTGTCTAGTACTTATCTTATCTTTAGTATATCCTCTCGCTAATACCTATGACCTTTAGATAGGGTAAAACCTATGGTTGAAACATGTGTTTGAAACATGTTATGGTTGATGGATGCATATGGATGCAATTGTTTGCTAGTGGTTGCTCGTGGATGCATATACACACACATTAGGCACTAGATCGGCTCAGTCACTTCATGTTGCATATTGCATAAATGGATGTGGTAGTTAGATTGATGGATGTATCATGGCTGTGTTATCATATGGATGATGCATTTTTGTGTATGGTTGTGCACGCATGTAGAAATTTGTATGTGTCAATAGGGTTTCGCATACATATTGGATGCATGGCACTATCATGGTTTGCATTAAGGAGGTTTACTGTATCAGTAACCGCCTGATTTTTGCATTAGGTAAGTACATATACACACACTTTTGCATATATCCATCCAGCATTTAGAATCTTGTAAGGACAATGATTGCTCGTGGATGATGCTTTGAGTAGATGGATGATTGGATGGTAGGATACGTTCTTCCTAACTTGAAGATTTCGGGGACGAAATCCTTTAAGGAGGGGAGAATGTAACAACCCGTATTTTCAATAACCTGTAATAACATAAATCGAGGCAGAATTTAATTCTAAAATGGGAATCAAGGGAAACGGGCTATGCCATTGCGTTCGTCTCGGAAAAATACGCGAAATAGAGTCCGAGTTTTCGAAAATCGGAGTCCGTATGACCAAGATATGGCCTCGCGAAGTTTCACGAAAATTCCCAAATTAAAGTATACTTAATTAAGTGAAATGGGTTGTGTAGATATATATATATATATATATATATATATATTGATATATATATATATATATAATTGAAAATTTAATAAATAAATATGCAAAAATGCTCAAAACAGCGAATTGGGAGAGGGGAATAACCGAACCGGCCGATTTTTGAAGTCGACCCGAGCTCGCTGGGTCGACTAGGGGTTAATCCAGGGTGTTTGGCTGTCAACCCGTGGGCCGATTCGCTCAAGTGCAGATTTTGCATTTGAATGGTTCTCATGGTCCATCTTTAATCTAAAGGCCCTAGATGGTTCCTACACTTGACTTCTTCCCCAAGACATGCTTTGATGGCTTGGATTGAATCTAGGGTTAATCCTATGGCCTAAAACACTTGCCTAATCTATAAATAAGACCCTAACCTACCCTAATTCATTCATAATTAAACCTAGTGACTAAACTATGGCAAAATGCTAGCTCTCATGGCCTCCACTAATTTTATGAAGAGGGTTGCATACTAATCACTCTCTAATCAACTTCTAATCCCTTCTTAGCATCTTAATCTTCTTCATTTGGTGTTCAAAGTTGCTAGTTGTGAGTTTCTATCACTTTGATGATCTTTTGGTAAACTAATTAGATGAGATGTGATGAGATTTATGGTTTTGTATGTGGGTTAATGAGCTTTGAATCATATGATATGATGTTAGCATTAATCTTATGTTTATGCATGTTGAGTATGTAAGCTTATGCAAGTTTAATATGATGTATGTTATGTTTGCATGATGCTAAATATGCAAGTTGTGGGCTATGTAATCATATGCATGTTATGCAAGTTCATGGTAATATGCTATGCAAGTTACATGTATGTAAATATGCAAGTTACATGTTTGTTAATATGCAAGTTACATGTATGTAAATATGCAAGTTACATGTTTGTTAATATGCAAGTTACATGTTTGTTAATATGCAAGTTACATGTATGTAAATATGCAAGTTACATGTTTGTTAATATGCAAGTTACATGTTTGTTAATATGCAAGTTACATGTATGTAAATATGCAAGTTACATGTTTCTTTATATGCAAGTTACATGTTTGTTAATATGCGAGTTACATGTATGTAAATATGCAAGTTACATGTTTATTAATATGCAAGTTCATGATGACACATTATGCAAGTCTATAAGCTAATATGCAAGTTTGTTATGCAAAATGAATATGTAAGTTATGTGACATATTATATGCAAGTTATGTGACATGTTATGCAAGTTCATATGCAAGTTATGTGTTTGTTAATATGCAAGATGGCACCTTTGAAACATGTTCATTCATATGCAAGTTGACACCTTTTATATGTGTTATATCATGAACGAAATTACGTGGGAACGATGGGGTAATTAAATGCATAAGTTAATAAGATTGTGTGAAATTAATATAATTATGCATAACACAAAATAAATAAACATAGTATGGGAATTTGCCTATTTGGTTAGGTGTACCCATACTATGTGTTGGGAATTTACCTATTGAGTTAGGTCTACCCCATGGGAATTTACCTATTAAGTTAGGTCTACCCATGTTAAGAAAACTTGATTAATTAGGGATAATTAATATAAAATTATGAGGGTGATTAATTAGGTGTAATTAATTGACTAAGACACGAGGTTGGACTCAGTTGTAGCGTAAAACTGCCCGGACCCAACCGGCTTAACCAGTTGCTACAAATGTTAGCCCAATGTGAGAGGTCTTAGGCACAAACTAAATACGTAATTAATGTAAAGACACGAGGTTAGACTCTGTTATGACATAAGGCTGCCCGGACCCAACCGGCTTAACCAGCGGTCATAAAAGACAGTCTAATGTGAGAGGTCTTTACAAAGGTTACGTTCTTAATTAATTAATTAAGAAACACTTAACCATATTAGCATGTAAAGGGACATGAGGGGTTAAGTGGGTGCCTCGGGTGGCATGAGAAAATCTAGTGGTTGCCTTGGGTGGCAATAGAAAATACGATTAGAATACTTAACCAAAATGGAACATGTAATTAAAACATGATTAAAGGGTTAAGTGGGATATACTAGAAAAAGGGACAAGCTTAGGTGGGTAGCTTGTGGAGGCCCATTTCAACCAGTAACCCATACGTATCTTTGTGGGCTCGACCCATGTCGAGGACGGGACACGCATACTGGGCTTGACTGTAAGAGGCAAACGGGTTAGCGGTGGCAACGCAAGTCCAACGGGCTTCATATGCGTGAGTGGGCCCGGGCTGGTAGGTAAGCCGTTGTTGCATCGAGTAGATATAAGCCGTGCACCTTTAGTTCCATCAGGTTGCCACATTGGGGAATGATACATCCCACGGTGGGGCCAGCACGGGTATCTACGTTAGGGAGCCGATCGAATGGGAAGTAGTGTGTACACCTAGTGGATTGTAGGGCCCCGTGGCGCCTACTTGGTCACCTAGGGGTACGCAGGTACTAATTAGTAAATTTTATAAGTCCTTGGGTGGGATCAACCTTTAAGTTAGGAACGACTGGTGTGGTGCAGTTTAGTAATTTACCTTAGGGAGGGTAGATGCGTCTTTATCCTTTATCTTCGTTTAGTTGACTGCTTAGGGTAGCCATTCATCCCTATATGTTACCGTATATCAGTTTATGTCTTCTCTGGTTACTTTAACGATTGTATTGTTAAAGTTATAGGACTCGCTCAGACTTATGTCTGACCCTGTTGTTTTTATCTTTTTCCCAACCCTCAGGTCCTACGGTGGATCCTAGCAGTAGTGGAGCTTGATCGGATTGCTGTTCCAGTCTTTAGGAGCTTGGATAGATGTAAAGCTCCAGTTATCCAGTTATCTTTTCTTTTGTTTGGCTATTGTATGAGAGTGGGATTATGTACTTCTTTATTTTGATGGATATTGTACTTGACCTTTATTGTGGTTTTATGATGTAACCAGACATGTTTTACTTCCGCTGTTATGAGATGATGTTTTAAAATTTCAAGTACTATTTATATCTGTCTTGTTGTAATTTTTCTGTTCTATATTCACTAAAATACTCCACCGATGCTATGGCATTCCCTTAGTGAGTGATCATAGCGGGAGTGGGGTGTTACAATTAGGTTGCTAAGCATATCATCCATAGAATCAAAACTTGGTAAATTTGAGTAATACATGATTATACTGTAAAAAATAATAATCTGGAAAATCCAAGTGCATACACATAAATCTAATGAAATTTCATTAACCAATCAACTAGAGCTAAATATTAAGGAATAACGGTCTGTGTTTCATAAATCTTTCCTAAAAACATTAGTTTTCCTATATTCTATAGTTAATAATCATCTCCTTCATGCTAAATTCGAGATATATACCAAAAAAACTAAATATTATCAATGAGAGCTCGATTCCAAATTATTTTGATAGTACTAGACAGATCTAACTGCAACAACAAAATTAACCTAACAGTTGTCTAATGTAGTAGCACAAAAACATATGAAAACAGGAACAAAGAACAAAACCAAATGAATACCATAACTTGACCATATAAGAACGGATTCCGACAACAGAAAGATAATTAATATAAGAGGAGATCCAAAGTTATCCGGAATC
>JASFAX010000028.1:14091062-14205897 GCA_030737875.1 Allium sativum
CAGCTGTCCATCAGTTTGGGGCCTCCGTAATGCGCGTTGTTGCGGAAATTTCAAAACTCGCATTCGCCAGCTCGAAGCCGATATCGAGGGTACGGAGCGCCCCGGAAACCTACCAGAGCAAATTAATGTCGAGGTTTCGGCAGCCGATCATTATTCCCGTTGGCCCGACCGCGGTACGGAAACCGTCGGGCCTCCGAAATGCACGTCGATCGAGAAATCCCTACGCTTGGCTTCGCGAATTGGGAAGCTGAGAACTATGGTTTGGAGCGGCCAGGAAACCTCCATAGTAAATTTCCTCCGTAATATGGGTAGATACCAAACCGCCAGGGCCTTCGAATCGTGCATTGTTCTGGAAATTCCTATACTCACGTTCGCCCTTTTCGAAAGCCTAGATCGAGGGTTCGTAGCACTCTCGAAATTCACCGTGGTGATTTTCTACAGAGCCTGGGAAATCGCCCGAACAGTTCTGCCCTTTGAAACGATCGTTTCTGTGACCTAGCTCCAAAAATCCCTCCTCAGTTCGAATTCATTCTCGGGCTTGAACACACCAACCCACCCCGCCCACCCAACCCACGGTGGGGAGTCGATCGTTTTTTTAGTTCAGTCGGTTGCGATCCGGAACCCTTCGGGCCTCTGAAACGCGCATCGATCCAGAAATCCCTGCACTCGGCTTCGCCAATTCAAAATACAAGATCGAAGGTTCCGAGCGCAATGAAAGCCACCAAAGTAAGTTCTAGCCAGTTTGGCCAGCTGTCCATCAGTTTGGGCCTCCGTAATGCGCGTTGTTGCGGAAATTTCAAAACTCGCATTCGCCCAGCTCGAAGCCGATATCGAGGGTACGGAGCGCCCCGGAACCTACCAGAGCAAATTAATGTCGAGTTTCGGCAGCCGATCATTATTCCGGTTGGCCCGACCGCGGTACGGAACCGTCGGGCCTCCGAAACGCACGTCCGATCGAGAAATCCCTACGCTTGGCTTCGCGAATTGGGAAGCTGAGATCTATGGTTTGGAGCGGCCAAGGAAACCTCCATAGTAAATTTCTCCGTAATATGGGTAGATACCAAACCGCCAGGGGCCTTCGAATCGTGCGTTGTTCTGGAAATGCCTATACTCACGTTCGCCCGTTCGAAAGCCGAGATCGAGGGTTCGTGGCGCTCTCGAAAGCCACCGTGGTGATTTTCTACAGAGCCTGGGAAATCGCCCGAACAGTTCTGCCCTTTGAAACGATCGTTTCTGTGACCCAGCTCCAAAAATCCCTCCTCGGTTCGAATTCATTCTCGGGCCTTGAACACACCACCCACCCCGCCCCCACCCAACGCACGGTGGGGAGTCGATCGTTTTTTTAGTTCAGTCGGTTGCGATCCGGAACCCTTCCGGCCTCCGAAACGCGCATCGATCCAGAAATCCCTTCACTCGGCTTCGCCAATTCAAGAATCAAGATCGAAGGTTCCGAGCGCAATGAAATCCACCAAAGTAAGTTCTAGCCAGTTTGGACAGCTGTCCATTAGTTTGGGCCTCCGTAATGCGCGTTGTTGCGGAAATTTCAAAACTCGCATTCGCCAGCTCGAAGCCGATATCGAGGGTACGGAGCGCCCCGGAACCTACCAGAGCAAATTAATGTCGAGTTTCGGCAGCCGATCATTATTCCCGTTGGCCCGACCGCGGTACGGAACCGTCAGGCCTCCGAAACGCACGTCGATCGAGAAATCCCTACGCTTGGCTTCGCGAATTGGGAAGCTGAGATCTATGGGTTTGGAGCGGCCAGGAAACCCTCCATAGTAAATTTCTCCGTAATATGGGTAGATACCAAACCGCCAGGGCCTTCGAATCGTGCATTGTTCTGGAAATTCCTATACTCAAGTTCGCCTTTTCGAAAGCCTAGATCGAGGGTTCGTAGCACTCTCGAAATTCACCGTGGTGATTTTCAACAGAGCCCTGGGAAATCGCCGAACAGTTCTGCCCTTTGAACGATCGTTTCTGTGACCTAGCTCCAAAAATCCCTCCTCAGTTCGAATTCATTCTCGGGCCTTGAACACACCACCCACCTCCCGCCCACCCAACCCACGGTGGGGAGTCGATCGTTTTTTTTAGTTCAGTCGGTTGCGATCCGGAACCCTTCGGCCTCCGAAACGCGCATCGATCCAGAAATCCCTGCACTCGGCTTCGCCAATTCAAAATACAAGATCGAAGGTTCCGAGCGCAATGAAAGCCACCAAAGTAAGTTCTAGCCAGTTTGGACAGCTGTCCATCAGTTTGGGCCTCCGTAATGCGCGTTGTTGCAGAAATTCAAAACTCGCATTCGCCGGCTCGAAGCCGATATCGAGGGTACAGAGCGCCCCGGAACCTACCAGAGCAAATTAATGTCGAGTTTCGGCAGCCGATCATTATTCCCGTTGGCCCGACCGCGGTACGGAACCGTCGGGCCTCCGAAACGCACGTCGATCGAGAAATCCCTATGCTTGGCTTCGCGAATTGGGAAGCTGAGATCTATGGTTTGGAGCGGCCAGGAAACCTCCATAGTAAATTTCTTCCGTAATATGGGTAGGATACCAAACCGCCATGGGCCTTCGAATCGTGCATTGTTCTGGAAATTCCTATACTCACGTTCGCCTTTTCGAAAGCCTAGATCGAGGGTTCGTAGCACTCTCGAAATTCACCGTGGTGATTTTCTACAGAGCCTGGGAAATCGCCGAACAGTTCTGCCCTTTGAAACGATCGTTTCTGTGACCTAGCTCCAAAAATCCCTCCTCAGTTCGAATTCATTCTCGGGCCTTGAACACACCACCCACCCCGCCAACCCAACCCACGGTGGGGAGTCGAGTCGTTTTTTTAGTTCAGTCGGTTGCGATCCGGAACCCTTCGGCCTCCGAAACGCGCATCGATCCAGAAATCCCTGCACTCGGCTTCGCCAATTCAAAATACAAGATCGAAGGTTCCGAGCGCGAATGAAAGCCACCAAAGTAAGTTCTAGCCAGTTTGGACAGCTGTCCATCAGTTTAGGCCTCCGTAATGCGCGTTGTTGCGGAAATTTCAAAACTCGCATTCGCCGGCTCGAAGCCGATATCGAGGGTACAGAGCGCCCCGGAACCTACCAGAGCAAATTAATGTCGAGTTTCGGCAGCCGATCATTATTCCCGTTGGCCCGACCGCGGTACGGAACCGTCGGGCCTCCGAAACGCACGTCGATCGAGAAATCCCTATGCTTGGCTTCGCGAATTGGGAAGCTGAGATCTATGGTTTGGAGCGGCCAGGAAACCTCCATAGTTAAATTTCTCCGTAATATGGGTAGATACCAAACCGCTAGGGCCTTCGAATCGTGCATTGTTCTGGAAATTCCTATACTCACGTTCGCCTTTTCGAAAGCCTAGATCGAGGGTTCGTAGCACTCTCGAAATTCACCGTGGTGATTTTCTACAGAGCCTGGGAAATCGCCGAACAGTTCTGCCCTTTGAAACGATCGTTTCTGTGACCTAGCTCCAAAAATCCCTCCTCAGTTCGAATTCATTCTCGGGCCTTGAACACACCACCCACCCCGCCAACCCAACCCACGGTGGGGAGTCGATCGTTTTTTTAGTTCAGTCGGTTGCGATCCGGAACCCTTCGGGCCTCCGAAACGCGCATCGATCCAGAAATCCCTGCACTCGGCTTCGCCAATTCAAATACAAGATCGAAGGTTCCGAGCGCAATGAAAGCCACCAAAGTAAGTTCTAGCCAGTTTGGACAGCTGTCCATCAGTTTGGGCCTCCGTAATGCGCGTTGTTGCGGAAATTTCAAACCTCGCATTCGCCAGCTCGAAGCCGATATCGAGGGTACAGAGCGCCCCGGAACCTACCAGAGCAAATTAATGTCGAGTTTCGGCAGCCGATCATTATTCCCGTTGGCCCGACCGCGGTACGGAACCGTCGGGCCTCCGAAACGCACGTCGATCGAGAAATCCCTACGCTTGGCTTCGCAAATTCGGAAGCTGAGATCTATGGTTTGGAGCTGCCAGGAAACCTCCGTAGTAAATTTCTCCGTAATATGGGTAGACACAAAACCGCCCGGGCCTTCGAATCGTGCGTTGTTCTGGAAATGCCTATACTCACGTTCGCGCCGTTCGAAAGCCGAGATCGAGGGTTCGTGGCGCTCTCGAAAGCCACCGTGATGATTTTCTACAGAGCCTGGGAAATCGCCGAACAGTTCTGCCCTTTGAAACGATCGTTTCTGTGACCCAGCTACAAAAATCCCTCCTCGGTTCGAATTCATTCTCGGGCCTTGAACACACCACCCACCCCGCCCTCCCAACCCACGGTGGGGAGTCGATCGTTTTTTTAGTTCAGTCGGTTGCGATCCGGAACCCTTCGGGCCTCCGAAACGCGCATCGATCCAGAAATCCCTTCACTCGGCTTCGCCAATTCAAAAGACAAGATCGAAGGTTCCGAGCGCAATGAAATCCACCAAAGTAAGTTCTAGCCAGTTTGGACAGCTGTCCATCAGTTTGGGCCTCCGTAATGCGCGTTGTTGCGGAAATTTCAAAACTCGCATTCGCCAGCTCGAAGCCGATATCGAGGGTACGGAGCGCCCCGGAACCTACCAGAGCAAATTAATGTCGAGTTTCGGCAGCCGATCATTATTCCCGTTGGCCCGACCGCGGTACGGAACCGTCGGGCCTCCGAAACGCACGTCGATCGAGAAATCCCTACGCTTGGCTTCGCGAATTGGGAAGCTGAGAACTATGGTTTGGAGCGGCCAGGAAACCTCCATAGTAAATTTCTCCGTAATATGGGTAGATACCAAACCGCCAGGGCCTTCGAATCGTGCATTGTTCTGGAAATTCCTATACTCACGTTCGCCTTTTCGAAAGCCTAGATCGAGGGTTCGTAGCACTCTCGAAATTCACCGTGGTGATTTTCTACAAAGCTTGGGAAATCGCCGAACAGTTCTGCCCTTTGAAACGATCGTTTCTGTGACCTAGCTCCAAAAATCCCTCCTCAGTTCGAATTCATTCTCGGGCCTTGAACACACCACCCACCCCGCCCACCCAACCCACGGTGGGGAGTCGATCGTTTTTTTAGTTCAGTCGGTTACGATCCGGAACCCTTCGGGCCTCCGAAACGCGCATCGATCCAGAAATCCCTGCACTCGGCTTCGCCAATTCAAAATACAAGATCGAAGGTTCCGAGCGCAATGAAAGCCACCAAAGTAAGTTCTAGCCAGTTTGGACAGCTGTCCATCAGTTTGGGCCTCCGTAATGCGCGTTGTTGCGGAAATTTCAAAACTCGCATTCGCCGGCTCGAAGCCGATATCGAGGGTACAGAGCGCCCCGGAACCTACCAGAGCAAATTAATGTCGAGTTTCGGCAGCCGATCATTATTCCCGTTGGCCCGACCGCGGTACGGAACCGTCGGGCCTCCGAAACGCACGTCGATCGAGAAATCCCTATGCTTGGCTTCGCGAATTGGGAAGCTGAGATCTATGGTTTGGAGCGGCCAGGAAACCTCCATAGTAAATTTCTCCGTAATATGGGTAGATACCAAACCGCCAGGGCCTTCGAATCGTGCATTGTTCTGGAAATTCCTATACTCACGTTCGCCTTTTCGAAAGCCTAGATCGAGGGTTTGTAGCACTCTCGAAATTCACCGTGGTGATTTTCTACAGAGCCTGGGAAATCGCCGAACAGTTCTGCCCTTTGAAACGATCGTTTCTGTGACCTAGCTCCAAAAATCCCTCCTCAGTTCGAATTCATTCTCGGGCCTTGAACACACCACCCACCCCGCCAACCCAACCCACGGTGGGGAGTCGATCGTTTTTTTAGTTCAGTCGGTTGCGATCCGGAACCCTTCGGGCCTCCGAAACGCGCATCGATCCAGAAATCCCTGCACTCGGCTTCGCCAATTCAAAATACAAGATCGAAGGTTCCGAGCGCAATGAAAGCCACCAAAGTAAGTTCTAGCCAGTTTGGACAGCTGTCCATCAGTTTGGGCCTCCGTAATGCGCGTTGTTGCGGAAATTTCAAAACTCGCATTCGCCAGCTCGAAGCCGATATCGAGGGTACAGAGCGCCCCGGAACCTACCAGAGCAAATTAATGTCGAGTTTCGGCAGCCGATCATTATTCCCGTTGGCCAGACCGCGGTACGGAACCGTCGGGCCTCCGAAACGCACGTCGATCGAGAAATCCCTACGCTTGGCTTCGCAAATTCGGAAGCTGAGATCTATGGTTTGGAGCTGCCAGGAAACCTCCGTAGTAAATTTGTCTGTAATATGGGTAGACACAAAAACCGCCCGGGCCTTCGAATCGTGCGTTGTTCTGGAAATGCCTATACTCACGTTCGCCCGTTCGAAAGCCGAGATCGAGGGTTCGTGGCGCTCTCGAAAGCCACCGTGGTGATTTTCTACAGAGCCTGGGAAATCGCCGAACAGTTCTGCCCTTTGAAACGATCGTTTCTGTGACCCAGCTCCAAAAATCCCTCCTCGGTTCGAATTCATTCTCGGGCCTTGAACACACCACCCACCCCGCCCACCCAACCCACGGTGGGGAGTCGATCGTTTTTTTAGTTCAGTCGGTTGCGATCCGGAACCCTTCGGGCCTCCGAAACGCGCATCGATCCAGAAATCCCTTCACTCGGCTTCGCCAATTCAAAAGACAAGATCGAAGGTTCCGAGCGCAATGAAATCCACCAAAGTAAGTTCTAGCCAGTTTGGACAGCTGTCCATCAGTTTGGGCCTCCGTAATGCGCGTTGTTGCGGAAATTTCAAAACTCGCATTCGCCAGCTCGAAGCCGATATCGAGGGTACGGAGCGCCCCGGAACCTACCAGAGCAAATTAATGTCGAGTTTCGGCAGCCGATCATTATTCCCGTTGGCCCGACCGCGGTACGGAACCGTCGGGCCTCCGAAACGCACGTCGATCGAGAAATCCCTACGCTTGGCTTCGCGAATTGGGAAGCTGAGACCTATGGTTTGGAGCGGCCAGGAAACCTCCATAGTAAATTTCTCCGTAATATGGGTAGATACCAAACCGCCAGGGCCTTCGAATCGTGCATTGTTCTGGAAATTCCTATACTCACGTTCGCCTTTTCGAAAGCCTAGATCGAGGGTTCGTAGCACTCTCGAAATTCACCGTGGTGATTTTCTACAGAGCCTGGGAAATCGCCGAACAGTTCTGCCCTTTGAAACGATCGTTTCTGTGACCTAGCTCCAAAAATCCCTCCTCAGTTCGAATTCATTCTCGGGCCTTGAACACACCACCCACCCCGCCAACCCAACCCAACCCACGGTGGGGAGTCGATCGTTTTTTTAGTTCAGTCGGTTGCGATCCGGAACCCTTCGGGCCTCCGAAACGCGCATCGATCCAGAAATCCCTGCACTCGGCTTCGCCAATTCAAAATACAAGATCGAAGGTTCCGAGCGCAATGAAAGCCACCAAAGTAAGTTCTAGCCAGTTTGGCCAGCTGTCCATCAGTTTGGGCCTCCGTAATGCGCGTTGTTGCGGAAATTTCAAAACTCGCATTCGCCAGCTTCGAAGCCGATATCGAGGGTACGGAGCGCCCCGGAACCTACCAGAGCAAATTAATGTCGAGTTTCGGCAGCCGATCATTATTCCGGTTGGCCCCGACCGCGGTACGGAACCGTCGGGCCTCCGAAACGCACGTCGATCGAGAAATCCCTACGCTTGGCTTCGCGAATTGGGAAGCTGAGATCTATGGTTTGGAGCGGCCAGGAAACCTCCATAGTAAATTTCTCCGTAATATGGGTAGATACCAAACCGCCAGGGCCTTCGAATCGTGCGTTGTTCTGGAAATGCCTATACTCACGTTCGCGACCGTTCGAAAGCCGAGATCGAGGGTTCGTGGCGCTCTCGAAAGCCACCGTGGTGATTTTCTACAGAGCCTGGGAAATCGCCGAACAGTTCTGCCCTTTGAAACGATCGTTTCTGTGACCCAGCTCCAAAAATCCCTCCTCGGTTCGAATTCATTCTCGGGCCTTGAACACACCACCCACCCCGCCCACCCAACCCACGGTGGGGAGTCGATCGTTTTTTTAGTTCAGTCGGTTGCGATCCGGAACCCTTCGGGCCTCCGAAACGCGCATCGATCCAGAAATCCCTTCACTCGGCTTCGCCATTCAAAAGACAAGATCGAAGGTTCCGAGCGCAATGAAATCCACCAAAGTAAGTTCTAGCCAGTTTGGACAGCTGTCCATCAGTTTGGGCCTCCGTAATGCGCGTTGTTGCGGAAATTTCAAAACTCGCATTCGCCAGCTCGAAGCCGATATCGAGGGTACGGAGCGCCCCGGAACCTACCAAAGCAAATTAATGTCGAGTTTCGGCAGCCGATCATTATTCCCGTTGGCCCGACCGCGTACGGAACCGTCGGGCCTCCGAAACGCACGTCGATCGAGAAATCCCTACGCTTGGCTTCGCGAATTGGGAAGCTGAGACCTATGGTTTGGAGCGGCCAGGAAACCTCCATAGTAAATTTCTCCGTAATATGGGTAGATACCAAACCGCCAGGTGCCTTCGAATCGTGCATTGTTCTGGAAATTCCTATACTCACGTTCGCCTTTTCGAAAGCCTAGATCGAGGGTTCGTAGCACTCTCGAAATTCACCGTGGTGATTTTCTACAGAGCCTGGGAAATCGCCGAAACAGTTCTGCCCTTTGAAACGATCGTTTCTGTGACCTAGCTCCAAAAATCCCTCCTCAGTTCGAATTCATTCTCGGGCCTTGAACACACCACCCACCCCCGCCAACCCAACCCACGGTGGGGAGTCGATCGTTTTTTAGTTCAGTCGGTTGCGATCCGGAACCCTTCGGGCCTCCGAAACGCGCATCGATCCAGAAATCCCTGCACTCGGCTTCGCCAATTCAAAATACAAGATCGAAGGTTCCGAGCGCAATGAAAGCCCACCAAAGTAAGTTCTAGCCAGTTTGGACAGCTGTCCATCAGTTTGGGCCTCCGTAATGCGCGTTGTTGCGGAAATTTCAAAACTCGCATTCGCCAGCTCGAAGCCGATATCGAGGGTACAGAGCGCCCCGGAACCTACCAGAGCAAATTAATGTCGAGTTTCGGCAGCCGATCATTATTCCCGTTGGCCAGACCGCGGTACGGAACCGTCGTGCCTCCGAAACGCACGTCGATCGAGAAATCCCTACGCTTGGCTTCGCAAATTCGGAAGCTGAGATCTATGGTTTGGAGCTGCCAGGAAACCTCCGTAGTAAATTTGTCTGTAATATGGGGTAGACACAAAAACCGCCCGGGCCTTCGAATCGTGCGTTGTTCTGGAAATGCCTATACTCACGTTCGCGTTGCCCGTTCGAAAGCCGAGATCGAGGGTTCGTGGCGCTCTCGAAAGCCACCGTGGTGATTTTCTACAGAGCCTGGGAAATCGCCGAACAGTTCTGCCCTTTGAAACGATCGTTTCTGTGACCCAGCTCCAAAAATCCCTCCTCGGTTCGAATTCATTCTCGGGCCTTGAACACAACCACCCACCCCGCCCACCCAACCCACGGGTGGGGAGTCGATCGTTTTTTTAGTTCAGTTCGGTTGCGATCCGGAACCCTTCGGGCCTCCGAAACGCGCATCGATCCAGAAATCCCTTCACTCGGCTTCGCCAATTCAAAAGACAAGATCGAAGGTTCCGAGCGCAATGAAATCCACCAAAGTAAGTTCTAGCCAGTTTGGACAGCTGTCCATCAGTTTGGGCCTCCGTAATGCGCGTTGTTGCGGAAATTTCAAAACTCGCATTCGCCAGCTCGAAGCCGATATCGAGGTACGGAGCGCCCCGGAACCTACCAGAGCAAATTAATGTCGAGTTTCGGCAGCCGATCATTATTCCCGTTGGCCCGACCGCGGTACGGAACCGTCGGGCCTCCGAAACGCACGTCGATCGAGAAATCCCTAACGCTTGGCTTCGCGAATTGGGAAGCTGAGACCTATGGTTTGGAGCGGCCAGGAAACCTCCATAGTAAATTTCTCCGTAATATGGGTAGATACCAAACCGCCAGGGCCTTCGAATCGTGCATTGTTCTGGAAATTCCTATACTCACGTTCGCCTTTTCGAAAGCCTAGATCGAGGGTTCGTAGCACTCTCGAAATTCACCGTGGTGATTTTCTACAGAGCCTGGGAAATCGCCGAACAGTTCTGCCCTTTGAAACGATCGTTTCTGTGACCTAGCTCCAAAAATCCCTCCTCAGTTCGAATTCATTCTCGGGCCTTGAACACACCACCCACCCCGCCAACCCAACCCAACCCACGGTGGGGAGTCGATCGTTTTTTTAGTTCAGTCGGTTGCGATCCGGAACCCTTCGGGCCTCCGAAACGCGCATCGATCCAGAAATCCCTGCACTCGGCTTCGCCAATTCAAAATACAAGATCGAAGGTTCCGAGCGCAATGAAAGCCACCAAAGTAAGTTCTAGCCAGTTTGGCCAGCTGTCCATCAGTTTGGGCCTCCGTAATGCGCGTTGTTGCGAAATTTCAAAACTCGCATTCCGCCAGCTCGAAGCCGATATCGAGGGTACGGAGCGCCCCCGGAACCTACCAGAGCAAATTAATGTCGAGTTTCGGCAGCCGATCATTATTCCGGTTGGCCCGACCGCGGTACGGAACCGTCGGGCCTCCGAAACGCACGTCGATCGAGAAATCCCTACGCTTGGCTTCGCGAATTGGGAAGCTGAGATCTATGGTTTGGAGCGGCCAGGAAACCTCCATAGTAAATTTCTCCGTAATATGGGTAGATACCAAACCGCCAGGGCCTTCGAATCGTGCGTTGTTCTGGAAATGCCTATACTCACGTTCGCACCGTTCGAAAGCCGAGATCGAGGGTTCGTGCGCTCTCGAAAGCCACCGTGGTGATTTTCTACAGAGCCTGGGAAATCGCCGAACAGTTCTGCCCTTTGAAACGATCGTTTCTGTGACCCAGCTCCAAAATCCCTCCTCGGTTCGAATTCATTCTCGGGCCTTGAACACACCACCCACCCCGCCCACACCAACCCACGGTGGGGAGTCGATCGTTTTTTTAGTTCAGTCGGTTGCGATCCGGAACCCTTCGGGCCTCCGAAACGCGCATCGATCCAGAAATCCCTTCACTCGGCTTCGCCAATTCAAAAGACAAGATCGAAGGTTCCGAGCGCAATGAAATCCACCAAAGTAAGTTCTAGCCAGTTTGGACAGCTGTCCATCAGTTTGGGCCTCCGTAATGCGCGTTGTTGCGGAAATTTCAAAACTCGCATTCGCCAGCTCGAAGCCGATATCGAGGGTACGGAGCGCCCCGGAACCTACCAAAGCAAATTAATGTCGAGTTTCGGCAGCCGATCATTATTCCCGTTGGCCCGACCGCGGTACGGAACCGTCGGGCCTCCGAAACGCACGTCGATCGAGAAATCCCTACGCTTGGCTTCGCGAATTGGGAAGCTGAGACCTATGGTTTGGAGCGGCCAGGAAACCTCCATAGTAAATTTCTCCGTAATATTGGGTAGATACCAAACCGCCAGGGCCTTCGAATCGTGCATTGTTCTGGAAATTCCTATACTCACGTTCGCCCTTTTCGAAAGCCTAGATCGAGGGTTCGTAGCACTCTCGAAATTCACCGTGGTGATTTTCTACAGAGCCTGGGAAATCGCCGAACAGTTCTGCCCTTTGAAACGATCGTTTCTGTGACCTAGCTCCAAAAATCCCTCCTCAGTTCGAATTCATTCTCGGGCCTTGAACACACCACCCACCCCGCCAACCCAACCCAACCACACGGTGGGGAGTCGATCGTTTTTTTAGTTCAGTCGGTCTGCGATCCGGAACCCTTCGGGCCTCCGAAACGCGCATCGATCCAGAAATCCCTGCACTCGGCTTCGCCAATTCAAAATACAAGATCGAAGGTTCCGAGCGCAAGGAAAGCCACCAAAGTAAGTTCTAGCCAGTTTGGCCAGCTGTCCATCAGTTTGGTGCCTCCGTAATGCGCGTTGTTGCGGGAAATTTCAAAACTCGCATTCGCCAGCTCGAAGCCGATATCGAGGGTACGGAGCGCCCCGGAACCTACCAGAGCAAATTAATGTCGAGTTTCGGCAGCCGATCATTATTCCGGTTGGCCCGACCGCAGGTACGGAACCGTCGGGCCTCCGAAACGCACGTCGATCGAGAAATCCCTACGCTTGGCTTCGCGAATTGGGAAGCTGAGATCTATGGTTTGGAGCGGCCAGGAAACCTCCATAGTAAATTTCTCCGTAATATGGGTAGATACCAAACCGCCAGGGCCTTCGAATCGTGCGTTGTTCTGGAAATGCCTATACTCACGTTCGCCCCGTTCGAAAAGCCGAGATCGAGGGTTCGTGGCGCTCTCGAAAGCCACCGTGGTGATTTTCTACAGAGCCTGGGAAATCGCCGAACAGTTCTGCCCTTTGAAACGATCGTTTCTGTGACCCAGCTCCAAAAAATCCCTCCTCGGTTCGAATTCATTCTCGGGCCTTGAACACACCACCCCACCCCGCCCACCCAACGCACGGTGGGGAGTCGATCGTTTTTTTAGTTCAGTCGGTTGCGATCCGGAACCCTTCCGGCCTCCGAAACGCGCATCGATCCAGAAATCCCTTCACTCGGCTTCGCCAATTCAAAAGACAAGATCGAAGGTTCCGAGCGCAATGAAATCCACCAAAGTAAGTTCTAGCCAGTTTAGACAGCTGTCCATTAGTTTGGGCCTCCGTAATGCGCGTTGTTGCGGAAATTTCAAAACTCGCATTCGCCAGCTCGAAGCCGATATCGAGGGTACGGAGCGCCCCGGAACCTACCAGAGCAAATTAATGTCGAGTTTCGGCAGCCGATCATTATTCCCGTTGGCCCGACCGCGGTACGGAACCGTCAGGCCTCCGAAACGCACGTCGATCGAGAAATCCCTACGCTTGGCTTCGCGAATTGGGAAGCTGAGATCTATGGTTTGGAGCGGCCAGGAAACCTCCATAGTAAATTTCTCCGTAATATGGGTAGATACCAAACCGCCAGGGCCTTCGAATCGTGCATTGTTCTGGAAATTCCTATACTCACGTTCGCCTTTTCGAAAGCCTAGATCGAGGGTTCGTAGCACTCTCGAAATTCACCGTGGTGATTTTCTACAGAGCCTGGGAAATCGCCCGAACAGTTCTGCCCTTTGAAACGATCGTTTCTGTGACCTAGCTCCAAAAATCCCTCCTCAGTTCGAATTCATTCTCGGGCCTTGAACACACCACCCACCCCGCCCACCCAACCCACGGTGGGGAGTCGATCGTTTTTTTAGTTCAGTCGGTTGCGATCCGGAACCCTTCGGGCCTCCGAAACGCGCATCGATCCAGAAATCCCTGCACTCGGCTTCGCCAATTCAAAATACAAGATCGAAGGTTCCGAGCGCAATGAAAGCCACCAAAGTAAGTTCTAGCCAGTTTGGCCAGCTGTCCATCAGTTTGGGCCTCCGTAATGCGCGTTGTTGCGGAAATTTCAAAACTCGCATTCGCCAGCTCGAAGCCGATATCGAGGGTACGGAGCGCCCCGGAACCTACCAGAGCAAATTAATGTCGAGTTTCGGCAGCCGATCATTATTCCGGTTGGCCCGACCGCGGTACGGAACCGTCGGGCCTCCGAAACGCACGTCGATCGAGAAATCCCTACGCTTGGCTTCGCGAATTGGGAAGCTGAGATCTATGGTTTGGAGCGGCCAGGAAACCTCCATAGTAAATTTCTCCGTAATATGGGTAGATACCAAACCGCCAGGGCCTTCGAATCGTGCGTTGTTCTGGAAATGCCTATACTCACGTTCGCCCGTTCGAAAGCCGAGATCGAGGGTTCGTGGCGCTCTCGAAAGCCACCGTGGTGATTTTCTACAGAGCCTGGGAAATCGCCGAACAGTTCTGCCCTTTGAAACGATCGTTTCTGTGACCCAGCTCCAAAAATCCCTCCTCGGTTCGAATTCATTCTCGGGCCTTGAACACACCACCCACCCCGCCCACCCAACGCACGGTGGGGAGTCGATCGTTTTTTTAGTTCAGTCGGTTGCGATCCGGAACCCTTCCGGCCTCCGAAACGCGCATCGATCCAGAAATCCCTTCACTCGGCTTCGCCAATTCAAAAGACAAGATCGAAGGTTCCGAGCGCAATGAAATCCACCAAAGTAAGTTCTAGCCAGTTTGGACAGCTGTCCATTAGTTTGGGCCTCCGTAATGCGCGTTGTTGCGGAAATTTCAAAACTCGCATTCGCCAGCTCGAAGCCGATATCGAGGGTACGGAGCGCCCCGGAACCTACCAGAGCAAATTAATGTCGAGTTTCGGCAGCCGATCATTATTCCCATTGGCCCGACCGCGGTACGGAACCGTCAGGCCTCCGAAACGCACGTCGATCGAGAAATCCCTACGCTTGGCTTCGCGAATTGGGAAGCTGAGATCTATGGTTTGGAGCGGCCAGGAAACCTCCATAGTAAATTTCTCCGTAATATGGGTAGATACCAAACCGCCAGGGCCTTCGAATCGTGCATTGTTCTGGAAATTCCTATACTCACGTTCGCCTTTTCGAAAGCCTAGATCGAGGGTTCGTAGCACTCTCGAAATTCACCGTGGTGATTTTCTACAGAGCCTGGGAAATCGCCGAACAGTTCTGCCCTTTGAAACGATCGTTTCTGTGACCTAGCTCCAAAAATCCCTCCTCAGTTCGAATTCATTCTCGGGCCTTGAACACACCACCCACCCCGCCCACCCAACCCACGGTGGGGAGTCGATCGTTTTTTTAGTTCAGTCGGTTGCGATCCGGAACCCTTCGGGCCTCCGAAACGCGCATCGATCCAGAAATCCCTGCACTCGGCTTCGCCAATTCAAAATACAAGATCGAAGGTTCCGAGCGCAATGAAAGCCACCAAAGTAAGTTCTAGCCAGTTTGGACAGCTGTCCATCAGTTTGGGCCTCCGTAATGCGCGTTGTTGCAGAAATTTCAAAACTCGCATTCGCCGGCTCGAAGACGATATCGAGGGTACAGAGCGCCCCGGAACCTACCAGAGCAAATTAATGTCGAGTTTCGGCAGCCGATCATTATTCCCGTTGGCCCGACCGCGGTACGGAACCGTCGGGCCTCCGAAACGCACGTCGATCGAGAAATCCCTATGCTTGGCTTCGCGAATTGGGAAGCTGAGATCTATGGTTTGGAGCGGCCAGGAAACCTCCATAGTAAATTTCTCCGTAATATGGGTAGATACCAAACCGCCAGGGCCTTCGAATCGTGCATTGTTCTGGAAATTCCTATACTCACGTTCGCCTTTTCGAAAGCCTAGATCGAGGGTTCGTAGCACTCTCGAAATTCACCGTGGTGATTTTCTACAGAGCCTGGGAAATCGCCGAACAGTTCTGCCCTTTGAAACGATCGTTTCTGTGACCTAGCTCCAAAAATCCCTCCTCAGTTCGAATTCATTCTCGGGCCTTGAACACACCACCCACCCCGCCAACCCAACCCACGGTGGGGAGTCGATCGTTTTTTTAGTTCAGTCGGTTGCGATCCGGAACCCTTCGGGCCTCCGAAACGCGCATCGATCCAGAAATCCCTGCACTCGGCTTCGCCAATTCAAAATACAAGATCGAAGGTTCCGAGCGCAATGAAAGCCACCAAAGTAAGTTCTAGCCAGTTTGGACAGCTGTCCATCAGTTTAGGCCTCCGTAATGCGCGTTGTTGCGGAAATTTCAAAACTCGCATTCGCCGGCTCGAAGCCGATATCGAGGGTACAGAGCGCCCCGGAACCTACCAGAGCAAATTAATGTCGAGTTTCGGCAGCCGATCATTATTCCCGTTGGCCCGACCGCGGTACGGAACCGTCGGGCCTCCGAAACGCACGTCGATCGAGAAATCCCTATGCTTGGCTTCGCGAATTGGGAAGCTGAGATCTATGGTTTGGAGCGGCCAGGAAACCTCCATAGTAAATTTCTCCGTAATATGGGTAGATACCAAACCGCCAGGGCCTTCGAATCGTGCATTGTTCTGGAAATTCCTATACTCACGTTCGCCTTTTCGAAAGCCTAGATCGAGGGTTCGTAGCACTCTCGAAATTCACCGTGGTGATTTTCTACAGAGCCTGGGAAATCGCCGAACAGTTCTGCCCTTTGAAACGATCGTTTCTGTGACCTAGCTCCAAAAATCCCTCCTCAGTTCGAATTCATTCTCGGGCCTTGAACACACCACCCACCCCGCCAACCCAACCCACGGTGGGGAGTCGATCGTTTTTTTAGTTCAGTCGGTTGCGATCCGGAACCCTTCGGGCCTCCGAAACGCGCATCGATCCAGAAATCCCTGCACTCGGCTTCGCCAATTCAAAATACAAGATCGAAGGTTCCGAGCGCAATGAAAGCCACCAAAGTAAGTTCTAGCCAGTTTGGACAGTTGTCCATCAGTTTGGGCCTCCGTAATGCGCGTTGTTGCGGAAATTTCAAAACTCGCATTCGCCAGCTCGAAGCCGATATCGAGGGTACAGAGCGCCCCGGAACCTACCAGAGCAAATTAATATCGAGTTTCGGCAGCCGATCATTATTCCCGTTGGCCCGACCGCGGTACGGAACCGTCGGGCCTCCGAAACGCACGTCGATCGAGAAATCCCTACGCTTGGCTTCGCAAATTCGGAAGCTGAGATCTATGGTTTGGAGCTGCTAGGAAACCTCCGTAGTAAATTTCTCCGTAATATGGGTAGACACAAAACCGCCCGGGCCTTCGAATCGTGCGTTGTTCTGGAAATGCCTATACTCACGTTCGCCCGTTCGAAAGCCGAGATCGAGGGTTCGTGGCGCTCTCGAAAGCCACCGTGATGATTTTCTACAGAGCCTGGGAAATCGCCGAACAGTTCTGCCCTTTGAAACGATCGTTTCTGTGACCCAGCTACAAAAATCCCTCCTCGGTTCGAATTCATTCTCGGGCCTTGAACACACCACCCACCCCGCCCACCCAACCCACGGTGGGGAGTCGATCGTTTTTTTAGTTCAGTCGGTTGCGATCCGGAACCCTTCGGGCCTCCGAAACGCGCATCGATCCAGAAATCCCTTCACTCGGCTTCGCCAATTCAAAAGACAAGATCGAAGGTTCCGAGCGCAATGAAATCCACCAAAGTAAGTTCTAGCCAGTTTGGACAGCTGTCCATCAGTTTGGGCCTCCGTAATGCGCGTTGTTGCGGAAATTTCAAAACTCGCATTCGCCAGCTCGAAGCCGATATCGAGGGTACGGAGCGCCCCGGAACCTACCAGAGCAAATTAATGTCGAGTTTCGGCAGCCGATCATTATTCCCGTTGGCCCGACCGCGGTACGGAACCGTCAGGCCTCCGAAACGCACGTCGATCGAGAAATCCCTACGCTTGGCTTCGCGAATTGGGAAGCTGAGATCTATGGTTTGGAGCGGCCAGGAAACCTCCATAGTAAATTTCTCCGTAATATGGGTAGATACCAAACCGCCAGGGCCTTCGAATCGTGCATTGTTCTGGAAATTCCTATACTCACGTTCGCCTTTTCGAAAGCCTAGATCGAGGGTTCGTAGCACTCTCGAAATTCACCGTGGTGATTTTCTACAGAGCCTGGGAAATCGCCGAACAGTTCTGCCCTTTGAAACGATCGTTTCTGTGACCTAGCTCCAAAAATCCCTCCTCAGTTCGAATTCATTCTCGGGCCTTGAACACACCACCCACCCCGCCCACCCAACCCACGGTGGGGAGTCGATCGTTTTTTTAGTTCAGTCGGTTGCGATCCGGAACCCTTCGGGCCTCCGAAACGCGCATCGATCCAGAAATCCCTGCACTCGGCTTCGCCAATTCAAAATACAAGATCGAAGGTTCCGAGCGCAATGAAAGCCACCAAAGTAAGTTCTAGCCAGTTTGGACAGCTGTCCATCAGTTTGGGCCTCCGTAATGCGCGTTGTTGCAGAAATTTCAAAACTCGCATTCGCCGGCTCGAAGCCGATATCGAGGGTACAGAGCGCCCCGGAACCTACCAGAGCAAATTAATGTCGAGTTTCGGCAGCCGATCATTATTCCCGTTGGCCCGACCGCGGTACGGAACCGTCGGGCCTCCGAAACGCACGTCGATCGAGAAATCCCTATGCTTGGCTTCGCGAATTGGGAAGCTGAGATCTATGGTTTGGAGCGGCCAGGAAACCTCCATAGTAAATTTCTCCGTAATATGGGTAGATACCAAACCGCCAGGGCCTTCGAATCGTGCATTGTTCTGGAAATTCCTATACTCACGTTCGCCTTTTCGAAAGCCTAGATCGAGGGTTCGTAGCACTCTCGAAATTCACCGTGGTGATTTTCTACAGAGCCTGGGAAATCGCCGAACAGTTCTGCCCTTTGAAACGATCGTTTCTGTGACCTAGCTCCAAAAATCCCTCCTCAGTTCGAATTCATTCTCGAGCCTTGAACACACCACCCACCCCGCCAACCCAACCCACGGTGGGGAGTCGATCGTTTTTTTAGTTCAGTCGGTTGCGATCCGGAACCCTTCGGGCCTCCGAAACGCGCATCGATCCAGAAATCCCTGCACTCGGCTTCGCCAATTCAAAATACAAGATCGAAGGTTCCGAGCGCAATGAAAGCCACCAAAGTAAGTTCTAGCCAGTTTGGACAGCTGTCCATCAGTTTAGGCCTCCGTAATGCGCGTTGTTGCGGAAATTTCAAAACTCGCATTCGCCGGCTCGAAGCCGATATCGAGGGTACAGAGCGCCCCGGAACCTACCAGAGCAAATTAATGTCGAGTTTCGGCAGCCGATCATTATTCCCGTTGGCCCGACCGCGGTACGGAACCGTCGGGCCTCCGAAACGCACGTCGATCGAGAAATCCCTATGCTTGGCTTCGCGAATTGGGAAGCTGAGATCTATGGTTTGGAGCGGCCAGGAAACCTCCATAGTAAATTTCTCCGTAATATGGGTAGATACCAAACCGCCAGGGCCTTCGAATCGTGCATTGTTCTGGAAATTCCTATACTCACGTTCGCCTTTTCGAAAGCCTAGATCGAGGGTTCGTAGCACTCTCGAAATTCACCGTGGTGATTTTCTACAGAGCCTGGGAAATCGCCGAACAGTTCTGCCCTTTGAAACGATCGTTTCTGTGACCTAGCTCCAAAAATCCCTCCTCAGTTCGAATTCATTCTCGGGCCTTGAACACACCACCCACCCCGCCAACCCAACCCACGGTGGGGAGTCGATCGTTTTTTTAGTTCAGTCGGTTGCGATCCGGAACC
Source organism: Allium sativum (assembly GCA_030737875.1). NCBI lineage: Eukaryota > Viridiplantae > Streptophyta > Magnoliopsida > Asparagales > Amaryllidaceae > Allium > Allium sativum. The sequence continues at coordinate 14,110,245 of JASFAX010000028.1, forward strand.
CTTCGGGCCTCCGAAACGCGCATCGATCCAGAAATCCCTGCACTCGGCTTCGCCAATTCAAAATACAAGATCGAAGGTTCCGAGCGCAATGAAAGCCACCAAAGTAAGTTCTAGCCAGTTTGGACAGCTGTCCATCAGTTTGGGCCTCCGTAATGCGCGTTGTTGCGGAAATTTCAAAACTCGCATTCGCCAGCTCGAAGCCGATATCGAGGGTACAGAGCGCCCCGGAACCTACCAGAGCAAATTAATGTCGAGTTTCGGCAGCCGATCATTATTCCCGTTGGCCCGACCGCGGTACGGAACCGTCGGGCCTCCGAAACGCACGTCGATCGAGAAATCCCTACGCTTGGCTTCGCAAATTCGGAAGCTGAGATCTATGGTTTGGAGCTGCCAGGAAACCTCCGTAGTAAATTTCTCCGTAATATGGGTAGACACAAAACCGCCCGTGCCTTCGAATCGTGCGTTGTTCTGGAAATGCCTATACTCACGTTCGCCCGTTCGAAAGCCGAGATCGAGGGTTCGTGGCGCTCTCGAAAGCCACCGTGATGATTTTCTACAGAGCCTGGGAAATCGCCGAACAGTTCTGCCCTTTGAAACGATCGTTTCTGTGACCCAGCTACAAAAATCCCTCCTCGGTTCGAATTCATTCTCGGGCCTTGAACACACCACCCACCCCACCCACCCAACCCACGGTGGGGAGTCGATCGTTTTTTTAGTTCAGTCGGTTGCGATCCGGAACCCTTCGGGCCTCCGAAACGCGCATCGATCCAGAAATCCCTTCACTCGGCTTCGCCAATTCAAAAGACAAGATCGAAGGTTCCGAGCGCAATGAAATCCACCAAAGTAAGTTCTAGCCAGTTTGGACAGCTGTCCATCAGTTTGGGCCTCCGTAATGCGCGTTGTTGCGGAAATTTCAAAACTCGCATTCGCCAGCTCGAAGCCGATATCGAGGGTACGGAGCGCCCCGGAACCTACCAGAGCAAATTAATGTCGAGTTTCGGCAGCCGATCATTATTCCCGTTGGCCCGACCGCGGTACGGAACCGTCGGGCCTCCGAAACGCACGTCGATCGAGAAATCCCTACGCTTGGCTTCGCGAATTGGGAAGCTGAGAACTATGGTTTGGAGCGGCCAGGAAACCTCCATAGTAAATTTCTCCGTAATATGGGTAGATACCAAACCGCCAGGGCCTTCGAATCGTGCATTGTTCTGGAAATTCCTATACTTACGTTCGCCTTTTCGAAAGCCTAGATCGAGGGTTCGTAGCACTCTCGAAATTCACCGTGGTGATTTTCTACAGAGCTTGGGAAATCGCCGAACAGTTCTGCCCTTTGAAACGATCGTTTCTGTGACCTAGCTCCAAAAATCCCTCCTCAGTTCGAATTCATTCTCGGGCCTTGAACACACCACCCACCCCGCCCACCCAACCCACGGTGGGGAGTCGATCGTTTTTTTAGTTCAGTCGGTTGCGATCCGGAACCCTTCGGGCCTCCGAAACGCGCATCGATCCAGAAATCCCTGCACTCGGCTTCGCCAATTCAAAATACAAGATCGAAGGTTCCGAGCGCAATGAAAGCCACCAAAGTAAGTTCTAGCCAGTTTGGACAGCTGTCCATCAGTTTGGGCCTCCGTAATGCGCGTTGTTGCGGAAATTTCAAAACTCGCATTCGCCGGCTTGAAGCCGATATCGAGGGTACAGAGCGCCCCGGAACCTACCAGAGCAAATTAATGTCGAGTTTCGGCAGCCGATCATTATTCCCGTTGGCCCGACCGCGGTACGGAACCGTCGGGCCTCCGAAACGCACGTCGATCGAGAAATCCCTATGCTTGGCTTCGCGAATTGGGAAGCTGAGATCTATGGTTTGGAGCGGCCAGGAAACCTCCATAGTAAATTTCTCCGTAATATGGGTAGATACCAAACCGCCAGGGCCTTCGAATCGTGCATTGTTCTGGAAATTCCTATACTCACGTTCGCCTTTTCGAAAGCCTAGATCGAGGGTTCGTAGCACTCTCGAAATTCACCGTGGTGATTTTCTACAGAGCCTGGGAAATCGCCGAACAGTTCTGCCCTTTGAAACGATCATTTCTGTGACCTAGCTCCAAAAATCCCTCCTCAGTTCGAATTCATTCTCGGGCCTTGAACACACCACCCACCCCGCCAACCCAACCCACGGTGGGGAGTCGATCGTTTTTTTAGTTCAGTCGGTTGCGATCCGGAACCCTTCGGGCCTCCGAAACGCGCATCGATCCAGAAATCCCTGCACTCGGCTTCGCCAATTCAAAATACAAGATCGAAGGTTCCGAGCGCAATGAAAGCCACCAAAGTAAGTTCTAGCCAGTTTGGACAGCTGTCCATCAGTTTGGGCCTCCGTAATGCGCGTTGTTGCGGAAATTTCAAAACTCGCATTCGCCAGCTCGAAGCCGATATCGAGGGTACAGAGCGCCCCGGAACCTACCAGAGCAAATTAATGTCGAGTTTCGGCAGCCGATCATTATTCCCGTTGGCCCGACCGCGGTACGGAACCGTCGGGCCTCCGAAACGCACGTCGATCGAGAAATCCCTACGCTTGGCTTCGCAAATTCGGAAGCTGAGATCTATGGTTTGGAGCTGCCAGGAAACCTCCGTAGTAAATTTCTTTGTAATATGGGTAGACACAAAACCGCCCGGGCCTTCGAATCGTGCGTTGTTCTGGAAATGCCTATACTCACGTTCGCCCGTTCGAAAGCCGAGATCGAGGGTTCGTGGCGCTCTCGAAAGCCACCGTGGTGATTTTCTACAGAGCCTGGGAAATCGCCGAACAGTTCTGCCCTTTGAAACGATCGTTTCTGTGACCCAGCTCCAAAAATCCCTCCTCGGTTCGAATTCATTCTCGGGCCTTGAACACACCACCCACCCCGCCCACCCAACCCACGGTGGGGAGTCGATCATTTTTTTAGTTCAGTCGGTTGCGATCCGGAACCCTTCGGGCCTCCGAAACGCGCATCGATCCAGAAATCCCTTCACTCGGCTTCGCCAATTCAAAAGACAAGATCGAAGGTTCCGAGCGCAATGAAATCCACCAAAGTAAGTTCTAGCCAGTTTGGACAGCTGTCCATCAGTTTGGGCCTCCGTAATGCGCGTTGTTGCGGAAATTTCAAAACTCGCATTCGCCAGCTCGAAGCCGATATCGAGGGTACGGAGCGCCCCGGAACCTACCAGAGCAAATTAATGTCGAGTTTCGGCAGCCGATCATTATTCCCGTTGGCTCGACCGCGGTACGGAACCGTCGGGCCTCCGAAACGCACGTCGATCGAGAAATCCCTACGCTTGGCTTCGCGAATTGGGAAGCTGAGACCTATGGTTTGGAGCGGCCAGGAAACCTCCATAGTAAATTTCTCCGTAATATGGGTAGATACCAAACCGCCAGGGCCTTCGAATCGTGCATTGTTCTGGAAATTCCTATACTCACGTTCGCCTTTTCGAAAGCCTAGATCGAGGGTTCGTAGCACTCTCGAAATTCACCGTGGTGATTTTCTACAGAGCCTGGGAAATCGCCGAACAGTTCTGCCCTTTGAAACGATCGTTTCTGTGACCTAGCTCCAAAAATCCCTCCTCAGTTCGAATTCATTCTCGGGCCTTGAACACACCACCCACCCCGCCAACCCAACCCAACCCACGGTGGGGAGTCGATCGTTTTTTTAGTTCAGTCGGTTGCGATCCGGAACCCTTCGGGCCTCCGAAACGCGCATCGATCCAGAAATCCCTGCACTCGGCTTCGCCAATTCAAAATACAAGATCGAAGGTTCCGAGCGCAATGAAAGCCACCAAAGTAAGTTCTAGCCAGTTTGGCCAGTTGTCCATCAGTTTGGGCCTCCGTAATGCGCGTTGTTGCGGAAATTTCAAAACTCGCATTCGCCAGCTCGAAGCCGATATCGAGGGTACGGAGCTCCCCGGAACCTACCAGAGCAAATTAATGTCGAGTTTCGGCAGCCGATCATTATTCCGGTTGGCCCGACCGCGGTACGGAACCGTCGGGCCTCCGAAACGCACGTCGATCGAGAAATCCCTACGCTTGGCTTCGCGAATTGGGAAGCTGAGATCTATGGTTTGGAGCGGCCAGGAAACCTCCATAGTAAATTTCTCCGTAATATGGGTAGATACCAAACCGCCAGGGCCTTCGAATCGTGCGTTGTTCTGGAAATGCCTATACTCACGTTCGCGCCGTTCGAAAGCCGAGATCGAGGGTTCGTGGCGCTCTCGAAAGCCACCGTGGTGATTTTCTACAGAGCCTGGGAAATCGCCGAACAGTTCTGCCCTTTGAAACGATCGTTTCTGTGACCCAGCTCCAAAAATCCCTCCTCGGTTCGAATTCATTCTCGGGCCTTGAACACACCACCCACCCCGCCCACCCAACGCACGGTGGGGAGTCGATCGTTTTTTTAGTTCAGTCGGTTGCGATCCGGAACCCTTCCGGCCTCCGAAACGCGCATCGATCCAGAAATCCCTTCACTCGGCTTCGCCAATTCAAAAGACAAGATCGAAGGTTCCGAGCGCAATGAAATCCACCAAAGTAAGTTCTAGCCAGTTTGGACAGCTGTCCATCAGTTTGGGCCTCCGTAATGCGCGTTGTTGCGGAAATTTCAAAACTCGCATTCGCCAGCTCGAAGCCGATATCGAGGGTACGGAGCGCCCCGGAACCTACCAGAGCAAATTAATGTCGAGTTTAGGCAGCCGATCATTATTCCCGTTGGCCCGACCGCGGTACGGAACCGTCGGGCCTCCGAAACGCACGTCGATCGAGAAATCCCTACGCTTGGCTTCGCGAATTGGGAAGCTGAGACCTATGGTTTGGAGCGGCCAGGAAACCTCCATAGTAAATTTCTCCGTAATATGGGTAGATACCAAACCGCCAGGGCCTTCGAATCGTGCATTGTTCTGGAAATTCCTATACTCACGTTCGCCTTTTCGAAAGCCTAGATCGAGGGTTCGTAGCACTCTCGAAATTCACCGTGGTGATTTTCTACAGAGCCTGGGAAATCGCCGAACAGTTCTGCCCTTTGAAACGATCGTTTCTGTGACCTAGCTCCAAAAATCCCTCCTCAGTTCGAATTCATTCTCGGGCCTTGAACACACCACCCACCCCGCCAACCCAACCCAACCCACGGTGGGGAGTCGATCGTTTTTTTAGTTCAGTCGGTTGCGATCCGGAACCCTTCGGGCCTCCGAAACGCGCATCGATCCAGAAATCCCTGCACTCGGCTTCGCCAATTCAAAATACAAGATCGAAGGTTCCGAGCGCAATGAAAGCCTCCAAAGTAAGTTCTAGCCAGTTTGGCCAGTTGTCCATCAGTTTGGGCCTCCGTAATGCGCGTTGTTGCGGAAATTTCAAAACTCGCATTCGCCAGCTCGAAGCCGATATCGAGGGTACGGAGCGCCCCGGAACCTACCAGAGCAAATTAATGTCGAGTTTCGGCAGCCGATCATTATTCCGGTTGGCCCGACCGCGGTACGGAACCGTCGGGCCTCCGAAACGCACGTCGATCGAGAAATCCCTACGCTTGGCTTCGCGAATTGGGAAGCTGTGATCTATGGTTTGGAGCGGCCAGGAAACCTCCATAGTAAATTTCTCCGTAATATGGGTAGATACCAAACCGCCAGGGCCTTCGAATCGTGCGTTGTTCTGGAAATGCCTATACTCACGTTCGCCCGTTCGAAAGCCGAGATCGAGGGTTCGTGGCGCTCTCGAAAGCCACCGTGGTGATTTTCTACAGAGCCTGGGAAATCGCCGAACAGTTCTGCCCTTTGAAACGATCGTTTCTGTGACCCAGCTCCAAAAATCCCTCCTCGGTTCGAATTCATTCTCGGGCCTTGAACACACCACCCACCCCGCCCACCCAACGCACAGTGGGGAGTCGATCGTTTTTTTAGTTCAGTCGGTTGCGATCCGGAACCCTTCCGGCCTCCGAAACGCGCATCGATCCAGAAATCCCTTCACTCGGCTTCGCCAATTCAAAAGACAAGATCGAAGGTTCCGAGCGCAATGAAATCCACCAAAGTAAGTTCTAGCCAGTTTGGACAGCTGTCCATTAGTTTGGGCCTCCGTAATGCGCGTTGTTGCGGAAATTTCAAAACTCGCATTCGCCAGCTCGAAGCCGATATCGAGGGTACGGAGCGCCCCGGAACCTACCAGAGCAAATTAATGTCGAGTTTCGGCAGCCGATCATTATTCCCGTTGGCCCGACCGCGGTACGGAACCGTCAGGCCTCCGAAACGCACGTCGATCGAGAAATCCCTACGCTTGGCTTCGCGAATTGGGAAGCTGAGATCTATGGTTTGGAGCGGCCAGGAAACCTCCATAGTAAATTTCTCCGTAATATGGTTAGATACCAAACCGCCAGGGCCTTCGAATCGTGCATTGTTCTGGAAATTCCTATACTCACGTTCGCCTTTTCGAAAGCCTAGATCGAGGGTTCGTAGCACTCTCGAAATTCACCGTGGTGATTTTCTACAGAGCCTGGGAAATCGCCGAACAGTTCTGCCCTTTGAAACGATCGTTTCTGTGACCTAGCTCCAAAAATCCCTCCTCAGTTCGAATTCATTCTCGGGCCTTGAACACACCACCCACCCCGCCCACCCAACCCACGGTGGGGAGTCGATCGTTTTTTTAGTTCAGTCGGTTGCGATCCGGAACCCTTCGGGCCTCCGAAACGCGCATCGATCCAGAAATCCCTGCACTCGGCTTCGCCAATTCAAAATACAAGATCGAAGGTTCCGAGCGCAATGAAAGCCACCAAAGTAAGTTCTAGCCAGTTTGGCCAGCTGTCCATCAGTTTGGGCCTCCGTAATGCGCGTTGTTGCGGAAATTTCAAAACTCGCATTCGCCAGCTCGAAGCCGATATCGAGGGTACGGAGCGCCCCGGAACCTACCAGAGCAAATTAATGTCGAGTTTCGGCAGCCGATCATTATTCCGGTTGGCCCGACCGCGGTACGGAACCGTCGGGCCTCCGAAACGCACGTCGATCGAGAAATCCCTACGCTTGGCTTCGCGAATTGGGAAGCTGAGATCTATGGTTTGGAGCGGCCAGGAAACCTCCATAGTAAATTTCTCCGTAATATGGGTAGATACCAAACCGCCAGGGCCTTCGAATCGTGCGTTGTTCTGGAAATGCCTATACTCACGTTTGCCCGTTCGAAAGCCGAGATCGAGGGTTCGTGGCGCTCTCGAAAGCCACCGTGGTGATTTTCTACAGAGCCTGGGAAATCGCCGAACAGTTCTGCCCTTTGAAACGATCGTTTCTGTGACCCAGCTCCAAAAATCCCTCCTCGGTTCGAATTCATTCTCGGGCCTTGAACACACCACCCACCCCGCCCACCCAACGCACGGTGGGGAGTCGATCGTTTTTTTAGTTCAGTCGGTTGCGATCCGGAACCCTTCCGGCCTCCGAAACGCGCATCGATCCAGAAATCCCTTCACTCGGCTTCGCCAATTCAAAAGACAAGATCGAAGGTTCCGAGCGCAATGAAATCCACCAAAGTAAGTTCTAGCCAGTTTGGACAGCTGTCCATTAGTTTGGGCCTCCGTAATGCGCGTTGTTGCGGAAATTTCAAAACTCGCATTCGCCAGCTCGAAGCCGATATCGAGGGTACGGAGCGCCCCGGAACCTACCAGAGCAAATTAATGTCGAGTTTCGGCAGCCGATCATTATTCCCGTTGGCCCGACCGCGGTACGGAACCGTCAGGCCTCCGAAACGCACGTCGATCGAGAAATCCCTACGCTTGGCTTCGCGAATTGGGAAGCTGAGATCTATGGTTTGGAGCGGCCAGGAAACCTCCATAGTAAATTTCTCCGTAATATGGGTAGATACCAAACCGCCAGGGCCTTCGAATCGTGCATTGTTCTGGAAATTCCTATACTCACGTTCGCCTTTTCGAAAGCCTAGATCGAGGGTTCGTAGCACTCTCGAAATTCACCGTGGTGATTTTCTACAGAGCCTGGGAAATCGCCGAACAGTTCTGCCCTTTGAAACGATCGTTTCTGTGACCTAGCTCCAAAAATCCCTCCTCAGTTCGAATTCATTCTCGGGCCTTGAACACACCACCCACCCCGCCAACCCAACCCACGGTGGGGAGTCGATCGTTTTTTTAGTTCAGTCGGTTGCGATCCGGAACCCTTCGGGCCTCCGAAACGCGCATCGATCCAGAAATCCCTGCACTCGGCTTCGCCAATTCAAAATACAAGATCGAAGGTTCCGAGCGCAATGAAAGCCACCAAAGTAAGTTCTAGCCAGTTTGGACAGCTGTCCATCAGTTTGGGCCTCTGTAATGCGCGTTGTTGCAGAAATTTCAAAACTCGCATTCGCCGGCTCGAAGCCGATATCGAGGGTACAGAGCGCCCCGGAACCTACCAGAGCAAATTAATGTCGAGTTTCGGCAGCCGATCATTATTCCCGTTGGCCCGACCGCGGTACGGAACCGTCGGGCCTCCGAAACGCACGTCGATCGAGAAATCCCTATGCTTGGCTTCGCGAATTGGGAAGCTGAGATCTATGGTTTGGAGCGGCCAGGAAACCTCCATAGTAAATTTCTCCGTAATATGGGTAGATACCAAACCGCCAGGGCCTTCGAATCGTGCATTGTTCTGGAAATTCCTATACTCACGTTCGCCTTTTCGAAAGCCAAGATCGAGGGTTCGTAGCACTCTCGAAATTCACCGTGGTGATTTTCTACAGAGCCTGGGAAATCGCCGAACAGTTCTGCCCTTTGAAACGATCGTTTCTGTGACCTAGCTCCAAAAATCCCTCCTCAGTTCGAATTCATTCTCGGGCCTTGAACACACCACCCACCCCGCCAACCCAACCCACGGTGGGGAGTCGATCGTTTTTTTAGTTCAGTCGGTTGCGATCCGGAACCCTTCGGGCCTCCGAAACGCGCATCGATCCAGAAATCCCTGCACTCGGCTTCGCCAATTCAAAATACAAGATCGAAGGTTCCGAGCGCAATGAAAGCCACCAAAGTAAGTTCTAGCCAGTTTGGACAGCTGTCCATCAGTTTAGGCCTCCGTAATGCGCGTTGTTGCGGAAATTTCAAAACTCGCATTCGCCGGCTCGAAGCCGATATCGAGGGTACAGAGCGCCCCGGAACCTACCAGAGCAAATTAATGTCGAGTTTCGGCAGCCGATCATTATTCCCGTTGGCCCGACCGCGGTACGGAACCGTCGGGCCTCCGAAACGCACGTCGATCGAGAAATCCCTATGCTTGGCTTCGCGAATTGGGAAGCTGAGATCTATGGTTTGGAGCGGCCAGGAAACCTCCATAGTAAATTTCTCCGTAATATGGGTAGATACCAAACCGCCAGGGCCTTCGAATCGTGCATTGTTCTGGAAATTCCTATACTCACGTTCGCCTTTTCGAAAGCCTAGATCGAGGGTTCGTAGCACTCTCGAAATTCACCGTGGTGATTTTCTACAGAGCCTGGGAAATCGCCGAACAGTTCTGCCCTTTGAAACGATCGTTTCTGTGACCTAGCTCCAAAAATCCCTCCTCAGTTCGAATTCATTCTCGGGCCTTGAACACACCACCCACCCCGCCAACCCAACCCACGGTGGGGAGTCGATCGTTTTTTTAGTTCAGTCGGTTGCGATCCGGAACCCTTCGGGCCTCCGAAACGCGCATCGATCCAGAAATCCCTGCACTCGGCTTCGCCAATTCAAAATACAAGATCGAAGGTTCCGAGCGCAATGAAAGCCACCAAAGTAAGTTCTAGCCAGTTTGGACAGCTGTCCATCAGTTTGGGCCTCCGTAATGCGCGTTGTTGCGGAAATTTCAAAACTCGCATTCGCCAGCTCGAAGCCGATATCGAGGGTACAGAGCGCCCCGGAACCTACCAGAGCAAATTAATGTCGAGTTTCGGCAGCCGATCATTATTCCCGTTGGCCCGACCGCAGTACGGAACCGTCGGGCCTCCGAAACGCACGTCGATCGAGAAATCCCTACGCTTGGCTTCGCAAATTCGGAAGCTGAGATCTATGGTTTGGAGCTGCCAGGAAACCTCCGTAGTAAATTTCTCCGTAATATGGGTAGACACAAAACCGCCCGGGCCTTCGAATCGTGCGTTGTTCTGGAAATGCCTATACTCACGTTCGCCCGTTCGAAAGCCGAGATCGAGGGTTCGTGGCGCTCTCGAAAGCCACCGTGATGATTTTCTACAGAGCCTGGGAAATCGCCGAACAGTTCTGCCCTTTGAAACGATCGTTTCTGTGACCCAGCTCCAAAAATCCCTCCTCGGTTCGAATTCATTCTCGGGCCTTGAACACACCACCCACCCCGCCCACCCAACCCACGGTGGGGAGTCGATCGTTTTTTTAGTTCAGTCGGTTGCGATCCGGAACCCTTCGGGCCTCCGAAACGCGCATCGATCCAGAAATCCCTGCACTCGGCTTCGCCAATTCAAAATACAAGATCGAAGGTTCCGAGCGCAATGAAAGCCACCAAAGTAAGTTCTAGCCAGTTTGGACAGCTGTCCATCAGTTTGGGCCTCTGTAATGCGCGTTGTTGCAGAAATTTCAAAACTCGCATTCGCCGGCTCGAAGCCGATATCGAGGGTACAGAGCGCCCCGGAACCTACCAGAGCAAATTAATGTCGAGTTTCGGCAGCCGATCATTATTCCCGTTGGCCCGACCGCGGTACGGAACCGTCGGGCCTCCGAAACGCACGTCGATCGAGAAATCCCTATGCTTGGCTTCGCGAATTGGGAAGCTGAGATCTATGGTTTGGAGCGGCCAGGAAACCTCCATAGTAAATTTCTCCGTAATATGGGTAGATACCAAACCGCCAGGGCCTTCGAATCGTGCATTGTTCTGGAAATTCCTATACTCACGTTCGCCTTTTCGAAAGCCAAGATCGAGGGTTCGTAGCACTCTCGAAATTCACCGTGGTGATTTTCTACAGAGCCTGGGAAATCGCCGAACAGTTCTGCCCTTTGAAACGATCGTTTCTGTGACCTAGCTCCAAAAATCCCTCCTCAGTTCGAATTCATTCTCGGGCCTTGAACACACCACCCACCCCGCCAACCCAACCCACGGTGGGGAGTCGATCGTTTTTTTAGTTCAATCGGTTGCGATCCGGAACCCTTCGGGCCTCCGAAACGCGCATCGATCCAGAAATCCCTGCACTCGGCTTCGCCAATTCAAAATACAAGATCGAAGGTTCCGAGCGCAATGAAAGCCACCAAAGTAAGTTCTAGCCAGTTTGGACAGCTGTCCATCAGTTTAGGCCTCCGTAATGCGCGTTGTTGCGGAAATTTCAAAACTCGCATTCGCCGGCTCGAAGCCGATATCGAGGGTACAGAGCGCCCCGGAACCTACCAGAGCAAATTAATGTCGAGTTTCGGCAGCCGATCATTATTCCCGTTGGCCCGACCGCGGTACGGAACCGTCGGGCCTCCGAAACGCACGTCGATCGAGAAATCCCTATGCTTGGCTTCGCGAATTGGGAAGCTGAGATCTATGGTTTGGAGCGGCCAGGAAACCTCCATAGTAAATTTCTCCGTAATATGGGTAGATACCAAACCGCCAGGGCCTTCGAATCGTGCATTGTTCTGGAAATTCCTATACTCACGTTCGCCTTTTCGAAAGCCTAGATCGAGGGTTCGTAGCACTCTCGAAATTCACCGTGGTGATTTTCTACAGAGCCTGGGAAATCGCCGAACAGTTCTGCCCTTTGAAACGATCGTTTCTGTGACCTAGCTCCAAAAATCCCTCCTCAGTTCGAATTCATTCTCGGGCCTTGAACACACCACCCACCCCGCCAACCCAACCCACGGTGGGGAGTCGATCGTTTTTTTAGTTCAGTCGGTTGCGATCCGGAACCCTTCGGGCCTCCGAAACGCGCATCGATCCAGAAATCCCTGCACTCGGCTTCGCCAATTCAAAATACAAGATCGAAGGTTCCGAGCGCAATGAAAGCCACCAAAGTAAGTTCTAGCCAGTTTGGACAGCTGTCCATCAGTTTGGGCCTCCGTAATGCGCGTTGTTGCGGAAATTTCAAAACTCGCATTCGCCAGCTCGAAGCCGATATCGAGGGTACAGAGCGCCCCGGAACCTACCAGAGCAAATTAATGTCGAGTTTCGGCAGCCGATCATTATTCCCGTTGGCCCGACCGCGGTACGGAACCGTCGGGCCTCCGAAACGCACGTCGATCGAGAAATCCCTACGCTTGGCTTCGCAAATTCGGAAGCTGAGATCTATGGTTTGGAGCTGCCAGGAAACCTCCGTAGTAAATTTCTCCGTAATATGGGTAGACACAAAACCGCCCGGGCCTTCGAATCGTGCGTTGTTCTGGAAATGCCTATACTCACGTTCGCCCGTTCGAAAGCCGAGATCGAGGGTTCGTGGCGCTCTCGAAAGCCACCGTGATGATCTTCTACAGAGCCTGGGAAATCGCCGAACAGTTCTGCCCTTTGAAACGATCGTTTCTGTGACCCAGCTACAAAAATCCCTCCTCGGTTCGAATTCATTCTCGGGCCTTGAACACACCACCCACCCCGCCCACCCAACCCACGGTGGGGAGTCGATCGTTTTTTTAGTTCAGTCGGTTGCGATCCGGAACCCTTCGGGCCTCCGAAACGCGCATCGATCCAGAAATCCCTTCACTCGGCTTCGCCAATTCAAAAGACAAGATCGAAGGTTCCGAGCGCAATGAAATCCACCAAAGTAAGTTCTAGCCAGTTTGGACAGCTGTCCATCAGTTTGGGCCTCCGTAATGCGCGTTGTTGCGGAAATTTCAAAACTCGCATTCGCCAGCTCGAAGCCGATATCGAGGGTACGGAGCGCCCCGGAACCTACCAGAGCAAATTAATGTCGAGTTTCGGCAGCCGATCATTATTCCCGTTGGCCCGACCGCGGTACGGAACCGTCGGGCCTCCGAAACGCACGTCGATCGAGAAATCCCTATGCTTGGCTTCGCGAATTGGGAAGCTGAGATCTATGGTTTGGAGCGGCCAGGAAACCTCCATAGTAAATTTCTCCGTAATATGGGTAGATACCAAACCGCCAGGGCCTTCGAATCGTGCATTGTTCTGGAAATTCCTATACTCACGTTCGCCTTTTCGAAAGCCTAGATCGAGGGTTCGTAGCACTCTCGAAATTCACCGTGGTGATTTTCTACAGAGCCTGGGAAATCGCCGAACAGTTCTGCCCTTTGAAACGATCGTTTCTGTGACCTAGCTCCAAAAATCCCTCCTCAGTTCGAATTCATTCTCGGGCCTTGAACACACCACCCACCCCGCCAACCCAACCCACGGTGGGGAGTCGATCGTTTTTTTAGTTCAGTCGGTTGCGATCCGGAACCCTTCGGGCCTCCGAAACGCGCATCGATCCAGAAATCCCTGCACTCGGCTTCGCCAATTCAAAATACAAGATCGAAGGTTCCGAGCGCAATGAAAGCCACCAAAGTAAGTTCTAGCCAGTTTGGACAGCTGTCCATCAGTTTGGGCCTCCGTAATGCGCGTTGTTGCGGAAATTTCAAAACTCGCATTCGCCAGCTCGAAGCCGATATCGAGGGTACAGAGCGCCCCGGAACCTACCAGAGCAAATTAATGTCGAGTTTCGGCAGCCGATCATTATTCCCGTTGGCCCGACCGCGGTACGGAACCGTCGGGCCTCCGAAACGCACGTCGATCGAGAAATCCCTACGCTTGGCTTCGCAAATTCGGAAGCTGAGATCTATGGTTTGGAGCTGCCAGGAAACCTCCGTAGTAAATTTCTCCGTAATATGGGTAGACACAAAACCGCCCGGGCCTTCGAATCGTGCGTTGTTCTGGAAATGCCTATACTCACGTTCGCCCGTTCGAAAGCCGAGATCGAGGGTTCGTGGCGCTCTCGAAAGCCACCGTGATGATCTTCTACAGAGCCTGGGAAATCGCCGAACAGTTCTGCCCTTTGAAACGATCGTTTCTGTGACCCAGCTACAAAAATCCCTCCTCGGTTCGAATTCATTCTCGGGCCTTGAACACACCACCCACCCCGCCCACCCAACCCACGGTGGGGAGTCGATCGTTTTTTTAGTTCAGTCGGTTGCGATCCGGAACCCTTCGGGCCTCCGAAACGCGCATCGATCCAGAAATCCCTTCACTCGGCTTCGCCAATTCAAAAGACAAGATCGAAGGTTCCGAGCGCAATGAAATCCACCAAAGTAAGTTCTAGCCAGTTTGGACAGCTGTCCATCAGTTTGGGCCTCCGTAATGCGCGTTGTTGCGGAAATTTCAAAACTCGCATTCGCCAGCTCGAAGCCGATATCGAGGGTACGGAGCGCCCCGGAACCTACCAGAGCAAATTAATGTCGAGTTTCGGCAGCCGATCATTATTCCCGTTGGCCCGACCGCGGTACGGAACCGTCGGGCCTCCGAAACGCACGTCGATCGAGAAATCCCTACGCTTGGCTTCGCGAATTGGGAAGCTGAGAACTATGGTTTGGAGCGGCCAGGAAACCTCCATAGTAAATTTCTCCGTAATATGGGTAGATACCAAACCGCCAGGGCCTTCGAATCGTGCATTGTTCTGGAAATTCCTATACTCACGTTCGCCTTTTCGAAAGCCTAGATCGAGGGTTCGTAGCACTCTCGAAATTCACCGTGGTGATTTTCTACAGAGCTTGGGAAATCGCCGAACAGTTCTGCCCTTTGAAACGATCGTTTCTGTGACCTAGCTCCAAAAATCCCTCCTCAGTTCGAATTCATTCTCGGGCCTTGAACACACCACCCACCCCGCCCACCCAACCCACGGTGGGGAGTCGATCGTTTTTTTAGTTCAGTCCGTTGCGATCCGGAACCCTTCGGGCCTCCGAAACGTGCATCGATCCAGAAATCCCTGCATTCGGCTTCGCCAATTCAAAAGACAAGATCGAAGGTTCCGGGCGCAATGAAAGCCACCAAAGTAAGTTCTAGCCAGTTTGGACAGCTGTCCATCAGTTCGGGCCTCCGTAATGCGCGTTGTTGCGGAAATTTCAAAACTCGCATTTGCCAGCTCGAAGCCGATATCGAGGGTACGGAGCGCCCCTGAACCTACCAGAGCAAATTAATGTCGAGTTTCGGCAACCGATCATTATTCCCGTTGGCCCGACTGCGGTACGGAACCGTCGGGCCTCCGAAACGCACGTCGATCGAGAAATCCCTACGCTTGGCTTCGCAAATTCGGAAGCTGAGATCTATGGTTTGGAGCTGCCAGGAAACCTCCGTAGTATATTTCTCCGTAATATGGGTAGACACCAAACCGCCCGGGCCTTCGAATCGTGCGTTGTTCTGGAGAAATCCCTACGCTTGGCTTCGCAAATTCGGAAGCTGAGATCTATGGTTTGGAGCTGCCAGGAAACCTCCGTAGTATATTTCTCCGTAATATGGGTAGACACCAAACCGCCCGGGCCTTCGAATCGTGCGTTGTTCTGGAAATTCCTATACTCACGTTCGCCCGTTCGAAAGCCGAGATCGAGGGTTCGTGGCGCTCTCGAAAGCCACCGTGGTGATTTTCTACAGAGCCTGGGAAATCGCCGAACAGTTCTGCCCTTTGAAACGATCGTTTCTGTGACCTAGCTCCAAAAATCCCTCCTCAGTTAGAATTCATTCTCGGGCCTTGAACACACCACCCACCCCGCCCACCCAACCCACGGTGGGGAGTCGATCGTTTTTTTAGTTCAGTCCGTTGCGATCCGGAACCCTTCGGGCCTCCGAAACGTGCATCGATCCAGAAATCCCTGCATTCGGCTTCGCCAATTCAAAAGACAAGATCGAAGGTTCCGGGCGCAATGAAAGCCACCAAAGTAAGTTCTAGCCAGTTTGGACAGCTGTCCATCAGTTCGGGCCTCCGTAATGCGCGTTGTTGCGGAAATTTCAAAACTCGCATTTGCCAGCTCGAAGCCGATATCGAGGGTACGGAGCGCCCCTGAACCTACCAGAGCAAATTAATGTCGAGTTTCGGCAACCGATCATTATTCCCGTTGGCCCGACTGCGGTACGGAACCGTCGGGCCTCCGAAACGCACGTCGATCGAGAAATCCCTACGCTTGGCTTCGCAAATTCGGAAGCTGAGATCTATGGTTTGGAGCTGCCAGGAAACCTCCGTAGTATATTTCTCCGTAATATGGGTAGACACCAAACCGCCCGGGCCTTCGAATCGTGCGTTGTTCTGGAGAAATCCCTACGCTTGGCTTCGCAAATTCGGAAGCTGAGATCTATGGTTTGGAGCTGCCAGGAAACCTCCGTAGTATATTTCTCCGTAATATGGGTAGACACCAAACCGCCCGGGCCTTCGAATCGTGCGTTGTTCTGGAAATTCCTATACTCACGTTCGCCCGTTCGAAAGCCGAGATCGAGGGTTCGTGGCGCTCTCGAAAGCCACCGTGGTGATTTTCTACAGAGCCTGGGAAATCGCCGAACAGTTCTGCCCTTTGAAACGATCGTTTCTGTGACCTAGCTCCAAAAATCCCTCCTCAGTTAGAATTCATTCTCGGGCCTTGAACACACCACCCACCCCGCCCACCCAACCCACGGTGGGGAGTCGATCGTTTTTTTAGTTCAGTCCGTTGCGATCCGGAACCCTTCGGGCCTCCGAAACGTGCATCGATCCAGAAATCCCTGCATTCGGCTTCGCCAATTCAAAAGACAAGATCGAAGGTTCCGGGCGCAATGAAAGCCACCAAAGTAAGTTCTAGCCAGTTTGGACAGCTGTCCATCAGTTCGGGCCTCCGTAATGCGCGTTGTTGCGGAAATTTCAAAACTCGCATTTGCCAGCTCGAAGCCGATATCGAGGGTACGGAGCGCCCCTGAACCTACCAGAGCAAATTAATGTCGAGTTTCGGCAACCGATCATTATTCCCGTTGGCCCGACTGCGGTACGGAACCGTCGGGCCTCCGAAACGCACGTCGATCGAGAAATCCCTACGCTTGGCTTCGCAAATTCGGAAGCTGAGATCTATGGTTTGGAGCTGCCAGGAAACCTCCGTAGTATATTTCTCCGTAATATGGGTAGACACCAAACCGCCCGGGCCTTCGAATCGTGCGTTGTTCTGGAGAAATCCCTACGCTTGGCTTCGCAAATTCGGAAGCTGAGATCTATGGTTTGGAGCTGCCAGGAAACCTCCGTAGTATATTTCTCCGTAATATGGGTAGACACCAAACCGCCCGGGCCTTCGAATCGTGCGTTGTTCTGGAAATTCCTATACTCACGTTCGCCCGTTCGAAAGCCGAGATCGAGGGTTCGTGGCGCTCTCGAAAGCCACCGTGGTGATTTTCTACAGAGCCTGGGAAATCGCCGAACAGTTCTGCCCTTTGAAACGATCGTTTCTGTGACCTAGCTCCAAAAATCCCTCCTCAGTTAGAATTCATTCTCGGGCCTTGAACACACCACCTACCCCGCCCACCCAACCCACGGTGGGGAGTCGATCGTTTTTTTAGTTCAGTCCGTTGCGATCCGGAACCCTTCGGGCCTCCGAAACGTGCATCGATCCAGAAATCCCTGCATTCGGCTTCGCCAATTCAAAAGACAAGATCGAAGGTTCCGGGCGCAATGAAAGCCACCAAAGTAAGTTCTAGCCAGTTTGGACAGCTGTCCATCAGTTCGGGCCTCCGTAATGCGCGTTGTTGCGGAAATTTCAAAACTCGCATTTGCCAGCTCGAAGCCGATATCGAGGGTACGGAGCGCCCCTGAACCTACCAGAGCAAATTAATGTCGAGTTTCGGCAACCGATCATTATTCCCGTTGGCCCGACTGCGGTACGGATCCGTCGGGCCTCCGAAACGCACGTCGATCGAGAAATCCCTACGCTTGGCTTCGCAAATTCGGAAGCTGAGATCTATGGTTTGGAGCTGCCAGGAAACCTCCGTAGTATATTTCTCCGTAATATGGGTAGACACCAAACCGCCCGGGCCTTCGAATCGTGCGTTGTTCTGGAGAAATCCCTACGCTTGGCTTCGCAAATTCGGAAGCTGAGATCTATGGTTTGGAGCTGCCAGGAAACCTCCGTAGTATATTTCTCCGTAATATGGGTAGACACCAAACCGCCCGGGCCTACGAATCGTGCGTTGTTCTGGAAATTCCTATACTCACGTTCGCCCGTTCGAAAGCCGAGATCGAGGGTTCGTGGCGCTCTCGAAAGCCACCGTGGTGATTTTCTACAGAGCCTGGGAAATCGCCGAACAGTTCTGCCCTTTGAAACGATCGTTTCTGTGACCTAGCTCCAAAAATCCCTCCTCAGTTAGAATTCATTCTCGGGCCTTGAACACACCACCCACCCCGCCCACCCAACCCACGGTGGGGAGTCGATCGTTTTTTTAGTTTAGTCCGTTGCGATCCGGAACCCTTCGGGCCTCCGAAACGTGCATCGATCCAGAAATCCCTGCATTCGGCTTCGCCAATTCAAAAGACAAGATCGAAGGTTCCGGGCGCAATGAAAGCCACCAAAGTAAGTTCTAGCCAGTTTGGACAGCTGTCCATCAGTTCGGGCCTCCGTAATGCGCGTTGTTGCGGAAATTTCAAAACTCGCATTTGCCAGCTCGAAGCCGATATCGAGGGTACGGAGCGCCCCTGAACCTACCAGAGCAAATTAATGTCGAGTTTCGGCAACCGATCATTATTCCCGTTGGCCCGACTGCGGTACGGAACCGTCGGGCCTCCGAAACGCACGTCGATCGAGAAATCCCTACGCTTGGCTTCGCAAATTCGGAAGCTGAGATCTATCGTTTGGAGCTGCCAGGAAACCTCCGTAGTATATTTCTCCGTAATATGGGTAGACACCAAACCGCCCGGGCCTTCGAATCGTGCGTTGTTCTGGAAATTCCTATACTCACGTTCGCCCGTTCGAAAGCCGAGATCGAGGGTTCGTGGCGCTCTCGAAAGCCACCGTGGTGATTTTCTACAGAGCCTGGGAAATCGCCGAACAGTTCTGCCCTTTGAAACGATCGTTTCTGTGACCTAGCTCCAAAAATCCCTCCTCAGTTAGAATTCATTCTCGGGCCTTGAACACACCACCCACCCCGCCCACCCAACCCACGGTGGGGAGTCGATCGTTTTTTTAGTTCAGTCCGTTGTGATCCGGAACCCTTCGGGCCTCCGAAACGTGCATCGATCCAGAAATCCCTGCATTCGGCTTCGCCAATTCAAAAGACAAGATCGAAGGTTCCGGGCGCAATGAAAGCCACCAAAGTAAGTTCTAGCCAGTTTGGACAGCTGTCCATCAGTTCGGGCCTCCGTAATGCGCGTTGTTGCGGAAATTTCAAAACTCGCATTTGCCAGCTCGAAGCCGATATCGAGGGTACGGAGCGCCCCTGAACCTACCAGAGCAAATTAATGTCGAGTTTCGGCAACCGATCATTATTCCCGTTGGCCCGACTGCGGTACGGAACCGTCGGGCCTCCGAAACGCACGTCGATCGAGAAATCCCTACGCTTGGCTTCGCAAATTCGGAAGCTGAGATCTATGGTTTGGAGCTGCCAGGAAACCTCCGTAGTATATTTCTCCGTAATATGGGTAGACACCAAACCGCCCGGGCCTTCGAATCGTGCGTTGTTCTGGAGAAATCCCTACGCTTGGCTTCGCAAATTCGGAAGCTGAGATCTATGGTTTGGAGCTGCCAGGAAACCTCCGTAGTATATTTCTCCGTAATATGGGTAGACACCAAACCGCCCGGGCCTTCGAATCGTGCGTTGTTCTGGAAATTCCTATACTCACGTTCGCCCGTTCGAAAGCCGAGATCGAGGGTTCGTGGCGCTCTCGAAAGCCACCGTGGTGATTTTCTACAGAGCCTGGGAAATCGCCGAACAGTTCTGCCCTTTGAAACGATCGTTTCTGTGACCTAGCTCCAAAAATCCCTCCTCAGTTAGAATTCATTCTCGGGCCTTGAACACACCACCCACCCCGCCCACCCAACCCACGGTGGGGAGTCGATCGTTTTTTTAGTTTAGTCCGTTGCGATCCGGAACCCTTCGGGCCTCCGAAACGTGCATCGATCCAGAAATCCCTGCATTCGGCTTCGCCAATTCAAAAGACAAGATCGAAGGTTCCGGGCGCAATGAAAGCCACCAAAGTAAGTTCTAGCCAGTTTGGACAGCTGTCCATCAGTTCGGGCCTCCGTAATGCGCGTTGTTGCGGAAATTTCAAAACTCGCATTTGCCAGCTCGAAGCCGATATCGAGGGTACGGAGCGCCCCTGAACCTACCAGAGCAAATTAATGTCGAGTTTCGGCAACCGATCATTATTCCCGTTGGCCCGACTGCGGTACGGAACCGTCGGGCCTCCGAAACGCACGTCGATCGAGAAATCCCTACGCTTGGCTTCGCAAATTCGGAAGCTGAGATCTATGGTTTGGAGCTGCCAGGAAACCTCCGTAGTATATTTCTCCGTAATATGGGTAGACACCAAACCGCCCGGGCCTTCGAATCGTGCGTTGTTCTGGAGAAATCCCTACGCTTGGCTTCGCAAATTCGGAAGCTGAGATCTATGGTTTGGAGCTGCCAGGAAACCTCCGTAGTATATTTCTCCGTAATATGGGTAGACACCAAACCGCCCGGGCCTTCGAATCGTGCGTTGTTCTGGAAATTCCTATACTCACGTTCGCCCGTTCGAAAGCCGAGATCGAGGGTTCGTGGCGCTCTCGAAAGCCACCGTGGTGATTTTCTACAGAGCCTGGGAAATCGCCGAACAGTTCTGCCCTTTGAAACGATCGTTTCTGTGACCTAGCTCCAAAAATCCCTCCTCAGTTAGAATTCATTCTCGGGCCTTGAACACACCACCCACCCCGCCCACCCAACCCACGGTGGGGAGTCGATCGTTTTTTTAGTTCAGTCCGTTGCGATCCGGAACCCTTCGGGCCTCCGAAACGTGCATCGATCTAGAAATCCCTGCATTCGGCTTCGCCAATTCAAAAGACAAGATCGAAGGTTCCGGGCGCAATGAAAGCCACCAAAGTAAGTTCTAGCCAGTTTGGACAGCTGTCCATCAGTTCGGGCCTCCGTAATGCGCGTTGTTGCGGAAATTTCAAAACTCGCATTTGCCAGCTCGAAGCCGATATCGAGGGTACGGAGCGCCCCTGAACCTACCAGACTAAATTAATGTCGAGGTTCGGCAACCGATCATTATTCCCATTGGCCCGACTGCGGTACGGAACCGTCGGGCCTCCGAAACGCACGTCGATCGAGAAATCCCTACGCTTGGCTTCGCAAATTCGGAAGCTGAGATCTATGGTTTGGAGCTGCCAGGAAACCTCCGTAGTATATTTCTCCGTAATATAGGTAGACACCAAACCGCCCGGGCCTTCGAATCGTGCGTTGTTCTGGAGAAATCCCTACGCTTGGCTTCGCAAATTCGGAAGCTGAGATCTATGGTTTGGAGCTGCCAGGAAACCTCCGTAGTATATTTCTCCGTAATATGGGTAGACACCAAACCGCCCGGGCCTACGAATCGTGCGTTGTTCTGGAAATTCCTATACTCACGTTCGCCCGTTCGAAAGCCGAGATCGAGGGTTCGTGGCGCTCTCGAAAGCCACCGTGGTGATTTTCTACAGAGCCTGGGAAATCGCCGAACAGTTCTGCCCTTTGAAACGATCGTTTCTGTGACCTAGCTCCAAAAATCCCTCCTCAGTTAGAATTCATTCTCGGGCCTTGAACACACCACCCACCCCGCCCACCCAACCCACGGTGGGGAGTCGATCATTTTTTTAGTTTAGTCCGTTGCGATCCGGAACCCTTCGGGCCTCCGAAACGTGCATCGATCCAGAAATCCCTGCATTCGGCTTCGCCAATTCAAAAGACAAGATCGAAGGTTCCGGGCGCAATGAAAGCCACCAAAGTAAGTTCTAGCCAGTTTGGACAGCTGTCCATCAGTTCGGGCCTCCGTAATGCGCGTTGTTGCGGAAATTTCAAAACTCGCATTTGCCAGCTCGAAGCCGATATCGAGGGTACGGAGCGCCCCTGAACCTACCAGAGCAAATTAATGTCGAGTTTCGGCAACCGATCATTATTCCCGTTGGCCCGACTGCGGTACGGAACCGTCGGGCCTCCGAAACGCACGTCGATCGAGAAATCCCTACGCTTGGCTTCGCAAATTCGGAAGCTGAGATCTATGGTTTGGAGCTGCCAGGAAACCTCCGTAGTATATTTCTCCGTAATATGGGTAGACACCAAACCGCCCGGGCCTTCGAATCGTGCGTTGTTCTGGAAATTCCTATACTCACGTTCGCCCGTTCGAAAGCCGAGATCGAGGGTTCGTGGCGCTCTCGAAAGCCACCGTGGTGATTTTCTACAGAGCCTGGGAAATCGCCGAACAGTTCTGCCCTTTGAAACGATCGTTTCTGTGACCTAGCTCCAAAAATCCCTCCTCAGTTAGAATTCATTCTCGGGCCTTGAACACACCACCCACCCCGCCCACCCAACCCACGGTGGGGAGTCGATCGTTTTTTTAGTTCAGTCCGTTGCGATCCGGAACCCTTCGGGCCTCCGAAACGTGCATCGATCCAGAAATCCCTGCATTCGGCTTCGCCAATTCAAAAGACAAGATCGAAGGTTCCGGGCGCAATGAAAGCCACCAAAGTAAGTTCTAGCCAGTTTGGACAGCTGTCCATCAGTTCGGGCCTCCGTAATGCGCGTTGTTGCGGAAATTTCAAAACTCGCATTTGCCAGCTCGAAGCCGATATCGAGGGTACGGAGCGCCCCTGAACCTACCAGAGCAAATTAATGTCGAGTTTCGGCAACCGATCATTATTCCCGTTGGCCCGACTGCGGTACGGAACCGTCGGGCCTCCGAAACGCACGTCGATCGAGAAATCCCTACGCTTGGCTTCGCAAATTCGGAAGCTGAGATCTATGGTTTGGAGCTGCCAGGAAACCTCCGTAGTATATTTCTCCGTAATATGGGTAGACACCAAACCGCCCGGGCCTTCGAATCGTGCGTTGTTCTGGAGAAATCCCTACGCTTGGCTTCGCAAATTCGGAAGCTGAGATCTATGGTTTGGAGCTGCCAGGAAACCTCCGTAGTATATTTCTCCGTAATATGGGTAGACACCAAACCGCCCGGGCCTTCGAATCGTGCGTTGTTCTGGAAATTCCTATACTCACGTTCGCCCGTTCGAAAGCCGAGATCGAGGGTTCGTGGCGCTCTCGAAAGCCACCGTGGTGATTTTCTACAGAGCCTGGGAAATCGCCGAACAGTTCTGCCCTTTGAAACGATCGTTTCTGTGACCTAGCTCCAAAAATCCCTCCTCAGTTAGAATTCATTCTCGGGCCTTGAACACACCACCCACCCCGCCCACCCAACCAACGGTGGGGAGTCGATCGTTTTTTTAGTTTAGTCCGTTGCGATCCGGAACCCTTCGGGCCTCCGAAACGTGCATCGATCCAGAAATCCCTGCATTCGGCTTCGCCAATTCAAAAGACAAGATCGAAGGTTCCGGGCGCAATGAAAGCCACCAAAGTAAGTTCTAGCCAGTTTGGACAGCTGTCCATCAGTTCGGGCCTCCGTAATGCGCGTTGTTGCGGAAATTTCAAAACTCGCATTTGCCAGCTCGAAGCCGATATCGAGGGTACGGAGCGCCCCTGAACCTACCAGAGCAAATTAATGTCGAGTTTCGGCAACCGATCATTATTCCCGTTGGCCCGACTGCGGTACGGAACCGTCGGGCCTCCGAAACGCACGTCGATCGAGAAATCCCTACGCTTGGCTTCGCAAATTCGGAAGCTGAGATCTATGGTTTGGAGCTGCCAGGAAACCTCCGTAGTATATTTCTCCGTAATATGGGTAGACACCAAACCGCCCGGGCCTTCGAATCGTGCGTTGTTCTGGAGAAATCCCTACGCTTGGCTTCGCAAATTCGGAAGCTGAGATCTATGGTTTGGAGCTGCCAGGAAACCTCCGTAGTATATTTCTCCGTAATATGGGTAGACACCAAACCGCCCGGGCCTTCGAATCGTGCGTTGTTCTGGAAATTCCTATACTCACGTTCGCCCGTTCGAAAGCCGAGATCGAGGGTTCGTGGCGCTCTCGAAAGCCACCGTGGTGATTTTCTACAGAGCCTGGGAAATCGCCGAACAGTTCTGCCCTTTGAAACGATCGTTTCTGTGACCTAGCTCCAAAAATCCCTCCTCAGTTAGAATTCATTCTCGGGCCTTGAACACACCACCCACCCCGCCCACCCAACCCACGGTGGGGAGTCGATCGTTTTTTTAGTTCAGTCCGTTGCGATCCGGAACCCTTCGGGCCTCCGAAACGTGCATCGATCCAGAAATCCCTGCATTCGGCTTCGCCAATTCAAAAGACAAGATCGAAGGTTCCGGGCGCAATGAAAGCCACCAAAGTAAGTTCTAGCCAGTTTGGACAGCTGTCCATCAGTTCGGGCCTCCGTAATGCGCGTTGTTGCGGAAATTTCAAAACTCGCATTTGCCAGCTCGAAGCCGATATCGAGGGTACGGAGCGCCCCTGAACCTACCAGACTAAATTAATGTCGAGTTTCGGCAACCGATCATTATTCCCGTTGGCCCGACTGCGGTACGGAACCGTCGGGCCTCCGAAACGCACGTCGATCGAGAAATCCCTACGCTTGGCTTCGCAAATTCGGAAGCTGAGATCTATGGTTTGGAGCTGCCAGGAAACCTCCGTAGTATATTTCTCCGTAATATAGGTAGACACCAAACCGCCCGGGCCTTCGAATCGTGCGTTGTTCTGGAGAAATCCCTACGCTTGGCTTCGCAAATTCGGAAGCTGAGATCTATGGTTTGGAGCTGCCAGGAAACCTCCGTAGTATATTTCTCCGTAATATGGGTAGACACCAAACCGCCCGGGCCTTCGAATCGTGCGTTGTTCTGGAAATTCCTATACTCACGTTCGCCCGTTCGAAAGCCGAGATCGAGGGTTCGTGGCGCTCTCGAAAGCCACCGTGGTGATTTTCTACAGAGCCTGGGAAATCGCCGAACAGTTCTGCCCTTTGAAACGATCGTTTCTGTGACCTAGCTCCAAAAATCCCTCCTCAGTTAGAATTCATTCTCGGGCCTTGAACACACCACCCACCCCGCCCACCCAACCCACGGTGGGGAGTCGATCGTTTTTTTAGTTCAGTCCGTTGCGATCCGGAACCCTTCGGGCCTCCGAAACGTGCATCGATCCAGAAATCCCTGCATTCGGCTTCGCCAATTCAAAAGACAAGATCGAAGGTTCCGGGCGCAATGAAAGCCACCAAAGTAAGTTCTAGCCAGTTTGGACAGCTGTCCATCAGTTCGGGCCTCCGTAATGCGCGTTGTTGCGGAAATTTCAAAACTCGCATTTGCCAGCTCGAAGCCGATATCGAGGGTACGGAGCGCCCCTGAACCTACCAAAGCAAATTAATGTCGAGTTTCGGCAACCGATCATTATTCCCGTTGGCCCGACTGCGGTACGGAACCGTCGGGCCTCCGAAACGCACGTCGATCGAGAAATCCCTACGCTTGGCTTCGCAAATTCGGAAGCTGAGATCTATGGTTTGGAGCTGCCAGGAAACCTCCGTAGTATATTTCTCCGTAATATGGGTAGACACCAAACCGCCCGGGCCTTCGAATCGTGCGTTGTTCTGGAGAAATCCCTACGCTTGGCTTCGCAAATTCGGAAGCTGAGATCTATGGTTTGGAGCTGCCAGGAAACCTCCGTAGTATATTTCTCCGTAATATGGGTAGACACCAAACCGCCCGGGCCTTCGAATCGTGCGTTGTTCTGGAAATTCCTATACTCACGTTCGCCCGTTCGAAAGCCGAGATCGAGGGTTTGTGGCGCTCTCGAAAGCCACCGTGGTGATTTTCTACAGAGCCTGGGAAATCGGCGAATAGTTCTGCCCTTTGAAACGGTCGTTTCTGTGACCTAGCTCCAAAAATCCCTCCTCAGTTAGAATTCATTCTCGGGCCTTGAACACACCACCCACCCCGCCCACCCAACCCACGGTGGGGAGTCGATCGTTTTTTTAGTTCAGTCAGTTGCGATCCGGAACCCTTCGGGCCTCCGAAACGTGCATCGATCCAGAAATCCCTGCATTCGGCTTCGCCAATTCAAAAGACAAGATCGAAGGTTCCGAGCGCAATGAAAGCCACCAAAGTAAGTTCTAGCCAGTTTGGACAGCTGTCCATCAGTTCGGGCCTCCGTAATGCGCGTTGTTGCGGAAATTTCAAAACTCGCATTTGCCAGCTCGAAGCCGATATCGAGGGTACGGAGTGCCCCTGAACCTACCAGAGCAAATTAATGTCGAGTTTCGGCAGCCGATCATTATTCCCGTTGGCCCGACTGCGGTGCAGAACCGTCGGGCCTCCGAAACGCACGTCGATCGAGAAATCCCTACGCTTGGCTTCGCAAATTCGGAAGCTGAGATCTATGGTTTGGAGCTGCCAGGAAACCTCCGTAGTATATTTCTCCGTAATATGGGTAGACACCAAACCGCCCGGGCCTTCGAATCGTGCGTTGTTCTGGAGAAATCCCTACGCTTGGCTTCGCAAATTCGGAAGCTGAGATCTATGGTTTGGAGCTGCCAGGAAACCTCCGTAGTATATTTCTCCGTAATATGGGTAGACACCAAACCGCCCGGGCCTTCGAATCGTGCGTTGTTCTGGAAATTCCTATACTCACGTTCGCCCGTTCGAAAGCCGAGATCGAGGGTTTGTGGCGCTCTCGAAAGCCACCGTGGTGATTTTCTACAGAGCCTGGGAAATCGGCGAATAGTTCTGCCCTTTGAAACGGTCGTTTCTGTGACCTAGCTCCAAAAATCCCTCCTCAGTTAGAATTCATTCTCGGGCCTTGAACACACCACCCACCCCGCCCACCCAACCCACGGTGGGGAGTCGATCGTTTTTTTAGTTCAGTCAGTTGCGATCCGGAACCCTTCGGGCCTCCGAAACGTGCATCGATCCAGAAATCCCTGCATTCGGCTTCGCCAATTCAAAAGACAAGATCGAAGGTTCCGAGCGCAATGAAAGCCACCAAAGTAAGTTCTAGCCAGTTTGGACAGCTGTCCATCAGTTCGGGCCTCCGTAATGCGCGTTGTTGCGGAAATTTCAAAACTCGCATTTGCCAGCTCGAAGCCGATATCGAGGGTACGGAGTGCCCCTGAACCTACCAGAGCAAATTAATGTCGAGTTTCGGCAGCCGATCATTATTCCCGTTGGCCCGACTGCGGTGCAGAACCGTCGGGCCTCCGAAACGCACGTCGATCGAGAAATCCCTACGCTTGGCTTCGCAAATTCGGAAGCTGAGATCTATGGTTTGGAGCTGCCAGGAAACCTCCGTAGTATATTTCTCCGTAATATGGGTAGACACCAAACCGCCCGGGCCTTCGAATCGTGCGTTGTTCTGGAGAAATCCCTACGCTTGGCTTCGCAAATTCGGAAGCTGAGATCTATGGTTTGGAGCTGCCAGGAAACCTCCGTAGTATATTTCTCCGTAATATGGGTAGACACCAAACCGCCCGGGCCTTCGAATCGTGCGTTGTTCTGGAAATTCCTATACTCACGTTCGCCCGTTCGAAAGCCGAGATCGAGGGTTCGTGGCGCTCTCGAAAGCCACCGTGGTGATTTTCTACAGAGCCTGGGAAATCGCCGAACAGTTCTGCCCTTTGAAACGATCGTTTCTGTGACCTAGCTCCAAAAATCCCTCCTCAGTTAGAATTCATTCTCGGGCCTTGAGCACACCACCCACCCCGCCCACCCAACCCACGGTGGGGAGTCGATCGTTTTTTTAGTTCAGTCCGTTGCGATCCGGAACCCTTCGGGCCTCCGAAACGGGCATCGATCCAGAAATCCCTGCATTCGGCTTCGCCAATTCAAAAGACAAGATCGAAGGTTCCGGGCGCAATGAAAGCCACCAAAGTAAGTTCTAGCCAGTTTGGACAGCTGTCCATCAGTTCGGGCCTCCGTAATGCGCGTTGTTGCGGAAATTTCAAAACTCGCATTTGCCAGCTCGAAGCCGATATCGAGGGTACGGAGCGCCCCTGAACCTACCAGAGCAAATTAATGTCGAGTTTCGGCAACCGATCATTATTCCCGTTGGCCCGACTGCGGTACGGAACCGTCGGGCCTCCGAAACGCACGTCGATCGAGAAATCCCTACGCTTGGCTTCGCAAATTCGGAAGCTGAGATCTATGGTTTGGAGCTGCCAGGAAACCTCCGTAGTATATTTCTCCGTAATATGGGTAGACACCAAACCGCCCGGGCCTTCGAATCGTGCGTTGTTCTGGAGAAATCCCTACGCTTGGCTTCGCAAATTCGGAAGCTGAGATCTATGGTTTGGAGCTGCCAGGAAACCTCCGTAGTATATTTCTCCGTAATATGGGTAGACACCAAACCGCCCGGGCCTTCGAATTGTGCGTTGTTCTGGAAATTCCTATACTCACGTTCGCCCGTTCGAAAGCCGAGATCGAGGGTTTGTGGCGCTCTCGAAAGCCACCGTGGTGATTTTCTACAGAGCCTGGGAAATCGCCGAACAGTTCTGCCCTTTGAAACGATCGTTTCTGTGAACTAGCTCCAAAAATCCCTCCTCAGTTAGAATTCATTCTCGGGCCTTGAACACACCATCCACCCCGCCCACCCAACCCACGGTGGGGAGTCGATCGTTTTTTTAGTTCAGTCGGTTGCGATCCGGAACCCTTCGGGCCTCCGAAACGTGCATTGATCCAGAAATCCCTGCATTCGGCTTCGCCAATTCAAAAGACAAGATCGAAGGTTCCGAGCGCAATGAAAGCCACCAAAATAAGTTCTAGCCAGTTTGGACAGCTGTCCATCAGTTCGGGCCTCCGTAATGCGCGTTGTTGCAGAAATTTCAAAACTCGCATTTGCCAGCTCCAAGCCGATATCGAGGGTACGGAGCGCCCCTGAACCTACCAGAGCAAATTAATGTCGAGTTTCGGCAGCCGATCATTATTCCCGTTGGCCCGACTGCGGTACGGAACCGTCGGGCCTCCGAAACGCACGTCGATCGAGAAATCCCTACGCTTGGCTTCGCAAATTCGGAAGCTGAGATCTATGGTTTGGAGCTGCCAGGAAACCTCCGTAGTATATTTCTCCGTAATATGGGTAGACAACAAACCGCCCGGGCCTTCGAATCGTGCGTTGTTCTAGAAATTCCTATACTCACGTTCGCTCGTTCGAAAGCCGAGATCGAGGGTTCGTGGCGCTCTCGAAAGCCACCGTGGTGATTTTCTACAGAGCCTGGGAAATCGCCGAACAGTTCTGCCCTTTGAAACGATCGTTTCTGTGACCTAGCTCCAAAAATCCCTCCTCAGTTAGAATTCATTCTCGGGCCTTGAACACACCACCCACCCCGCCCACCCAACCCACGGTGGGGAGTCGATCGTTTTTTTAGTTCAGTCGGTTGCGATCCGGAACCCTTCGGGCCTCCGAAACGTGCATCGATCCAGAAATCCCTGCATTCGGCTTCGCCAATTCAAAAGACAAGATCGAAGGTTCCGAGCGCAATGAAAGCCACCAAAGTAAGTTCTAGCCAGTTTGGACAGCTGTCCATCAGTTCGGGCCTCCGTAATGCGCGTTGTTGCGGAAATTTCAAAACTCGCATTTGCCAGCTCGAAGCCGATATCGAGGGTACGGAGCGCCCCTGAACCTACCAGAGCAAATTAATGTCGAGTTTCGGCAACCGATCATTATTCCCGTTGGCCCGACTGCGGTACGGAACCGTCGGGCCTCCGAAACGCACGTCGATCGAGAAATCCCTACGCTTGGCTTCGCAAATTCGGAAGCTGAGATCTATGGTTTGGAGCTGCCAGGAAACCTCCGTAGTATATTTCTCCGTAATATGGGTAGACACCAAACCGCCCGGGCCTTCGAATCGTGCGTTGTTCTGGAGAAATCCCTACGCTTGGCTTCGCAAATTCGGAAGCTGAGATCTATGGTTTGGAGCTGCCAGGAAACCTCCGTAGTATATTTCTCCGTAATATGGGTAGACACCAAACCGCCCGGGCCTTCGAATCGTGCGTTGTTCTGGAAATTCCTATACTCACGTTCGCCCGTTCGAAAGTCGAGATCGAGGGTTCGTGGCGCTCTCGAAAGCCACCGTGGTGATTTTCTACAGAGCCTGGGAAATCGCCGAACAGTTCTGCCCTTTGAAACGATCGTTTCTGTGACCTAGCTCCAAAAATCCCTCCTCAGTTAGAATTCATTCTCGGGCCTTGAGCACACCACCCACCCCGCCCACCCAACCCACGGTGGGGAGTCGATCGTTTTTTTAGTTCAGTCGGTTGCGATCCGGAACCCTTCGGGCCTCCGAAACGGGCATCGATCCAGAAATCCCTGCATTCGGCTTCGCCAATTCAAAAGACAAGATCGAAGGTTCCGGGCGCAATGAAAGCCACCAAAGTAAGTTCTAGCCAGTTTGGACAGCTGTCCATCAGTTCGGGCCTCCGTAATGCGCGTTGTTGCGGAAATTTCAAAACTCGCATTTGCCAGCTCGAAGCCGATATCGAGGGTACGGAGCGCCCCTGAACCTACCAGAGCAAATTAATGTCGAGTTTCGGCAACCGATCATTATTCCCGTTGGCCCGACTGCGGTACGGAACCGTCGGGCCTCCGAAACGCACGTCGATCGAGAAATCCCTACGCTTGGCTTCGCAAATTCGGAAGCTGAGATCTATGGTTTGGAGCTGCCAGGAAACCTCCGTAGTATATTTCTCCGTAATATGGGTAGACACCAAACCGCCCGGGCCTTCGAATCGTGCGTTGTTCTGGAGAAATCCCTACGCTTGGCTTCGCAAATTCGGAAGCTGAGATCTATGGTTTGGAGCTGCCAGGAAACCTCCGTAGTATATTTCTCCGTAATATGGGTAGACACCAAACCGCCCGGGCCTTCGAATTGTGCGTTGTTCTGGAAATTCCTATACTCACGTTCGCCCGTTCGAAAGCCGAGATCGAGGGTTTGTGGCGCTCTCGAAAGCCACCGTGGTGATTTTCTACAGAGCCTGGGAAATCGCCGAACAGTTCTGCCCTTTGAAACGATCGTTTCTGTGAACTAGCTCCAAAAATCCCTCCTCAGTTAGAATTCATTCTCGGGCCTTGAACACACCATCCACCCCGCCCACCCAACCCACGGTGGGGAGTCGATCGTTTTTTTAGTTCAGTCGGTTGCGATCCGGAACCCTTCGGGCCTCCGAAACGTGCATTGATCCAGAAATCCCTGCATTCGGCTTCGCCAATTCAAAAGACAAGATCGAAGGTTCCGAGCGCAATGAAAGCCACCAAAATAAGTTCTAGCCAGTTTGGACAGCTGTCCATCAGTTCGGGCCTCCGTAATGCGCGTTGTTGCAGAAATTTCAAAACTCGCATTTGCCAGCTCCAAGCCGATATCGAGGGTACGGAGCGCCCCTGAACCTACCAGAGCAAATTAATGTCGAGTTTCGGCAGCCGATCATTATTCCCGTTGGCCCGACTGCGGTACGGAACCGTCGGGCCTCCGAAACGCACGTCGATCGAGAAATCCCTACGCTTGGCTTCGCAAATTCGGAAGCTGAGATCTATGGTTTGGAGCTGCCAGGAAACCTCCGTAGTATATTTCTCCGTAATATGGGTAGACAACAAACCGCCCGGGCCTTCGAATCGTGCGTTGTTCTAGAAATTCCTATACTCACGTTCGCTCGTTCGAAAGCCGAGATCGAGGGTTCGTGGCGCTCTCGAAAGCCACCGTGGTGATTTTCTACAGAGCCTGGGAAATCGCCGAACAGTTCTGCCCTTTGAAACGATCGTTTCTGTGACCTAGCTCCAAAAATCCCTCCTCAGTTAGAATTCATTCTCGGGCCTTGAACACACCACCCACCCCGCCCACCCAACCCACGGTGGGGAGTCGATCGTTTTTTTAGTTCAGTCGGTTGCGATCCGGAACCCTTCGGGCCTCCGAAACGTGCATCGATCCAGAAATCCCTGCATTCGGCTTCGCCAATTCAAAAGACAAGATCGAAGGTTCCGAGCGCAATGAAAGCCACCAAAGTAAGTTCTAGCCAGTTTGGACAGCTGTCCATCAGTTCGGGCCTCCGTAATGCGCGTTGTTGCGGAAATTTCAAAACTCGCATTTGCCAGCTCGAAGCCGATATCGAGGGTACGGAGCGCCCCTGAACCTACCAGAGCAAATTAATGTCGAGTTTCGGCAACCGATCATTATTCCCGTTGGCCCGACTGCGGTACGGAACCGTCGGGCCTCCGAAACGCACGTCGATCGAGAAATCCCTACGCTTGGCTTCGCAAATTCGGAAGCTGAGATCTATGGTTTGGAGCTGCCAGGAAACCTCCGTAGTATATTTCTCCGTAATATGGGTAGACACCAAACCGCCCGGGCCTTCGAATCGTGCGTTGTTCTGGAGAAATCCCTACGCTTGGCTTCGCAAATTCGGAAGCTGAGATCTATGGTTTGGAGCTGCCAGGAAACCTCCGTAGTATATTTCTCCGTAATATGGGTAGACACCAAACCGCCCGGGCCTTCGAATCGTGCGTTGTTCTGGAAATTCCTATACTCACGTTCGCCCGTTCGAAAGCCGAGATCGAGGGTTCGTGGCGCTCTCGAAAGCCACCGTGGTGATTTTCTACAGAGCCTGGGAAATCGCCGAACAGTTCTGCCCTTTGAAACGATCGTTTCTGTGACCTAGCTCCAAAAATCCCTCCTCAGTTAGAATTCATTCTCGGGCCTTGAACACACCACCCACCCCGCCCACCCAACCCACGGTGGGGAGTCGATCGTTTTTTTAGTTCAGTCCGTTGCGATCCGGAACCCTTCGGGCCTCCGAAACGTGCATCGATCCAGAAATCCCTGCATTCGGCTTCGCCAATTCAAAAGACAAGATCGAAGGTTCCGGGCGCAATGAAAGCCACCAAAGTAAGTTCTAGCCAGTTTGGACAGCTGTCCATCAGTTCGGGCCTCCGTAATGCGCGTTGTTGCGGAAATTTCAAAACTCGCATTTGCCAGCTCGAAGCCGATATCGAGGGTACGGAGCGCCCCTGAACCTACCAGACTAAATTAATGTCGAGTTTCGGCAACCGATCATTATTCCCGTTGGCCCGACTGCGGTACGGAACCGTCGGGCCTCCGAAACGCACGTCGATCGAGAAATCCCTACGCTTGGCTTCGCAAATTCGGAAGCTGAGATCTATGGTTTGGAGCTGCCAGGAAACCTCCGTAGTATATTTCTCCGTAATATAGGTAGACACCAAACCGCCCGGGCCTTCGAATCGTGCGTTGTTCTGGAGAAATCCCTACGCTTGGCTTCGCAAATTCGGAAGCTGAGATCTATGGTTTGGAGCTGCCAGGAAACCTCCGTAGTATATTTCTCCGTAATATGGGTAGACACCAAACCGCCCGGGCCTTCGAATCGTGCGTTGTTCTGGAAATTCCTATACTCACGTTCGCCCGTTCGAAAGCCGAGATCGAGGGTTCGTGGCGCTCTCGAAAGCCACCGTGGTGATTTTCTACCGAGCCTGGGAAATCGCCGAACAGTTCTGCCCTTTGAAACGATCGTTTCTGTGACCTAGCTCCAAAAATCCCTCCTCAGTTAGAATTCATTCTCGGGCCTTGAACACACCACCCACCCCGCCCACCCAACCCACGGTGGGGAGTCGATCGTTTTTTTAGTTCAGTCCGTTGCGATCCGGAACCCTTCGGGCCTCCGAAACGTGCATCGATCCAGAAATCCCTGCATTCGGCTTCGCCAATTCAAAAGACAAGATCGAAGGTTCCGGGCGCAATGAAAGCCACCAACGTAAGTTCTAGCCAGTTTGGACAGCTGTCCATCAGTTCGGGCCTCCGTAATGCGCGTTGTTGCGGAAATTTCAAAACTCGCATTTGCCAGCTCGAAGCCGATATCGAGGGTACGGAGCGCCCCTGAACCTACCAAAGCAAATTAATGTCGAGTTTCGGCAACCGATCATTATTCCCGTTGGCCCGACTGCGGTACGGAACCGTCGGGCCTCCGAAACGCACGTCGATCGAGAAATCCCTACGCTTGGCTTCGCAAATTCGGAAGCTGAGATCTATGGTTTGGAGCTGCCAGGAAACCTCCGTAGTATATTTCTCCGTAATATGGGTAGACACCAAACCGCCCGGGCCTTCGAATCGTGCGTTGTTCTGGAGAAATCCCTACGCTTGGCTTCGCAAATTCGGAAGCTGAGATCTATGGTTTGGAGCTGCCAGGAAACCTCCGTAGTATATTTCTCCGTAATATGGGTAGACACCAAACCGCCCGGGCCTTCGAATCGTGCGTTGTTCTGGAAATTCCTATACTCACGTTCGCCCGTTCGAAAGCCGAGATCGAGGGTTTGTGGCGCTCTCGAAAGCCACCGTGGTGATTTTCTACAGAGCCTGGGAAATCGCCGAATAGTTCTGCCCTTTGAAACGGTCGTTTCTGTGACCTAGCTCCAAAAATCCCTCCTCAGTTAGAATTCATTCTCGGGCCTTGAACACACCACCCACCCCGCCCACCCAACCCACGGTGGGGAGTCGATCGTTTTTTTAGTTCAGTCAGTTGCGATCCGGAACCCTTCGGGCCTCCGAAACGTGCATCGATCCAGAAATCCCTGCATTCGGCTTCGCCAATTCAAAAGACAAGATCGAAGGTTCCGAGCGCAATGAAAGCCACCAAAGTAAGTTCTAGCCAGTTTGGACAGCTGTCCATCAGTTCGGGCCTCCGTAATGCGCGTTGTTGCGGAAATTTCAAAACTCGCATTTGCCAGCTCGAAGCCGATATCGAGGGTACGGAGTGCCCCTGAACCTACCAGAGCAAATTAATGTCGAGTTTCGGCAGCCGATCATTATTCCCGTTGGCCCGACTGCGGTGCAGAACCGTCGGGCCTCCGAAACGCACGTCGATCGAGAAATCCCTACGCTTGGCTTCGCAAATTCGGAAGCTGAGATCTATGGTTTGGAGCTGCCAGGAAACCTCCGTAGTATATTTCTCCGTAATATGGGTAGACACCAAACCGCCCGGGCCTTCGAATCGTGCGTTGTTCTGGAGAAATCCCTACGCTTGGCTTCGCAAATTCGGAAGCTGAGATCTATGGTTTGGAGCTGCCAGGAAACCTCCGTAGTATATTTCTCCGTAATATGGGTAGACACCAAACCGCCCGGGCCTTCGAATCGTGCGTTGTTCTGGAAATTCCTATACTCACGTTCGCCCGTTCGAAAGCCGAGATCGAGGGTTCGTGGCGCTCTCGAAAGCCACCGTGGTGATTTTCTACAGAGCATGGGAAATCGCCGAACAGTTCTGCCCTTTGAAACGATCGTTTCTGTGACCTAGCTCCAAAAATCCCTCCTCAGTTAGAATTCATTCTCGGGCCTTGAGCACACCACCCACCCCGCCCACCCAACCCACGGTGGGGAGTCGATCGTTTTTTTAGTTCAGTCCGTTGCGATCCGGAACCCTTCGGGCCTCCGAAACGGGCATCGATCCAGAAATCCCTGCATTCGGCTTCGCCAATTCAAAAGACAAGATCGAAGGTTCCGGGCGCAATGAAAGCCACCAAAGTAAGTTCTAGCCAGTTTGGACAGCTGTCCATCAGTTCGGGCCTCCGTAATGCGCGTTGTTGCGGAAATTTCAAAACTCGCATTTGCCAGCTCGAAGCCGATATCGAGGGTACGGAGCGCCCCTGAACCTACCAGAGCAAATTAATGTCGAGTTTCGGCAACCGATCATTATTCCCGTTGGCCCGACTGCGGTACGGAACCGTCGGGCCTCCGAAACGCACGTCGATCGAGAAATCCCTACGCTTGGCTTCGCAAATTCGGAAGCTGAGATCTATGGTTTGGAGCTGCCAGGAAACCTCCGTAGTATATTTCTCCGTAATATGGGTAGACACCAAACCGCCCGGGCCTTCGAATCGTGCGTTGTTCTGGAGAAATCCCTACGCTTGGCTTCGCAAATTCGGAAGCTGAGATCTATGGTTTGGAGCTGCCAGGAAACCTCCGTAGTATATTTCTCCGTAATATGGGTAGACACCAAACCGCCCGGGCCTTCGAATTGTGCGTTGTTCTGGAAATTCCTATACTCACGTTCGCCCGTTCGAAAGCCGAGATCGAGGGTTTGTGGCGCTCTCGAAAGCCACCGTGGTGATTTTCTACAGAGCCTGGGAAATCGCCGAACAGTTCTGCCCTTTGAAACGATCGTTTCTGTGAACTAGCTCCAAAAATCCCTCCTCGGTTAGAATTCATTCTCGGGCCTTGAACACACCATCCACCCCGCCCACCCAACCCACGGTGGGGAGTCGATCGTTTTTTTAGTTCAGTCGGTTGCGATCCGGAACCCTTCGGGCCTCCGAAACGTGCATTGATCCAGAAATCCCTGCATTCGGCTTCGCCAATTCAAAAGACAAGATCGAAGGTTCCGAGCGCAATGAAAGCCACCAAAATAAGTTCTAGCCAGTTTGGACAGCTGTCCATCAGTTCGGGCCTCCGTAATGCGCGTTGTTGCAGAAATTTCAAAACTCGCATTTGCCAGCTCCAAGCCGATATCGAGGGTACGGAGCGCCCCTGAACCTACCAGAGCAAATTAATGTCGAGTTTCGGCAGCCGATCATTATTCCCGTTGGCCCGACTGCGGTACGGAACCGTCGGGCCTCCGAAACGCACGTCGATCGAGAAATCCCTACGCTTGGCTTCGCAAATTCGGAAGCTGAGATCTATGGTTTGGAGCTGCCAGGAAACCTCCGTAGTATATTTCTCCGTAATATGGGTAGACAACAAACCGCCCGGGCCTTCGAATCGTGCGTTGTTCTAGAAATTCCTATACTCACGTTCGCTCGTTCGAAAGCCGAGATCGAGGGTTCGTGGCGCTCTCGAAAGCCACCGTGGTGATTTTCTACAGAGCCTGGGAAATCGCCGAACAGTTCTGCCCTTTGAAACGATCGTTTCTGTGACCTAGCTCCAAAAATCCCTCCTCAGTTAGAATTCATTCTCGGGCCTTGAGCACACCACCCACCCCGCCCACCCAACCCACGGTGGGGAGTCGATCGTTTTTTTAGTTCAGTCCGTTGCGATCCGGAACCCTTCGGGCCTCCGAAACGGGCATCGATCCAGAAATCCCTGCATTCGGCTTCGCCAATTCAAAAGACAAGATCGAAGGTTCCGGGCGCAATGAAAGCCACCAAAGTAAGTTCTAGCCAGTTTGGACAGCTGTCCATCAGTTCGGGCCTCCGTAATGCGCGTTGTTGCGGAAATTTCAAAACTCGCATTTGCCAGCTCGAAGCCGATATCGAGGGTACGGAGCGCCCCTGAACCTACCAGAGCAAATTAATGTCGAGTTTCGGCAACCGATCATTATTCCCGTTGGCCCGACTGCGGTACGGAACCGTCGGGCCTCCGAAACGCACGTCGATCGAGAAATCCCTACGCTTGGCTTCGCAAATTCGGAAGCTGAGATCTATGGTTTGGAGCTGCCAGGAAACCTCCGTAGTATATTTCTCCGTAATATGGGTAGACACCAAACCGCCCGGGCCTTCGAATCGTGCGTTGTTCTGGAGAAATCCCTACGCTTGGCTTCGCAAATTCGGAAGCTGAGATCTATGGTTTGGAGCTGCCAGGAAACCTCCGTAGTATATTTCTCCGTAATATGGGTAGACACCAAACCGCCCGGGCCTTCGAATTGTGCGTTGTTCTGGAAATTCCTATACTCACGTTCGCCCGTTCGAAAGCCGAGATCGAGGGTTTGTGGCGCTCTCGAAAGCCACCGTGGTGATTTTCTACAGAGCCTGGGAAATCGCCGAACAGTTCTGCCCTTTGAAACGATCGTTTCTGTGAACTAGCTCCAAAAATCCCTCCTCGGTTAGAATTCATTCTCGGGCCTTGAACACACCATCCACCCCGCCCACCCAACCCACGGTGGGGAGTCGATCGTTTTTTTAGTTCAGTCGGTTGCGATCCGGAACCCTTCGGGCCTCCGAAACGTGCATTGATCCAGAAATCCCTGCATTCGGCTTCGCCAATTCAAAAGACAAGATCGAAGGTTCCGAGCGCAATGAAAGCCACCAAAATAAGTTCTAGCCAGTTTGGACAGCTGTCCATCAGTTCGGGCCTCCGTAATGCGCGTTGTTGCAGAAATTTCAAAACTCGCATTTGCCAGCTCCAAGCCGATATCGAGGGTACGGAGCGCCCCTGAACCTACCAGAGCAAATTAATGTCGAGTTTCGGCAGCCGATCATTATTCCCGTTGGCCCGACTGCGGTACGGAACCGTCGGGCCTCCGAAACGCACGTCGATCGAGAAATCCCTACGCTTGGCTTCGCAAATTCGGAAGCTGAGATCTATGGTTTGGAGCTGCCAGGAAACCTCCGTAGTATATTTCTCCGTAATATGGGTAGACAACAAACCGCCCGGGCCTTCGAATCGTGCGTTGTTCTAGAAATTCCTATACTCACGTTCGCTCGTTCGAAAGCCGAGATCGAGGGTTCGTGGCGCTCTCGAAAGCCACCGTGGTGATTTTCTACAGAGCCTGGGAAATCGCCGAACAGTTCTGCCCTTTGAAACGATCGTTTCTGTGACCTAGCTCCAAAAATCCCTCCTCAGTTAGAATTCATTCTCGGGCCTTGAACACACCACCCACCCCGCCCACCCAACCCACGGTGGGGAGTCGATCGTTTTTTTAGTTCAGTCGGTTGCGATCCGGAACCCTTCGGGCCTCCGAAACGTGCATCGATCCAGAAATCCCTGCATTCGGCTTCGCCATTTCAAAAGACAAGATCGAAGGTTCCGAGCGCAATGAAAGCCACCAAAGTAAGTTCTAGCCAGTTTGGACAGCTGTCCATCAGTTCGGGCCTCCGTAATGCGCGTTGTTGCGGAAATTTCAAAACTCGCATTTGCCAGCTCGAAGCCGATATCGAGGGTACGGAGCGCCCCTGAACCTACCAGAGCAAATTAATGTCGAGTTTCGGCAACCGATCATTATTCCCGTTGGCCCGACTGCGGTACGGAACCGTCGGGCCTCCGAAACGCACGTCGATCGAGAAATCCCTACGCTTGGCTTCGCAAATTCGGAAGCTGAGATCTATGGTTTGGAGCTGCCAGGAAACCTCCGTAGTATATTTCTCCGTAATATGGGTAGACACCAAACCGCCCGGGCCTTCGAATCGTGCGTTGTTCTGGAGAAATCCCTACGCTTGGCTTCGCAAATTCGGAAGCTGAGATCTATGGTTTGGAGCTGCCAGGAAACCTCCGTAGTATATTTCTCCGTAATATGGGTAGACACCAAACCGCCCGGGCCTTCGAATCGTGCGTTGTTCTGGAAATTCCTATACTCACGTTCGCCCGTTCGAAAGCCGAGATCGAGGGTTCGTGGCGCTCTCGAAAGCCACCGTGGTGATTTTCTACAGAGCCTGGGAAATCGCCGAACAGTTCTGCCCTTTGAAACGATCGTTTCTGTGACCTAGCTCCAAAAATCCCTCCTCAGTTAGAATTCATTCTCGGGCCTTGAACACATCACCCACCCCGCCCACCCAACCCACGGTGGGGAGTCGATCGTTTTTTTAGTTCAGTCCGTTGCGATCCGGAACCCTTCGGGCCTCCGAAACGTGCATCGATCCAGAAATCCCTGCATTCGGCTTCGCCAATTCAAAAGACAAGATCGAAGGTTCCGGGCGCAATGAAAGCCACCAAAGTAAGTTCTAGCCAGTTTGGACAGCTGTCCATCAGTTCGGGCCTCCGTAATGCGCGTTGTTGCGGAAATTTCAAAACTCGCATTTGCCAGCTCGAAGCCGATATCGAGGGCACGGAGCGCCCCTGAACCTACCAAAGCAAATTAATGTCGAGTTTCGGCAACCGATCATTATTCCCGTTGGCCCGACTGCGGTACGGAACCGTCGGGCCTCCGAAACGCACGTCGATCGAGAAATCCCTACGCTTGGCTTCGCAAATTCGGAAGCTGAGATCTATGGTTTGGAGCTGCCAGGAAACCTCCGTAGTATATTTCTCCGTAATATGGGTAGACACCAAACCGCCAGGGCCTTCGAATCGTGCGTTGTTCTGGAGAAATCCCTACGCTTGGCTTCGCAAATTCGGAAGCTGAGATCTATGGTTTGGAGCTGCCAGGAAACCTCCGTAGTATATTTCTCCGTAATATGGGTAGACACCAAACCGCCCGGGCCTTCGAATCGTGCGTTGTTCTGGAAATTCCTATACTCACGTTCGCCCGTTCGAAAGCCGAGATCGAGGGTTTGTGGCGCTCTCGAAAGCCACCGTGGTGATTTTCTACAGAGCCTGGGAAATCGCCGAATAGTTCTGCCCTTTGAAACGGTCGTTTCTGTGACCTAGCTCCAAAAATCCCTCCTCAGTTAGAATTCATTCTCGGGCCTTGAACACACCACCCACCCCGCCCACCCAACCCACGGTGGGGAGTCGATCGTTTTTTTAGTTCAGTCGGTTGCGATCCGGAACCCTTCGGGCCTCCGAAACGTGCATCGATCCAGAAATCCCTGCATTCGGCTTCGCCAATTCAAAAGACAAGATCGAAGGTTCCGAGCGCAATGAAAGCCACCAAAGTAAGTTCTAGCCAGTTTGGACAGCTGTCCATCAGTTCGGGCCTCCGTAATGCGCGTTGTTGCGGAAATTTCAAAACTCGCATTTGCCAGCTCGAAGCCGATATCGAGGGTACGGAGCGCCCCTGAACCTACCAGAGCAAATTAATGTCGAGTTTCGGCAACCGATCATTATTCCCGTTGGCCCGACTGCAGTACGGAACCGTCGG
This sequence comes from Allium sativum, assembly GCA_030737875.1. Lineage (NCBI taxonomy): Eukaryota > Viridiplantae > Streptophyta > Magnoliopsida > Asparagales > Amaryllidaceae > Allium > Allium sativum. Next base: position 14,150,925 of record JASFAX010000028.1, read on the forward strand.
GCCTCCGAAACGCACGTCGATCGAGAAATCCCTACGCTTGGCTTCGCAAATTCGGAAGCTGAGATCTATGGTTTGGAGCTGCCAGGAAACCTCCGTAGTATATTTCTCCGTAATATGGGTAGACACCAAACCGCCCGGGCCTTCGAATCGTGCGTTGTTCTGGAGAAATCCCTACGCTTGGCTTCGCAAATTCGGAAGCTGAGATCTATGGTTTGGAGCTGCCAGGAAACCTCCGTAGTATATTTCTCCGTAATATGGCTAGACACCAAACCGCCCGGGCCTTCGAATTGTGCGTTGTTCTGGAAATTCCTATACTCACGTTCGCCCGTTCGAAAGCCGAGATCGAGGGTTTGTGGCGCTCTCGAAAGCCACCGTGGTGATTTTCTACAGAGCCTGGGAAATCGCCGAACAGTTCTGCCCTTTGAAACGATCGTTTCTGTGAACTAGCTCCAAAAATCCCTCCTCAGTTAGAATTCATTCTCGGGCCTTGAACACACCATCCACCCCGCCCACCCAACCCACGGTGGGGAGTCGATCGTTTTTTTAGTTCAGTCGGTTGCGATCCGGAACCCTTCGGGCCTCCGAAACGTGCATTGATCCAGAAATCCCTGCATTCGGCTTCGCCAATTCAAAAGACAAGATCGAAGGTTCCGAGCGCAATGAAAGCCACCAAAATAAGTTCTAGCCAGTTTGGACAGCTGTCCATCAGTTCGGGCCTCCGTAATGCGCGTTGTTGCAGAAATTTCAAAACTCGCATTTGCCAGCTCCAAGCCGATATCGAGGGTACGGAGCGCCCCTGAACCTACCAGAGCAAATTAATGTCGAGTTTCGGCAGCCGATCATTATTCCCGTTGGCCCGACTGCGGTACGGAACCGTCGGGCCTCCGAAACGCACGTCGATCGAGAAATCCCTACGCTTGGCTTCGCAAATTCGGAAGCTGAGATCTATGGTTTGGAGCTGCCAGGAAACCTCCGTAGTATATTTCTCCGTAATATGGGTAGACAACAAACCGCCCGGGCCTTCGAATCGTGCATTGTTCTAGAAATTCCTATACTCACGTTCGCCCGTTCGAAAGCCGAGATCGAGGGTTCGTGGCGCTCTCGAAAGCCACCGTGGTGATTTTCTACAGAGCCTGGGAAATCGCCGAACAGTTCTGCCCTTTGAAACGATCGTTTCTGTGACCTAGCTCCAAAAATCCCTCCTCAGTTAGAATTCATTCTCGGGCCTTGAACACACCACCCACCCCGCCCACCCAACCCACGGTGGGGAGTCGATCGTTTTTTTAGTTCAGTCGGTTGCGATCCGGAACCGTTCGGGCCTCCGAAACGTGCATCGATCCAGAAATCCCTGCATTCGGCTTCGCCAATTCAAAAGACAAGATCGAAGGTTCCGAGCGCAATGAAAGCCACCAAAGTAAGTTCTAGCCAGTTTGGACAGCTGTCCATCAGTTCGGGCCTCCGTAGTGCGCGTTGTTGCGGAAATTTCAAAACTCGCATTTGCCAGCTCGAAGCCGATATCGAGGGTACGGAGCGCCCCTGAACCTACCAGAGCAAATTAATGTCGAGTTTCGGCAACCGATCATTATTCCCGTTGGCCCGACTGCGGTACGGAACCGTCGGGCCTCCGAAACGCACGTCGATCGAGAAATCCCTACGCTTGGCTTCGCAAATTCGGAAGCTGAGATCTATGGTTTGGAGCTGCCAGGAAACCTCCGTAGTATATTTCTCCGTAATATGGGTAGACACCAAACCGCCCGGGCCTTCGAATCGTGCGTTGTTCTGGAGAAATCCCTACGCTTGGCTTTGCAAATTCGGAAGCTGAGATCTATGGTTTGGAGCTGCCAGGAAACCTCCGTAGCATATTTCTCCGTAATATGGGTAGACACCAAACCGCCCGGGCCTTCGAATCGTGCGTTGTTCTGGAAATTCCTATACTCACGTTCGCCCGTTCGAAAGCCGAGATCGAGGGTTCGTGGCGCTCTCGAAAGCCACCGTGGTGATTTTCTACAGAGCCTGGGAAATCGCCGAACAGTTCTGCCCTTTGAAACGATCGTTTCTGTGACCTAGCTCCAAAAATCCCTCCTCAGTTAGAATTCATTCTCGGGCCTTGAACACACCACCCACCCCGCCCACCCAACCCACGGTGGGGAGTCGATCGTTTTTTTAGTTCAGTCCGTTGCGATCCGGAACCCTTCGGGCCTCCGAAACGTGCATCGATCCAGAAATCCCTGCATTCGGCTTCGCCAATTCAAAAGACAAGATCGAAGGTTCCGGGCGCAATGAAAGCCACCAAAGTAAGTTCTAGCCAGTTTGGACAGCTGTCCATCAGTTCGGGCCTCCGTAATGCGCGTTGTTGCGGAAATTTCAAAACTCGCATTTGCCAGCTCGAAGCCGATATCGAGGGTACGGAGCGCCCCTGAACCTACCAGAGCAAATTAATGTCGAGTTTCGGCAACCGATCATTATTCCCGTTGGCCCGACTGCGGTACGGAACCGTCGGGCCTCCGAAACGCACGTCGATCGAGAAATCCCTACGCTTGGCTTCGCAAATTCGGAAGCTGAGATCTATGGTTTGGAGCTGCCAGGAAACCTCCGTAGTATATTTCTCCGTAATATGGGTAGACACCAAACCGCCCGGGCCTTCGAATCGTGCGTTGTTCTGGAGAAATCCCTACGCTTGGCTTCGCAAATTCGGAAGCTGAGATCTATGGTTTGGAGCTGCCAGGAAACCTCCGTAGTATATTTCTCCGTAATATGGGTAGACACCAAACCGCCCGGGCCTTCGAATCGTGCGTTGTTCTGGAAATTCCTATACTCACGTTCGCCCGTTCGAAAGCCGAGATCGAGGGTTCGTGGCGCTCTCGAAAGCCACCGTGGTGATTTTCTACAGAGCCTGGGAAATCGCCGAACAGTTCTGCCCTTTGAAACGATCGTTTCTGTGACCTAGCTCCAAAAATCCCTCCTCAGTTAGAATTCATTCTCGGGCCTTGAACACACCACCCACCCCGCCCACCCAACCCACGGTGGGGAGTCGATCGTTTTTTTAGTTCAGTCGGTTGCGATCCGGAACCCTTCGGGCCTCCGAAACGTGCATCGATCCAGAAATCCCTGCATTCGGCTTCGCCAATTCAAAAGACAAGATCGAAGGTTCCGAGCGCAATGAAAGCCACCAAAGTAAGTTCTAGCCAGTTTGGACAGCTGTCCATCAGTTCGGGCCTCCGTAATGCGCGTTGTTGCGGAAATTTCAAAACTCGCATTTGCCAGCTCGAAGCCGATATCGAGGGTACGGAGCGCCCCTGAACCTACCAGAGCAAATTAATGTCGAGTTTCGGCAACCGATCATTATTCCCGTTGGCCCGACTGCGGTACGGAACCGTCGGGCCTCCGAAACGCACGTCGATCGAGAAATCCCTACGCTTGGCTTCGCAAATTCGGAAGCTGAGATCTATGGTTTGGAGCTGCCAGGAAACCTCCGTAGTATATTTCTCCGTAATATGGGTAGACACCAAACCACCCGGGCCTTCGAATCGTGCGTTGTTCTGGAGAAATCCCTACGCTTGGCTTCGCAAATTCGGAAGCTGAGATCTATGGTTTGGAGCTGCCAGGAAACCTCCGTAGTATATTTCTCCGTAATATGGGTAGACACCAAACCGCCCGGGCCTTCGAATCGTGCGTTGTTCTGGAAATTCCTATACTCACGTTCGCCCGTTCGAAAGCCGAGATCGAGGGTTCGTGGCGCTCTCGAAAGCCACCGTGGTGATTTTCTACAGAGCCTGGGAAATCGCCGAACAGTTCTGCCCTTTGAAACGATCGTTTCTGTGACCTAGCTCCAAAAATCCCTCCTCAGTTAGAATTCATTCTCGGGCCTTGAACACATCACCCACCCCGCCCACCCAACCCACGGTGGGGAGTCGATCGTTTTTTTAGTTCAGTCCGTTGCGATCCGGAACCCTTCGGGCCTCCGAAACGTGCATCGATCCAGAAATCCCTGCATTCGGCTTCGCCAATTCAAAAGACCTGATCGAAGGTTCCGGGCGCAATGAAAGCCACCAAAGTAAGTTCTAGCCAGTTTGGACAGCTGTCCATCAGTTCGGGCCTCCGTAATGCGCGTTGTTGCGGAAATTTCAAAACTCGCATTTGCCAGCTCGAAGCCGATATCGAGGGCACGGAGCGCCCCTGAACCTACCAAAGCAAATTAATGTCGAGTTTCGGCAACCGATCATTATTCCCGTTGGCCCGACTGCGGTACGGAACCGTCGGGCCTCCGAAACGCACGTCGATCGAGAAATCCCTACGCTTGGCTTCGCAAATTCGGAAGCTGAGATCTATGGTTTGGAGCTGCCAGGAAACCTCCGTAGTATATTTCTCCGTAATATGGGTAGACACCAAACCGCCAGGGCCTTCGAATCGTGCGTTGTTCTGGAGAAATCCCTACGCTTGGCTTCGCAAATTCGGAAGCTGAGATCTATGGTTTGGAGCTGCCAGGAAACCTCCGTAGTATATTTCTCCGTAATATGGGTAGACACCAAACCGCCCGGGCCTTCGAATCGTGCGTTGTTCTGGAAATTCCTATACTCACGTTCGCCCGTTCGAAAGCCGAGATCGAGGGTTTGTGGCGCTCTCGAAAGCCACCGTGGTGATTTTCTACAGAGCCTGGGAAATCGCCGAATAGTTCTGCCCTTTGAAACGGTCGTTTCTGTGACCTAGCTCCAAAAATCCCTCCTCAGTTAGAATTCATTCTCGGGCCTTGAACACACCACCCACCCCGCCCACCCAACCCACGGTGGGGAGTCGATCGTTTTTTTAGTTCAGTCAGTTGCGATCCGGAACCCTTCGGGCCTCCGAAACGTGCATCGATCCAGAAATCCCTGCATTCGGCTTCGCCAATTCAAAAGACAAGATCGAAGGTTCCGAGCGCAATGAAAGCCACCAAAGTAAGTTCTAGCCAGTTTGGACAGCTGTCCATCAGTTCGGGCCTCCGTAATGCGCGTTGTTGCGGAAATTTCAAAACTCGCATTTGCCAGCTCGAAGCCGATATCGAGGGTACGGAGTGCCCCTGAACCTACCAGAGCAAATTAATGTCGAGTTTCGGCAGCCGATCATTATTCCCGTTGGCCCGACTGCGGTGCAGAACCGTCGGGCCTCCGAAACGCACGTCGATCGAGAAATCCCTACGCTTGGCTTCGCAAATTCGGAAGCTGAGATCTATGGTTTGGAGCTGCCAGGAAACCTCCGTAGTATATTTCTCCGTAATATGGGTAGACACCAAACCGCCCGGGCCTTCGAATCGTGCGTTGTTCTGGAGAAATCCCTACGCTTGGCTTCGCAAATTCGGAAGCTGAGATCTATGGTTTGGAGCTGCCAGGAAACCTCCGTAGTATATTTCTCCGTAATATGGGTAGACACCAAACCGCCCGGGCCTTCGAATCGTGCGTTGTTCTGGAAATTCCTATACTCACGTTCGCCCGTTCGAAAGCCGAGATCGAGGGTTTGTGGCGCTCTCGAAAGCCACCGTGGTGATTTTCTACAGAGCCTGGGAAATCGCCGAACAGTTCTGCCCTTTGAAACGATCGTTTCTGTGAACTAGCTCCAAAAATCCCTCCTCAGTTAGAATTCATTCTCGGGCCTTGAACACACCATCCACCCCGCCCACCCAACCCACGGTGGGGAGTCGATCGTTTTTTTAGTTCAGTCCGTTGCGATCCGGAACCCTTCGGGCCTCCGAAACGTGCATTGATCCAGAAATCCCTGCATTCGGCTTCGCCAATTCAAAAGACAAGATCGAAGGTTCCGAGCGCAATGAAAGCCACCAAAATAAGTTCTAGCCAGTTTGGACAGCTGTCCATCAGTTCGGGCCTCCGTAATGCGCGTTGTTGCAGAAATTTCAAAACTCGCATTTGCCAGCTCCAAGCCGATATCGAGGGTACGGAGCGCCCCTGAACCTACCAGAGCAAATTAATGTCGAGTTTCGGCAGCCGATCATTATTCCCGTTGGCCCGACTGCGGTACGGAACCGTCGGGCCTCCGAAACGCACGTCGATCGAGAAATCCCTACGCTTGGCTTCGCAAATTCGGAAGCTGAGATCTATGGTTTGGAGCTGCCAGGAAACCTCCGTAGTATATTTCTCCGTAATATGGGTAGACAACAAACCGCCCGGGCCTTCGAATCGTGCATTGTTCTAGAAATTCCTATACTCACGTTCGCCCGTTCGAAAGCCGAGATCGAGGGTTCGTGGCGCTCTCGAAAGCCACCGTGGTGATTTTCTACAGAGCCTGGGAAATCGCCGAACAGTTCTGCCCTTTGAAACGATCGTTTCTGTGACCTAGCTCCAAAAATCCCTCCTCAGTTAGAATTCATTCTCGGGCCTTGAACACACCACCCACCCCGCCCACCCAACCCACGGTGGGGAGTCGATCGTTTTTTTAGTTCAGTCGGTTGCGATCCGGAACCCTTCGGGCCTCCGAAACGTGCATCGATCCAGAAATCCCTGCATTCGGCTTCGCCAATTCAAAAGACAAGATCGAAGGTTCCGAGCGCAATGAAAGCCACCAAAGTAAGTTCTAGCCAGTTTGGACAGATGTCCATCAGTTCGGGCCTCCGTAGTGCGCGTTGTTGCGGAAATTTCAAAACTCGCATTTGCCAGCTCGAAGCCGATATCGAGGGTACGGAGCGCCCCTGAACCTACCAGAGCAAATTAATGTCGAGTTTCGGCAACCGATCATTATTCCCGTTGGCCCGACTGCGGTACGGAACCGTCGGGCCTCCGAAACGCACGTCGATCGAGAAATCCCTACGCTTGGTGTGACGGCCGCCTCGCACCAGCCTGCATTTCCTCCAAGAGTGCGCTGTACACATGCCCGACTAGCACAAGACGGTCGTCAGAAGAAAGGAAAGAAGAGAATGAACTAATCAAAGAACCTGTAGAATGCCTCACAGCGCATGGAATAAAATATAATAATAATGTACTTGACATAAAACAGGCGAGACAGTGCATAAGCTGATAACTAAAACCAACATAAATCTCAAAGCAGCGGAAATCCAAATACAGCTTATTACAATTTTTCCAAATTTACTGTCTCTAAACAAAAGAAAGCTGAAATAGAAGATACACCAACAATGCCCAAGCCGTGATCTTCAACAACACAGGGAGAATACTAAATATATGTATATCACGTGAAAGCCTCCTGCTCGTCTCCGGATCATCTACCCGTGCATCACCAGCTAACCTGTCTCTAGTCTGCTCGTGTGAGCACCCAGAGTAATAAGAGGAGACATAAAACTCTGGGTCAGACATAAAGCCTGGTATGAGCGATAAGCATCTAAATAGAATAATAACAGGTATACTAAACCATACCTGAACCTGGACCTGCAACCAAAGAGTTAGTACCACATACCGTACAATACTCCAAGGTGCCATAATAAATAGTGTAAGAATACGGGGGTGGGGTGTACATGTCAAAATGATAGCAACAAATCATCCATAGCAACCATTCTCACATCTCTCACTCGGTGCGTAAAGCGTACGACATCTACCACTTTGGAACACTAGACAAACTGAGGCAACGACGAATCCCGACTTGTAGAAACCCTGCTGTGACCAAGCCAAACACTTGGAGTCATGACCAAACATTTCAATGACCCACTTCATTGGTCATAGCCCTTGGTTCTACCAATGCCATAATGGCCCTGAATCCGCCTTCGTACCTCCTACCATAGTGGTCCAAAGCTATAGGTGTCGATAATTCCTTAGCACGCGTCCCGCAGCAAAGCCCAACCATGAGGTGAACTCGTTGATTCCCATCTGAACCTTAAGCTCTAACTTCTCATTTGGACTTCCTTTGCATCTCGGGTTTGGTCGAATTGGAGTGGGTCTTCAGAAGAGTTGTCGTGCATTAACAGTCCTAGAGTTCTGTTCGGTTCGGTAGTCATCACCATCATCGGGTCGGGTCGGTAGTCCACTTCGGGTCGGGTCGGTGTCCTCCTCCGGGTCGGGTCGGGTTGCTGCTTTCCTTCGAGTTCATGCTCCTCCTTCGATCAGCTTCCTCGTTTCCCATCTATTCCGATCCGATCCGATCCCTCCGTCTTGCTCCAGTCGTAGCCTCCCATTCGTGAGCCGATCCGGTCTGGCCTCTATTATGCTTCCGATCCGATCCGCTCCCTCCTACTCCGATCCGATCCTGCTCCATAGTTCCGATCCGATCTTCTGTCCAACTCCAACTCTAAGCAATGGCCTTCCTTCCTGCCAAGCTCCTTCCAGTGGCGAGTCCCCATCCAGTTCGGATTCCCTTGGTCAGTTCCCTAGTCCGATCCGACCCCTTCTCTCCGATCCGAACCGGTTCGGAACCTGCACACTTCTGCAACTTTCCAGCGAGCTTTCTACGCCATTCGACGACGTTTTCGAGCAATTTAACTATTCTAATCGATCATGAAACATACCATAGAGTCATAGCAACATGTAATAGCAACCACAAACAGCAAACAACAAATCAAATGAACCAAAATGGATCAAAAGTGGCTAAAACCTCACATTTGCCTATAATCCCTCTTAATCATGTTTAAGCATACGATTAGCAAAACACATCGAAATTAACCCAAATTTCTAACAGAGCCTTAAAACATTATTTTAGAATTTTAAGAATTTTTCCAGAATTTATTTACGTATAAATTCGCTAATCTTCACTAATTACCCCTTAATTACCGTAATTAGTGCAAAAACTATGCAAATCACTCACCTTGGCCACAAATGAAATTCTCAGAACTGAAACTCCTCTGATTTGGGGCGAATACTGAAGTCTAACAGCAGCTCTAACCTTGCTTTGGTGCTTTTTCTCCTTAATTTGGTGTTGCTAAGCCTAATCTTCAATTAGAGAGTGATTTGGGGTGTTTTAGATGTAGGAAGCCATTACTAAGGTCTCAAGGAGGTTTGTGGCGGCTCAAAACTGAAATGAAAGTGATAACTTAACCCTAATCAGACCTCCTATACCTCTAAACCCGAAATTTCCCTTGGGCCTAGCTGCTAATCACCCGGTTAAGCCCAATTAAGCTGTCTTTCACCATCTGAAACTTGTTTCAGCCATATCTCCCAAACGGTGAGTCCGTTTGGCTAATGTGACCACTCTACGGAAAGAGAAACCATCATCCGGAGCCAATGGAAGTGGTTTCAGGTCAAAACTCCTATCCAGTCAAAAGTTATGGCCAAAACAGTGCCAACTAGGGGTAAAATGGTCATTTAAAAATCGGGAAAAATCATGAACATGGGAAATGACCCCAATAGTCGTCTCCCAAAGTTACATGACCATACGACTTCGTATGTGAAAGAAATAAATATTCTACGATCCTATGATGCGCAGAATGCGGGTCGTTACACTCTCCCCCCCTTAAGAAATTTCGTCCCCGAAATTCCTTAACCCCAAAACATACAAGGGATCCCGCATGCCTAACAACCATATATAACAATCAAATATGTAAAACAAGCAAACAAGCCTATCCTAGCATGCGGAAAAACTAAATTAAAGTCAAAACCTTACCAGACAAAGAGTTCTGGACACTTCTTCCTTATGTCGTCCTCCGTTTCCCAAGTACAATCACTCTCATCCTCGCTCCACTGTACCTTGACTAGTTTCACCGCCTTCCTTCGAAGTTGCTTCATGTCGTACTCGACAATACGGGCCGGCTTGCGGTTCCCAACCGCCTCGGGTTCTACTTCGAAGTCCTCTAACTGATCAGGTGAAATAGTCATGTCTGAGTCGTGAACGAACTTCCTTAGTTGGGAAACATGAAATACGTTGTGAACTCCCGCCATCTTCTCCGGTAAATCAATTCTATATGCCAAATTCCCGACTAGTTCAAGAACAGGGAATGGGCCAACGAATCTTGGTGCCAACTTGCCTCTCCTGTCAAATCGTATTACGCTCTTCAACGGAGAAATCTTGACAAATACCAAGTCGCCAACGGAGAATTTTAAGTCTCTTCTCCTCTTATCAGCATAGCTCTTCTGCCTATCCTGGGCAGCCTTCATTCGTTGTTGAATGACCTTGATCTTATCCGACGTTTCTCTCACCCCCTCTGGTCCAAGCATAAACTTCTCGCCAGTCTCTATCCAACATGATGGTGAGTTGCACGGTCTTCCATACAAAGCTTCAAATGGAGCCATACCGATACTGGATTGGTAACTATTATTATATGCAAACTCCACTAGATGCAAATGGTCATCCCATGATCCACCAAAATCCAATATACATGCTCTCAAGAGATCTTCCAAAATACGATTCACCCTCTCCGTCTGACCGTCGGTCTGAGGATGATATGCGGTACTGAGATGTAACTCTGACCCTAGAGCCTCTTGTAAGCTCTTCCAAAACCCACTAGTGAACAACGGGTCTCGGTCGCTCACAATGCCTTTAGGTATTCCATGAAATCTCACTACCCACTTCATATACAGTTCTGCTAACTTAGCTGCCGTTCTGGTCGATTTGACTGGTATAAATCTTGCACTTTTAGTCAGTCGGTCTACAATTACCCAAATGCTGTCATATCCCGATCTAGTCCTTGGTAACCCATCGATGAAATCCATCGAGACTTGCTCCCATTTCCATTCGGGAATTGCTAAGGGCTGTAACAACCCACTAGGCTTCTTTTGCTCGGCTTTAACTAGCTGGCAATTCATGCACTTGGATATAAACTTCCCAACGTCTCTTTTCATCCCTTCCCAGTAGTAGGTCTGCTTCATATCTCGATACATCTTATTACCACCGGGGTGTATAGTCAGCTTTGAGTGATGACATTCTTTAAGCACTTCATCTCTCAATCCAGTGACATTGGGTACAACAAGCTTTCCATCCTTTCTAAGCCATCTATCTCGATCAAGCCCATACTTGTTCACCTCCTCATCGATACCCATCTCTAACTTGGAGATGATTTCCAATAGGTTAGGATCGTCCCTCTGACTAGAGCCGATCCGCTCAATCAAAGTGGGTCTGACCGTCAAACTCGCTAACATTTCTGGATCCAATTCGCACTTTGGTCTGAAATCAAACCCCGCGATAAACTCCAGTTGCTTCCGTTCAAAGAACATAGCCCCTAAGCTGGCATGTCTTCTACTCAATGCATCAGCCACCGCATTGCCCTTTCCCGGTGTGTATGCGATGTCAAAATCATAGGAAGCTAAGAACTCTAACCATCTCTGCTGACGGAGGTTTAAATCCTTCTGGGAGAATAGATACTTCAACGACTTATGATCTGTAAACAGCTCAAACCTTTCTCCCAAGAGATAGTGTCTCCACATCTTTAACGCGAACACGATCGCTGCCAATTCTAAATCATGGGTAGGGTATCTTCTCTCGTGCGGTTTCAATTGCCGACTTGCGTAAGCTACAACCCTACCGCCTTGCATCAATACAGCTCCCAGTCCGGTACCACAGGCATCCGTGTATACCGTCATCTCTTCATCCCCCTTAGGAATGACTAACACTGGTGCGCTTGTCAACTTGTCCTTTAGACTTTTAAATGCATTCTCGCATCTCTCATCCCAGACAAAAGCTTGATTCTTCTTGGTCAACTGGGTCAATGGTGCTGCTATCTTGGAGAAACCTTGGATAAACTTACGATAATATCCCGCTAACCCCAAGAAACTTCTTACATCAGTTGCATTCTTGGGCGTAGGCCAATCTTGTACCGTAGCCACCTTCGCTGGGTCCACGGCAATACCATTCTCCGATACAACATGGCCCAAGAACCTCACTTCCCTCTTCCAGAAGTGACACTTAGAAAACTTTGCTTTCAATTGGTGTTTTCTCAACACCTCCATCGCTACTCTTAAATGTTCCTTGTGTTCCTCCTCTGTCCTCGAATAGACCAAAATATCATCAACGAACACAAGGACAGACTTATTCAGCTGATCTCTGAATACCCTATTCATAAGGTCCACAAAATATGCCGGGGCATTAGTCAGCCCAAATGGCATAACCAACCATTCATAAAACCCAGACGGCGTTCGAAATGCCGTTTTAGCTATACTCTCAGCTTCCACTCTAAGCTGATGAAAACCTGTCGCGAGATCCAACTGAGAAAATACTCTCGCGCCACTCAACTGATCAAACAAATCATCTATCCGCGGTAGAGGATACCTATTCTTCCTCGTCACTTTATTCAATTCGCGGTAGTCTACACACAAACGAAGGGAACCATCCGCCTTGGTAGCAAACACAACTGGTGCTCCCCATTCAGAAACACTCCTTCTGATAAATCCCTTCCTCAAAAGATCGCTGACTTGCACCCCGAGCTCCCGCTGCTCCCTTGGTGCCATACGACGAAGTGGCATCACTATAGGTCTGGCATCTTTTACCAAATCAATACGAAACCCAATCTCTCGGTGTGGTGGAAGTCCGGTCACTTCTTCGAAAACATCCGGATACTGGCCAACCACGGGCAAACCTGACAACTCACTATGCGGAATGTCGAGGGAGTTTAGAAAACTAGCCAATACCCCCTTACTGGGTAGACCACCAAACACTATCCTCCGCCCATCATCCGCTCTAGCTGTCACCAACAAGCCCTCACAGTCTACCACCACCCCGTATCTTTGGAGCCAATCTACTCCCAAAATAATGCCAAACCCAGTAAAGCCCAAAACAAAGCAATCACAAACAAACATGCATCCATGACTCGATAAGACCACATTACGACAAATCATGCTAAGGCTAGTCGAACCACCAATCGGGTTCGTCACTACTAAAGGCCTATCGACAATCTCGGGCTCCAATCCCAACCTATCTACCAGGTCACTAGATACGAAAGAACTGGAAGCTCCGGTATCAAACAAAACTCTAACAGGAACATCATAAACAGAAAGCATACCTTGAATGACGACATTCTTTCCCTTCTCCGCCGCAGTTGGGGCATTCGACGAAGAAGGAATAGCATTAAGAGCATATGCTTTCACCATTTGCTTTTCTTTAGGGGGTTGTGGACACTTGTCCTTGTGATGTCCCATTTGGCCACAGTTGAAGCACTTCCTGTCCGCTGGCTTGGCCCGACAATTACTAGCATAATGGCCCTTCTTACCACAGCTGAAGCACTCCACATCTTGCTTATTCTTCTTCTTCTGGCCATCCCTAGCCTGGTTCTGCTTTCTCTTATTCTGAGAACCACCTTTGCCTCCACCACTAGCTTGTGGCTTTGGCTCTTCTGCGGATGCAGCCTCAGTCTTCGACTTGGGGTAGAGACTTTCTGACCTTAACGCTTTCCCCACAATCGATTCAAACGTCTCATCGATGTGGTTAATAAGTTTTTCCCCCAAGTATTGATCCAAACCAGTTATAAATTTCTCATTCTTTTTCTCAGCAGTATCAATAAGAGATAACCCATATTTTGACAAAGTGTCAAATTCAGCAATATACTCTGAGACAGCTCTGCCATTTTGCTTGAGCTCCAAGAATTTCTTAAACAACATTGACTTCTGAGCAGCTGGAATGAACTTCTCACTAAAGCGAGCCTTAAACTGCTCCCAAGTAATCTGGTCTTCGGGAGTAGCTGCCTTTATAGCATTCCACCAATTCATTGCCCGCCCTTGCAGCTGACGGGACGCTAGCTTTCTCTTCATCGCATCCTCGATACCCAAATCCTCGAAGATACGTTCGCAACTATCCAACCAATCTTGAACGTCCGTAGCCGACTCCGTTCCGTGGAACGGCTTCCCACCAAGGCTAGTATAATCCTTATTCAGCTTGGCGAAGTCGACTCTTGGCGCCTGCACTATTGGACCACCACCATCTCCACCATTGGGAGCTGCCCTTTGCACATCTCTAAGCATCTCTCTCATGAGGTCAGTAAACATCGTCCTCATGTCAGCAGCATTCCCATTATTGGTTCCCCTACCAGCACCTCTAGTATCTCGGCTCATCGTCAATCTGAAAAAGGAAATGATTAACGACTCCATAGTGGTGCTAGTGCAGTACGACTTCATCCTTATACTACTAATAGTATATATATATATAGCTTTTGAAAACCCAAATAATCACAAATACGCTCTCTCGTATACGCATATTATCTCTCCCTGATAACTTCCCTAGGTTAACTACGCAACCTAGAGCTCTGATACCAAGTGTGACGGCCGCCTCGCACCAGCCTGCATTTCCTCCAAGAGTGCGCTGTACACATGCCCGACTAGCACAAGACGGTCGTCAGAAGAAAGGAAAGAAGAGAATGAACTAATCAAAGAACCTGTAGAATGCCTCACAGCGCATGGAATAAAATATAATAATAATGTACTTGACATAAAACAGGCGAGACAGTGCATAAGCTGATAACTAAAACCAACATAAATCTCAAAGCAGCGGAAATCCAAATACAGCTTATTACAATTTTTCCAAATTTACTGTCTCTAAACAAAAGAAAGCTGAAATAGAAGATACACCAACAATGCCCAAGCCGTGATCTTCAACAACACAGGGAGAATACTAAATATATGTATATCACGTGAAAGCCTCCTGCTCGTCTCCGGATCATCTACCCGTGCATCACCAGCTAACCTGTCTCTAGTCTGCTCGTGTGAGCACCCAGAGTAATAAGAGGAGACATAAAACTCTGGGTCAGACATAAAGCCTGGTATGAGCGATAAGCATCTAAACAGAATAATAACAGGTATACTAAACCATACCTGAACCTGGACCTGCAACCAAAGAGTTAGTACCACATACCGTACAATACTCCAAGGTGCCATAATAAATAGTGTAAGAATACGGGGGTGGGGTGTACATGTCAAAATGATAGCAACAAATCATCCATAGCAACCATTCTCACATCTCTCACTCGGTGCGTAAAGCGTACGACATCTACCACTTTGGAACACTAGACAAACTGAGGCAACGACGAATCCCGACTTGTAGAAACCCTGTTGTGACCAAGCCAAACACTTGGAGTCATGACCAAACATTTCAATGACCCACTTCATTGGTCATAGCCCTTGGTTCTACCAATGCCATAATGGCCCTGAATCCGCCTTCGTACCTCCTACCATAGTGGTCCAAAGCTATAGGTGTCGATAATTCCTTAGCACGCGTCCCGCAGCAAAGCCCAACCATGAGGTGAACTCGTTGATTCCCATCTGAACCTTAAGCTCTAACTTCTCATTTGGACTTCCTTTGCATCTCGGGTTTGGTCGAATTGGAGTGGGTCTTCAGAAGAGTTGTCGTGCATTAACAGTCCTAGAGTTCTGTTCGGTTCGGTAGTCATCACCATCATCGGGTCGGGTCGGTAGTCCACTTCGGGTCGGGTCGGTGTCCTCCTCCGGGTCGGGTCGGGTTGCTGCTTTCCTTCGAGTTCATGCTCCTCCTTCGATCAGCTTCCTCGTTTCCCATCTATTCCGATCCGATCCGATCCCTCCGTCTTGCTCCAGTCGTAGCCTCCCATTCGTGAGCCGATCCGGTCTGGCCTCTATTATGCTTCCGATCCGATCCGCTCCCTCCTACTCCGATCCGATCCTGCTCCATAGTTCCGATCCGATCTTCTGTCCAACTCCAACTCTAAGCAATGGCCTTCCTTCCTGCCAAGCTCCTTCCAGTGGCGAGTCCCCATCCAGTTCGGATTCCCTTGGTCAGTTCCCTAGTCCGATCCGACCCCTTCTCTCCGATCCGAACCGGTTCGGAACCTGCACACTTCTGCAACTTTCCAGCGAGCTTTCTACGCCATTCGACGACGTTTTCGAGCAATTTAACTATTCTAATCGATCATGAAACATACCATAGAGTCATAGCAACATGTAATAGCAACCACAAACAGCAAACAACAAATCAAATGAACCAAAATGGATCAAAAGTGGCTAAAACCTCACATTTGCCTATAATCCTTCTTAATCATGTTTAAGCATACGATTAGCAAAACACATCGAAATTAACCCAAATTTCTAACAGAGCCTTAAAACATTATTTTAGAATTTTAAGAATTTTTCCAGAATTTATTTACGTATAAATTCGCTAATCTTCACTAATTACCCCTTAATTACCGTAATTAGTGCAAAAACTATGCAAATCACTCACCTTGGCCACAAATGAAATTCTCAGAACTGAAACTCCTCTGATTTGGGGCGAATACTGAAGTCTAACAGCAGCTCTAACCTTGCTTTGGTGCTTTTTCTCCTTAATTTGGTGTTGCTAAGCCTAATCTTCAATTAGAGAGTGATTTGGGGTGTTTTAGATGTAGGAAGCCATTACTAAGGTCTCAAGGAGGTTTGTGGCGGCTCAAAACTGAAATGAAAGTGATAACTTAACCCTAATCAGACCTCCTATACCTCTAAACCCGAAATTTCCCTTGGTCCTAGCTGCTAATCACCCGGTTAAGCCCAATTAAGCTGTCTTTCACCATCTGAAACTTGTTTCAGCCATATCTCCCAAACGGTGAGTCCGTTTGGCTAATGTGACCACTCTACGGAAAGAGAAACCATCATCCGGAGCCAATGGAAGTGGTTTCAGGTCAAAACTCCTATCCAGTCAAAAGTTATGGCCAAAACAGTGCCAACTAGGGGTAAAATGGTCATTTAAAAATCGGGAAAAATCATGAACATGGGAAATGACCCCAATAGTCGTCTCCCAAAGTTACATGACCATACGACTTCGTATGTGAAAGAAATAAATATTCTACGATCCTATGATGCGTAGAATGCGGGTCGTTACACTTGGCTTCGCAAATTCGGAAGCTGAGATCTATGGTTTGGAGCTGCCAGGAAACCTCCGTAGTATATTTCTCCGTAATATGGGTAGACACCAAACCGCCCGGGCCTTCGAATCGTGCGTTGTTCTGGAGAAATCCCTACGCTTGGCTTTGCAAATTCGGAAGCTGAGATCTATGGTTTGGAGCTGCCAGGAAACCTCCGTAGTATATTTCTCCGTAATATGGGTAGACACCAAACCGCCCGGGCCTTCGAATCGTGCGTTGTTCTGGAAATTCCTATACTCACGTTCGCCCGTTCGAAAGCCGAGATCGAGGGTTCGTGGCGCTCTCGAAAGCCACCGTGGTGATTTTCTACAGAGCCTGGGAAATCGCCGAACAGTTCTGCCCTTTGAAACGATCGTTTCTGTGACCTAGCTCCAAAAATCCCTCCTCAGTTAGAATTCATTCTCGGGCCTTGAACACACCACCCACCCCGCCCACCCAACCCACGGTGGGGAGTCGATCGTTTTTTTAGTTCAGTCCGTTGCGATCCGGAACCCTTCGGGCCTCCGAAACGTGCATCGATCCAGAAATCCCTGCATTAGGCTTCGCCAATTCAAAAGACAAGATCGAAGGTTCCGGGCGCAATGAAAGCCACCAAAGTAAGTTCTAGCCAGTTTGGACAGCTGTCCATCAGTTCGGGCCTCCGTAATGCGCGTTGTTGCGGAAATTTCAAAACTCGCATTTGCCAGCTCGAAGCCGATATCGAGGGTACGGAGCGCCCCTGAACCTACCAGAGCAAATTAATGTCGAGTTTCGGCAACCGATCATTATTCCCGTTGGCCCGACTGCGGTACGGAACCGTCGGGCCTCCGAAACGCACGTCGATCGAGAAATCCCTACGCTTGGCTTCGCAAATTCGGAAGCTGAGATCTATGGTTTGGAGCTGCCAGGAAACCTCCGTAGTATATTTCTCCGTAATATGGGTAGACACCAAACCGCCCGGGCCTTCGAATCGTGCGTTGTTCTGGAGAAATCCCTACGCTTGGCTTCGCAAATTCGGAAGCTGAGATCTATGGTTTGGAGCTGCCAGGAAACCTCCGTAGTATATTTCTCCGTAATATGGGTAGACACCAAACCGCCCGGGCCTTCGAATCGTGCGTTGTTCTGGAAATTCCTATACTCACGTTCGCCCGTTCGAAAGCCGAGATCGAGGGTTCGTGGCGCTCTCGAAAGCCACCGTGGTGATTTTCTACAGAGCCTGGGAAATCGCCGAACAGTTCTGCCCTTTGAAACGATCGTTTCTGTGACCTAGCTCCAAAAATCCCTCCTCAGTTAGAATTCATTCTCGGGCCTTGAACACATCACCCACCCCGCCCACCCAACCCACGGTGGGGAGTCGATCGTTTTTTTAGTTCAGTCCGTTGCGATCCGGAACCCTTCGGGCCTCCGAAACGTGCATCGATCCAGAAATCCCTGCATTCGGCTTCGCCAATTCAAAAGACAAGATCGAAGGTTCTGGGCGCAATGAAAGCCACCAAAGTAAGTTCTAGCCAGTTTGGACAGCTGTCCATCAGTTCGGGCCTCCGTAATGCGCGTTGTTGCGGAAATTTCAAAACTCGCATTTGCCAGCTCGAAGCCGATATCGAGGGCACGGAGCGCCCCTGAACCTACCAAAGCAAATTAATGTCGAGTTTCGGCAACCGATCATTATTCCCATTGGCCCGACTGCGGTACGGAACCGTCGGGCCTCCGAAACGCACGTCGATCGAGAAATCCCTACGCTTGGCTTCGCAAATTCGGAAGCTGAGATCTATGGTTTGGAGCTGCCAGGAAACCTCCGTAGTATATTTCTCCGTAATATGGGTAGACACCAAACCGCCAGGGCCTTCGAATCGTGCGTTGTTCTGGAGAAATCCCTACGCTTGGCTTCGCAAATTCGGAAGCTGAGATCTATGGTTTGGAGCTGCCAGGAAACCTCCGTAGTATATTTCTCCGTAATATGGGTAGACACCAAACCGCCCGGGCCTTCGAATCGTGCGTTGTTCTGGAAATTCCTATACTCACGTTCGCCCGTTCGAAAGCCGAGATCGAGGGTTTGTGGCGCTCTCGAAAGCCACCGTGGTGATTTTCTACAGAGCCTGGGAAATCGCCGAATAGTTCTGCCCTTTGAAACGGTCGTTTCTGTGACCTAGCTCCAAAAATCCCTCCTCAGTTAGAATTCATTCTCGGGCCTTGAACACACCACCCACCCCGCCCACCCAACCCACGGTGGGGAGTCGATCGTTTTTTTAGTTCAGTCAGTTGCGATCCGGAACCCTTCGGGCCTCCGAAACGTGCATCGATCCAGAAATCCCTGCATTCGGCTTCGCCAATTCAAAAGACAAGATCGAAGGTTCCGAGCGCAATGAAAGCCACCAAAGTAAGTTCTAGCCAGTTTGGACAGCTGTCCATCAGTTCGGGCCTCCGTAATGCGCGTTGTTGCGGAAATTTCAAAACTCGCATTTGCCAGCTCGAAGCCGATATCGAGGGTACGGAGCGCCCCTGAACCTACCAGAGCAAATTAATGTCGAGTTTCGGCAGCCGATCATTATTCCCGTTGGCCCGACTGCGGTGCAGAACCGTCGGGCCTCCGAAACGCACGTCGATCGAGAAATCCCTACGCTTGGCTTCGCAAATTCGGAAGCTGAGATCTATGGTTTGGAGCTGCCAGGAAACCTCCGTAGTATATTTCTCCGTAATATGGGTAGACACCAAACCGCCCGGGCCTTCGAATCGTGCGTTGTTCTGGAGAAATCCCTACGCTTGGCTTCGCAAATTCGGAAGCTGAGATCTATGGTTTGGAGCTGCCAGGAAACCTCCGTAGTATATTTCTCCGTAATATGGGTAGACACCAAACCGCCCGGGCCTTCGAATTGTGCGTTGTTCTGGAAATTCCTATACTCACGTTCGCCCGTTCGAAAGCCGAGATCGAGGGTTTGTGGCGCTCTCGAAAGCCACCGTGGTGATTTTCTACAGAGCCTGGGAAATCGCCGAACAGTTCTGCCCTTTGAAACGATCGTTTCTGTGAACTAGCTCCAAAAATCCCTCCTCAGTTAGAATTCATTCTCGGGCCTTGAACACACCATCCACCCCGCCCACCCAACCCACGGTGGGGAGTCGATCGTTTTTTTAGTTCAGTCGGTTGCGATCCGGAACCCTTCGGGCCTCCGAAACGTGCATTGATCCAGAAATCCCTGCATTCGGCTTCGCCAATTCAAAAGACAAGATCGAAGGTTCCGAGCGCAATGAAAGCCACCAAAATAAGTTCTAGCCAGTTTGGACAGCTGTCCATCAGTTCGGGCCTCCGTAATGCGCGTTGTTGCAGAAATTTCAAAACTCGCATTTGCCAGCTCCAAGCCGATATCGAGGGTACGGAGCGCCCCTGAACCTACCAGAGCAAATTAATGTCGAGTTTCGGCAGCCGATCATTATTCCCGTTGGCCCGACTGCGGTACGGAACCGTCGGGCCTCCGAAACGCACGTCGATCGAGAAATCCCTACGCTTGGCTTCGCAAATTCGGAAGCTGAGATCTATGGTTTGGAGCTGCCAGGAAACCTCCGTAGTATATTTCTCCGTAATATGGGTAGACAACAAACCGCCCGGGCCTTCGAATCGTGCGTTGTTCTAGAAATTCCTATACTCACGTTCGCCCGTTCGAAAGCCGAGATCGAGGGTTCGTGGCGCTCTCGAAAGCCACCGTGGTGATTTTCTACAGAGCCTGGGAAATCGCCGAACAGTTCTGCCCTTTGAAACGATCGTTTCTGTGACCTAGCTCCAAAAATCCCTCCTCAGTTAGAATTCATTCTCGGGCCTTGAACACACCACCCACCCCGCCCACCCAACCCACGGTGGGGAGTCGATCGTTTTTTTAGTTCAGTCGGTTGCGATCCGGAACCCTTCGGGCCTCCGAAACGTGCATCGATCCAGAAATCCCTGCATTCGGCTTCGCCAATTCAAAAGACAAGATCGAAGGTTCCGAGCGCAATGAAAGCCACCAAAGTAAGTTCTAGCCAGTTTGGACAGCTGTCCATCAGTTCGGGCCTCCGTAGTGCGCGTTGTTGCGGAAATTTCAAAACTCGCATTTGCCAGCTCGAAGCCGATATCGAGGGTACGGAGCGCCCCTGAACCTACCAGAGCAAATTAATGTCGAGTTTCGGCAACCGATCATTATTCCCGTTGGCCCGACTGCGGTACGGAACCGTCGGGCCTCCGAAACGCACGTCGATCGAGAAATCCCTACGCTTGGCTTCGCAAATTCGGAAGCTGAGATCTATGGTTTGGAGCTGCCAGGAAACCTCCGTAGTATATTTCTCCGTAATATGGGTAGACACCAAACCGCCCGGGCCTTCGAATCGTGCGTTGTTCTGGAGAAATCCCTACGCTTGGCTTTGCAAATTCGGAAGCTGAGATCTATGGTTTGGAGCTGCCAGGAAACCTCCGTAGTATATTTCTCCGTAATATGGGTAGACACCAAACCGCCCGGGCCTTCGAATCGTGCGTTGTTCTGGAAATTCCTATACTCACGTTCGCCCGTTCGAAAGCCGAGATCGAGGGTTCGTGGCGCTCTCGAAAGCCACCGTGGTGATTTTCTACAGAGCCTGGGAAATCGCCGAACAGTTCTGCCCTTTGAAACGATCGTTTCTGTGACCTAGCTCCAAAAATCCCTCCTCAGTTAGAATTCATTCTCGGGCCTTGAACACACCACCCACCCCGCCCACCCAACCCACGGTGGGGAGTCGATCGTTTTTTTAGTTCAGTCCGTTGCGATCCGGAACCCTTCGGGCCTCCGAAACGTGCATCGATCCAGAAATCCCTGCATTCGGCTTCGCCAATTCAAAAGACAAGATCGAAGGTTCCGGGCGCAATGAAAGCCACCAAAGTAAGTTCTAGCCAGTTTGGACAGCTGTCCATCAGTTCGGGCCTCCGTAATGCGCGTTGTTGCGGAAATTTCAAAACTCGCATTTGCCAGCTCGAAGCCGATATCGAGGGTACGGAGCGCCCCTGAACCTACCAGAGCAAATTAATGTCGAGTTTCGGCAACCGATCATTATTCCCGTTGGCCCGACTGCGGTACGGAACCGTCGGGCCTCCGAAACGCACGTCGATCGAGAAATCCCTACGCTTGGCTTCGCAAATTCGGAAGCTGAGATCTATGGTTTGGAGCTGCCAGGAAACCTCCGTAGTATATTTCTCCGTAATATGGGTAGACACCAAACCGCCCGGGCCTTCGAATCGTGCGTTGTTCTGGAGAAATCCCTACGCTTGGCTTCGCAAATTCGGAAGCTGAGATCTATGGTTTGGAGCTGCCAGGAAACCTCCGTAGTATATTTCTCCGTAATATGGGTAGACACCAAACCGCCCGGGCCTTCGAATTGTGCGTTGTTCTGGAAATTCCTATACTCACGTTCGCCCGTTCGAAAGCCGAGATCGAGGGTTTGTGGCGCTCTCGAAAGCCACCGTGGTGATTTTCTACAGAGCCTGGGAAATCGCCGAACAGTTCTGCCCTTTGAAACGATCGTTTCTGTGAACTAGCTCCAAAAATCCCTCCTCAGTTAGAATTCATTCTCGGGCCTTGAACACACCATCCACCCCGCCCACCCAACCCACGGTGGGGAGTCGATCGTTTTTTTAGTTCAGTCGGTTGCGATCCGGAACCCTTCGGGCCTCCGAAACGTGCATTGATCCAGAAATCCCTGCATTCGGCTTCGCCAATTCAAAAGACAAGATCGAAGGTTCCGAGCGCAATGAAAGCCACCAAAATAAGTTCTAGCCAGTTTGGACAGCTGTCCATCAGTTCGGGCCTCCGTAATGCGCGTTGTTGCAGAAATTTCAAAACTCGCATTTGCCAGCTCCAAGCCGATATCGAGGGTACGGAGCGCCCCTGAACCTACCAGAGCAAATTAATGTCGAGTTTCGGCAGCCGATCATTATTCCCGTTGGCCCGACTGCGGTACGGAACCGTCGGGCCTCCGAAACGCACGTCGATCGAGAAATCCCTACGCTTGGCTTCGCAAATTCGGAAGCTGAGATCTATGGTTTGGAGCTGCCAGGAAACCTCCGTAGTATATTTCTCCGTAATATGGGTAGACAACAAACCGCCCGGGCCTTCAAATCGTGCGTTGTTCTAGAAATTCCTATACTCACGTTCGCCCGTTCGAAAGCCGAGATCGAGGGTTCGTGGCGCTCTCGAAAGCCACCGTGGTGATTTTCTACAGAGCCTGGGAAATCGCCGAACAGTTCTGCCCTTTGAAACGATCGTTTCTGTGACCTAGCTCCAAAAATCCCTCCTCAGTTAGAATTCATTCTCGGGCCTTGAACACACCACCCACCCCGCCCACCCAACCCACGGTGGGGAGTCGATCGTTTTTTTAGTTCAGTCGGTTGCGATCCGGAACCCTTCGGGCCTCCGAAACGTGCATCGATCCAGAAATCCCTGCATTCGGCTTCGCCAATTCAAAAGACAAGATCGAAGGTTCCGAGCGCAATGAAAGCCACCAAAGTAAGTTCTAGCCAGTTTGGACAGCTGTCCATCAGTTCGGGCCTCCGTAGTGCGCGTTGTTGCGGAAATTTCAAAACTCGCATTTGCCAGCTCGAAGCCGATATCGAGGGTACGGAGCGCCCCTGAACCTACCAGAGCAAATTAATGTCGAGTTTCGGCAACCGATCATTATTCCCGTTGGCCCGACTGCGGTACGGAACCGTCGGGCCTCCGAAACGCACGTCGATCGAGAAATCCCTACGCTTGGCTTCGCAAATTCGGAAGCTGAGATCTATGGTTTGGAGCTGCCAGGAAACCTCCGTAGTATATTTCTCCGTAATATGGGTAGACACCAAACCGCCCGGGCCTTCGAATCGTGCGTTGTTCTGGAGAAATCCCTACGCTTGGCTTTGCAAATTCGGAAGCTGAGATCTATGGTTTGGAGCTGCCAGGAAACCTCCGTAGTATATTTCTCCGTAATATGGGTAGACACCAAACCGCCCGGGCCTTCGAATCGTGCGTTGTTCTGGAAATTCCTATACTCACGTTCGCCCGTTCGAAAGCCGAGATCGAGGGTTCGTGGCGCTCTCGAAAGCCACCGTGGTGATTTTCTACAGAGCCTGGGAAATCGCCGAACAGTTCTGCCCTTTGAAACGATCGTTTCTGTGACCTAGCTCCAAAAATCCCTCCTCAGTTAGAATTCATTCTCGGGCCTTGAACACACCACCCACCCCGCCCACCCAACCCACGATGGGGAGTCGATCGTTTTTTTAGTTCAGTCCGTTGCGATCCGGAACCCTTCGGGCCTCCGAAACGTGCATCGATCCAGAAATCCCTGCATTCGGCTTCGCCAATTCAAAAGACAAGATCGAAGGTTCCGGGCGCAATGAAAGCCACCAAAGTAAGTTCTAGCCAGTTTGGACAGCTGTCCATCAGTTCGGGCCTCCGTAATGCGCGTTGTTGCGGAAATTTCAAAACTCGCATTTGCCAGCTCGAAGCCGATATCGAGGGTACGGAGCGCCCCTGAACCTACCAGAGCAAATTAATGTCGAGTTTCGGCAACCGATCATTATTCCCGTTGGCCCGACTGCGGTACGGAACCGTCGGGCCTCCGAAACGCACGTCGATCGAGAAATCCCTACGCTTGGCTTCGCAAATTCGGAAGCTGAGATCTATGGTTTGGAGCTGCCAGGAAACCTCCGTAGTATATTTCTCCGTAATATGGGTAGACACCAAACCGCCCGGGCCTTCGAATCGTGCGTTGTTCTGGAGAAATCCCTACGCTTGGCTTCGCAAATTCGGAAGCTGAGATCTATGGTTTGGAGCTGCCAGGAAACCTCCGTAGTATATTTCTCCGTAATATGGGTAGACACCAAACCGCCCGGGCCTTCGAATCGTGCGTTGTTCTGGAGAAATCCCTACGCTTGGCTTCGCAAATTCGGAAGCTGAGATCTATGGTTTGGAGCTGCCAGGAAACCTCCGTAGTATATTTCTCCGTAATATGGGTAGACACCAAACCGCCCGGGCCTTCGAATTGTGCGTTGTTCTGGAAATTCCTATACTCAAGTTCGCCCGTTCGAAAGCCGAGATCGAGGGTTTGTGGCGCTCTCGAAAGCCACCGTGGTGATTTTCTACAGAGCCTGGGAAATCGCCGAACAGTTCTGCCCTTTGAAACGATCGTTTCTGTGAACTAGCTCCAAAAATCCCTCCTCAGTTAGAATTCATTCTCGGGCCTTGAACACACCATCCACCCCGCCCA
The DNA here is from genome assembly GCA_030737875.1 of Allium sativum. NCBI lineage: Eukaryota > Viridiplantae > Streptophyta > Magnoliopsida > Asparagales > Amaryllidaceae > Allium > Allium sativum. The sequence continues at coordinate 14,175,850 of JASFAX010000028.1, forward strand.
CCCAACCCACGGTGGGGAGTCGATCGTTTTTTTAGTTCAGTCGGTTGCGATCCGGAACCCTTCGGGCCTCCGAAACGTGCATTGATCCAGAAATCCCTGCATTCGGCTTCGCCAATTCAAAAGACAAGATCGAAGGTTCCGAGCGCAATGAAAGCCACCAAAATAAGTTCTAGCCAGTTTGGACAGCTGTCCATCAGTTCGGGCCTCCGTAATGCGCGTTGTTGCAGAAATTTCAAAACTCGCATTTGCCAGCTCCAAGCCGATATCGAGGGTACGGAGCGCCCCTGAACCTACCAGAGCAAATTAATGTCGAGTTTCAGCAGCCGATCATTATTCCCGTTGGCCCGACTGCGGTACGGAACCGTCGGGCCTACGAAACGCACGTCGATCGAGAAATCCCTACGCTTGGCTTCGCAAATTCGGAAGCTGAGATCTATGGTTTGGAGCTGCCAGGAAACCTCCGTAGTATATTTCTCCGTAATATGGGTAGACAACAAACCGCCCGGGCCTTCGAATCGTGCGTTGTTCTAGAAATTCCTATACTCACGTTCGCCCGTTCGAAAGCCGAGATCGAGGGTTCGTGGCGCTCTCGAAAGCCACCGTGGTGATTTTCTACAGAGCCTGGGAAATCGCCGAACAGTTCTGCCCTTTGAAACGATCGTTTCTGTGACCTAGCTCCAAAAATCCCTCCTCAGTTAGAATTCATTCTCGGGCCTTGAACACACCACCCACCCCGCCCACCCAACCCACGGTGGGGAGTCGATCGTTTTTTTAGTTCAGTCGGTTGCGATCCGGAACCCTTCGGGCCTCCGAAACGTGCATCGATCCAGAAATCCCTGCATTCGGCTTCGCCAATTCAAAAGACAAGATCGAAGGTTCCGAGCGCAATGAAAGCCACCAAAGTAAGTTCTAGCCAGTTTGGACAGCTGTCCATCAGTTCGGGCCTCCGTAGTGCGCGTTGTTGCGGAAATTTCAAAACTCGCATTTGCCAGCTCGAAGCCGATATCGAGGGTACGGAGCGCCCCTGAACCTACCAGAGCAAATTAATGTCGAGTTTCGGCAACCGATCATTATTCCCGTTGGCCCGACTGCGGTACGGAACCGTCGGGCCTCCGAAACGCACGTCGATCGAGAAATCCCTTCGCTTGGCTTCGCAAATTCGGAAGCTGAGATCTATGGTTTGGAGCTGCCAGGAAACCTCCGTAGTATATTTCTCCGTAATATGGGTAGACACCAAACCGCCCGGGCCTTCGAATCGTGCGTTGTTCTGGAGAAATCCCTACGCTTGGCTTTGCAAATTCGGAAGCTGAGATCTATGGTTTGGAGCTGCCAGGAAACCTCCGTAGTATATTTCTCCGTAATATGGGTAGACACCAAACCGCCCGGGCCTTCGAATCGTGCGTTGTTCTGGAAATTCCTATACTCACGTTCGCCCGTTCGAAAGCCGAGATCGAGGGTTCGTGGCGCTCTCGAAAGCCACCGTGGTGATTTTCTACAGAGCCTGGGAAATCGCCGAACAGTTCTGCCCTTTGAAACGATCGTTTCTGTGACCTAGCTCCAAAAATCCCTCCTCAGTTAGAATTCATTCTCGGGCCTTGAACACACCACCCACCCCGCCCACCCAACCCACGGTGGGGAGTCGATCGTTTTTTTAGTTCAGTCCGTTGCGATCCGGAACCCTTCGGGCCTCCGAAACGTGCATCGATCCAGAAATCCCTGCATTCGGCTTCGCCAATTCAAAAGACAAGATCGAAGGTTCCGGGCGCAATGAAAGCCACCAAAGTAAGTTCTAGCCAGTTTGGACAGCTGTCCATCAGTTCGGGCCTCCGTAATGCGCGTTGTTGCGGAAATTTCAAAACTCGCATTTGCCAGCTCGAAGCCGATATCGAGGGTACGGAGCGCCCCTGAACCTACCAGAGCAAATTAATGTCGAGTTTCGGCAACCGATCATTATTCCCGTTGGCCCGACTGCGGTACGGAACCGTCGGGCCTCCGAAACGCACGTCGATCGAGAAATCCCTACGCTTGGCTTCGCAAATTCGGAAGCTGAGATCTATGGTTTGGAGCTGCCAGGAAACCTCCGTAGTATATTTCTCCGTAATATGGGTAGACACCAAACCGCCCGGGCCTTCGAATCGTGCGTTGTTCTGGAGAAATCCCTACGCTTGGCTTTGCAAATTCGGAAGCTGAGATCTATGGTTTGGAGCTGCCAGGAAACCTCCGTAGTATATTTCTCCGTAATATGGGTAGACACCAAACCGCCCGGGCCTTCGAATCGTGCGTTGTTCTGGAAATTCCTATACTCACGTTCGCCCGTTCGAAAGCCGAGATCGAGGGTTCGTGGCGCTCTCGAAAGCCACCGTGGTGATTTTCTACAGAGCCTGGGAAATCGCCGAACAGTTCTGCCCTTTGAAACGATCGTTTCTGTGACCTAGCTCCAAAAATCCCTCCTCAGTTAGAATTCATTCTCGGGCCTTGAACACACCACCCACCCCGCCCACCCAACCCACGGTGGGGAGTCGATCGTTTTTTTAGTTCAGTCCGTTGCGATCCGGAACCCTTCGGGCCTCCGAAACGTGCATCGATCCAGAAATCCCTGCATTCGGCTTCGCCAATTCAAAAGACAAGATCGAAGGTTCCGGGCGCAATGAAAGCCACCAAAGTAAGTTCTAGCCAGTTTGGACAGCTGTCCATCAGTTCGGGCCTCCGTAATGCGCGTTGTTGCGGAAATTTCAAAACTCGCATTTGCCAGCTCGAAGCCGATATCGAGGGTACGGAGCGCCCCTGAACCTACCAGAGCAAATTAATGTCGAGTTTCGGCAACCGATCATTATTCCCGTTGGCCCGACTGCGGTACGGAACCGTCGGGCCTCCGAAACGCACGTCGATCGAGAAATCCCTACGCTTGGCTTCGCAAATTCGGAAGCTGAGATCTATGGTTTGGAGCTGCCAGGAAACCTCCGTAGTATATTTCTCCGTAATATGGGTAGACACCAAACCGCCCGGGCCTTCGAATCGTGCGTTGTTCTGGAGAAATCCCTACGCTTGGCTTCGCAAATTCGGAAGCTGAGATCTATGGTTTGGAGCTGCCAGGAAACCTCCGTAGTATATTTCTCCGTAATATGGGTAGACACCAAACCGCCCGGGCCTTCGAATCGTGCGTTGTTCTGGAGAAATCCCTACGCTTGGCTTCGCAAATTCGGAAGCTGAGATCTATGGTTTGGAGCTGCCAGGAAACCTCCGTAGTATATTTCTCCGTAATATGGGTAGACACCAAACCGCCCGGGCCTTCGAATTGTGCGTTGTTCTGGAAATTCCTATACTCACGTTCGCCCGTTCGAAAGCCGAGATCGAGGGTTTGTGGCGCTCTCGAAAGCCACCGTGGTGATTTTCTACAGAGCCTGGGAAATCGCCGAACAGTTCTGCCCTTTGAAACGATCGTTTCTGTGAACTAGCTCCAAAAATCCCTCCTCAGTTAGAATTCATTCTCGGGCCTTGAACACACCATCCACCCCGCCCACCCAACCCACGGTGGGGAGTCGATCGTTTTTTTAGTTCAGTCGGTTGCGATCCGGAACCCTTCGGGCCTCCGAAACGTGCATCGATCCAGAAATCCCTGCATTCGGCTTCGCCAATTCAAAAGACAAGATCGAAGGTTCCGAGCGCAATGAAAGCCACCAAAATAAGTTCTAGCCAGTTTGGACAGCTGTCCATCAGTTCGGGCCTCCGTAATGCGCGTTGTTGCAGAAATTTCAAAACTCGCATTTGCCAGCTCCAAGCCGATATCGAGGGTACGGAGCGCCCCTGAACCTACCAGAGCAAATTAATGTCGAGTTTCGGCAGCCGATCATTATTCCCGTTGGCCCGACTGCGGTACGGAACCGTCGGGCCTCCGAAACGCACGTCGATCGAGAAATCCCTACGCTTGGCTTCGCAAATTCGGAAGCTGAGATCTATGGTTTGGAGCTGCCAGGAAACCTCCGTAGTATATTTCTCCGTAATATGGGTAGACACCAAACCGCCCGGGCCTTCGAATCGTGCGTTGTTCTAGAAATTCCTATACTCACGTTCGCCCGTTCGAAAGCCGAGATCGAGGGTTCGTGGCGCTCTCGAAAGCCACCGTGGTGATTTTCTACAGAGCCTGGGAAATCGCCGAACAGTTCTGCCCTTTGAAACGATCGTTTCTGTGACCTAGCTCCAAAAATCCCTCCTCAGTTAGAATTCATTCTCGGGCCTTGAACACACCACCCACCCCGCCCACCCAACCCACGGTGGGGAGTCGATCGTTTTTTTAGTTCAGTCGGTTGCGATCCGGAACCCTTCGGGCCTCCGAAACGTGCATCGATCCAGAAATCCCTGCATTCGGCTTCGCCAATTCAAAAGACAAGATCGAAGGTTCTGAGCGCAATGAAAGCCACCAAAGTAAGTTCTAGCCAGTTTGGACAGCTGTCCATCAGTTTGGGCCTCCGTAATGCGCGTTGTTGCGGAAATTTCAAAACTCGCATTCGCCAGCTCGAAGCCGATATCGAGGGTACAAAGCGCCCCGGAACCTACCAGAGCAAATTAATGTCGAGTTTCGGCAGCCGATCATTATTCCTGTTGGCCCGACCGCGGTACGGAACCGTCGGGCCTCCGAAACGCACGACGATCGAGAAATCCCTACGCTTGGCTTCGCAAATTCGGAAGCTGAGATCTATGGTTTGGAGCTGCCAGGAAACCTCCGTAGTAAATTTCTCCATAATATGTGTAGACACAAAAACGCCCGGGCCTTCGAATCGTGCGTTGTTCTGGAAATGCCTATACTCACGTTCGCCCGTTCGAAAGCCGAGATCGAGGGTTCGTGGCGCTCTCGAAAGCCACCGTGGTGATTTTCTACAGAGCCTGGGAAATCGCCGAACAATTCTGCCCTTTGAAACGATCGTTTCTGTGACCCAGCTCCAAAAATCCCTCCTCAGTTCGAATTCATTCTCGGGCCTTGAACACACCACCCACCCCGCCCACCCAACCCACGGTGGGGAGTCGATCGTTTTTTTAGTTCAGTCGGTTGCGATCCGGAACCCTTCGGGCCTCCGAAACGCGCATCGATCCAGAAATCCCTGCACTCGGCTTCGCCAATTCAAAATACAAGATCGAAGGTTCCGAGCGCAATGAAAGCCACCAAAGTAAGTTCTAGCCAGTTTGGACAGCTGTCCATCAGTTTGGGCCTCCGTAATGCGCGTTGTTGCGGAAATTTCAAAACTCGCATTCGCCAGCTCGAAGCCGATATCGAGGGTACGGAGCGCCCCGGAACCTACCAGAGCAAATTAATGTCGAGTTTCGGCAGCCGATCATTATTCCGGTTGGCCCGACCGCGGTACGGAACCGTCGGGCCTCCGAAACGCACGTCGATCGAGAAATCCCTACGCTTGGCTTCGCGAATTGGGAAGCTGAGATCTATGGTTTGGAGCGGCCAGGAAACCTCCATAGTAAATTTCTCCGTAATATGGGTAGATACCAAACCGCCAGGGCCTTCGAATCGTGCATTGTTCTGGAAATTCCTATACTCACGTTCGCCTTTTCGAAAGCCTAGATCGAGGGTTCGTAGCACTCTCGAAATTCACCGTGGTGATTTTCTACAGAGCCTGGGAAATCGCCGAACAGTTCTGCCCTTTGAAACGATCGTTTCTGTGACCTAGCTCCAAAAATCCCTCCTCAGTTCGAATTCATTCTCGGGCCTTGAACACACCACCCACCCCGCCCACCCAACCCACGGTGGGGAGTCGATCGTTTTTTTAGTTCAGTCGGTTGCGATCCGGAACCCTTCGGGCCTCCGAAACGCGCATCGATCCAGAAATCCCTGCACTCGGCTTCGCCAATTCAAAATACAAGATCGAAGGTTCCGAGCGCAATGAAAGCCACCAAAGTAAGTTCTAGCCAGTTTGGACAGCTGTCCATCAGTTTGGGCCTCCGTAATGCGCGTTGTTGCGGAAATTTCAAAACTCGCATTCGCCAGCTCGAAGCCGATAACGAGGGTACAGAGCGCCCCGGAACCTACCAGAGCAAATTAATGTCGAGTTTCGGCAGCCGATCATTATTCCCGTTGGCCCGACCGCGGTACGGAACCGTCGGGCCTCCGAAACGCACGACGATCGAGAAATCCCTACGCTTGGCTTCGCAAATTCGGAAGCTGAGATCTATGGTTTGGAGCTGCCAGGAAACCTCCGTAGTAAATTTCTCCGTAATATGGGTAGACACAAAACCGCCCGGGCCTTCGAATCGTGCGTTGTTCTGGAAATGCCTATACTCACGTTCGCCCGTTCGAAAGCCGAGATCGAGGGTTCGTGGCGCTCTCGAAAGCCACCGTGGTGATTTTCTACAGAGCCTGGGAAATCGCCGAACAATTCTGCCCTTTGAAACGATCGTTTCTGTGACCCAGCTCCAAAAATCCCTCCTCAGTTCGAATTCATTCTCGGGCCTTGAACACACCACCCACCCCGCCCACCCAACCCACGGTGGGGAGTCGATCGTTTTTTTAGTTCAGTGGGTTGCGATCCGGAACCCTTCGGGCCTCCGTAACGCGCATCGATCCAGAAATCCCTGCACTCGGCTTCGCCAATTCAAAATACAAGATCGAAGGTTCCGAGCGCAATGAAAGCCACCAAAGTAAGTTCTAGCCAGTTTGGACAGCTATCCATCAGTTTGGGCCTCCGTAATGCGCGTTGTTGCGGAAATTTCAAAACTCGCATTCGCCAGCTCGAAGCCGATATCGAGGGTACGGAGCGCCCCGGAACCTACCAGAGCAAATTAATGTCGAGTTTCGGCAGCCGATCATTATTCCGGTTGGCCCGACCGCGGTACGGAACCGTCGGGCCTCCGAAACGCACGTCGATCGAGAAATCCCTACGCTTGGCTTCGCGAATTGGGAAGCTGAGATCTATGGTTTGGAGCGGCCAGGAAACCTCCATAGTAAATTTCTCCGTAATATGGGTAGATACCAAACCGCCAGGGCCTTCGAATCGTGCATTGTTCTGGAAATTCCTATACTCACGTTCGCCTTTTCGAAAGCCTAGATCGAGGGTTCGTAGCACTCTCGAAATTCACCGTGGTGATTTTCTACAGAGCCTGGGAAATCGCCGAACAGTTCTGCCCTTTGAAACGATCGTTTCTGTGACCTAGCTCCAAAAATCCCTCCTCAGTTCGAATTCATTCTCGGGCCTTGAACACACCACCCACCCCGCCCACCCAACCCACGGTGGGGAGTCGATCGTTTTTTCAGTTCAGACGGTTGCGATCCGGAACCCTTCGGGATTCCGAAACGCGCATCGATCCAGAAATCCCTGCACTCGGCTTCGCCAATTCAAAATACAAGATCGAAGGTTCCGAGCGCAATGAAAGCCACCAAAGTAAGTTCTAGCCAGTTTGGACAGCTGTCCATCAGTTTGGGCCTCCGTAATGCGCGTTGTTGCGGAAATTTCAAAACTCGCATTCGCCGGCTCGAAGCCGATATCGAGGGTACAGAGCGCCCCGGAACCTACCAGAGCAAATTAATGTCGAGTTTCGGCAGCCGATCATTATTCCCGTTGGCCCGACCGCGGTACGGAACCGTCGGGCCTCCGAAACGCACGTCGATCGAGAAATCCCTATGCTTGGCTTCGCGAATTGGGAAGCTGAGATCTATGGTTTGGAGCGGCCAGGAAACCTCCATAGTAAATTTCTCCGTAATATGGGTAGATACCAAACCGCCAGGGCCTTCGAATCGTGCATTGTTCTGGAAATTCCTATACTCACGTTCGCCTTTTCGAAAGCCTAGATCGAGGGTTCGTAGCACTCTCGAAATTCACCGTGGTGATTTTCTACAGAGCCTGGGAAATCGCCGAACAGTTCTGCCCTTTGAAACGATCGTTTCTGTGACCTAGCTCCAAAAATCCCTCCTCAGTTCGAATTCATTCTCGGGCCTTGAACACACCACCCACCCCGCCCACCCAACCCACGGTGGGGAGTCGATCGTTTTTTTAGTTCAGTCGGTTGCGATCCGGAACCCTTCGGGCCTCCGAAACGCGCATCGATCCAGAAATCCCTGCACTCGGCTTCGCCAATTCAAAATACAAGATCGAAGGTTCCGAGCGCAATGAAAGCCACCAAAGTAAGTTCTAGCCAGTTTGGACAGCTGTCCATCAGTTTGGGACTCCGTAATGCGCGTTGTTGCGGAAATTTCAAAACTCGCATTCGCCGGCTCGAAGCCGATATCGAGGGTACAGAGCGCCCCGGAACCTACCAGAGCAAATTAATGTCGAGTTTCGGCAGCCGATCATTATTCCCGTTGGCCCGACCGCGGTACGGAACCGTCGGGCCACCGAAACGCACGTCGATCGAGAAATCCCTATGCTTGGCTTCGCGAATTCGGAAGCTGAGATCTATGGTTTGGAGCTGCCAGGAAACCTCCGTAGTAAATTTCTCCGTAATATGGGTAGACACAAAACCGCCCGGGCCTTCGAATCGTGCGTTGTTCTGGAAATGCCTATACTCACGTTCGCCCGTTCGAAAGCCGAGATCGAGGGTTCGTGGCGCTCTCGAAAGCCACCGTGGTGATTTTCTACAGAGCCTGGGAAATCGCCGAACAGTTCTGCCCTTTGAAACGATCGTTTCTGTGACCTAGCTCCAAAAATCCCTCCTCAGTTCGAATTCATTCTCGGGCCTTGAACACACCACCCACCCCGCCCACCCAACCCACGGTGGGGAGTCGATCGTTTTTTTAGTTCAGTCGGTTGCGATCCGGAACCCTTCGGGCCTCCGAAACGCGCATCGATCCAGAAATCCCTGCACTCGGCTTCGCCAATTCAAAATACAAGATCGAAGGTTCCGAGCGCAATGAAAGCCACCAAAGTAAGTTCTAGCCAGTTTGGCCAGCTGTCCATCAGTTTGGGCCTCCGTAATGCGCGTTGTTGCGGAAATTTCAAAACTCGCATTCGCCAGCTCGAAGCCGATATCGAGGGTACGGAGCGCCCCGGAACCTACCAGAGCAAATTAATGTCGAGTTTCGGCAGCCGATCATTATTCCGGTTGGCCCGACCGCGGTACGGAACCGTCGGGCCTCCGAAACGCACGTCGATCGAGAAATCCCTACGCTTGGCTTCGCGAATTGGGAAGCTGAGATCTATGGTTTGGAGCGGCCAGGAAACCTCCATAGTAAATTTCTCCGTAATATGGGTAGATACCAAACCGCCAGGGCCTTCGAATCGTGCGTTGTTCTGGAAATGCCTATACTCACGTTCGCCCGTTCGAAAGCCGAGATCGAGGGTTCGTGGCGCTCTCGAAAGCCACCGTGGTGATTTTCTACAGAGCCTGGGAAATCGCCGAACAGTTCTGCCCTTTGAAACGATCGTTTCTGTGACCCAGCTCCAAAAATCCCTCCTCGGTTCGAATTCATTCTCGGGCCTTGAACACACCACCCACCCCGCCCACCCAACGCACGGTGGGGAGTCGATCGTTTTTTTAGTTCAGTCGGTTGCGATCCGGAACCCTTCCGGCCTCCGAAACGCGCATCGATCCAGAAATCCCTTCACTCGGCTTCGCCAATTTAAAAGACAAGATCGAAGGTTCCGAGCGCAATGAAATCCACCAAAGTAAGTTCTAGCCAGTTTGGACAGCTGTCCATTAGTTTGGGCCTCCGTAATGCGCGTTGTTGCGGAAATTTCAGAACTCGCATTCGCCAGCTCGAAGCCGATATCGAGGGTACGGAGCGCCCCGGAACCTACCAGAGCAAATTAATGTCGAGTTTCGGCAGCCGATCATTATTCCCGTTGGCCCGACCGCGGTACGGAACCGTCAGGCCTCCGAAACGCACGTCGATCGAGAAATCCCTACGCTTGGCTTCGCGAATTGGGAAGCTGAGATCTATGGTTTGGAGCGGCCAGGAAACCTCCATAGTAAATTTCTCCGTAATATGGGTAGATACCAAACCGCCAGGGCCTTCGAATCGTGCATTGTTCTGGAAATTCCTATACTCACGTTCGCCTTTTCGAAAGCCTAGATCGAGGGTTCGTAGCACTCTCGAAATTCACCGTGGTGATTTTCTACAGAGCCTGGGAAATCGCCGAACAGTTCTACCCTTTGAAACGATCGTTTCTGTGACCTAGCTCCAAAAATCCCTCCTCAGTTCGAATTCATTCTCGGGCCTTGAACACACCACCCACCCCGCCCACCCAACCCACGGTGGGGAGTCGATCGTTTTTTTAGTTCAGTCGGTTGCGATCCGGAACCCTTCGGGCCTCCGAAACGCGCATCGATCCAGAAATCCCTGCACTCGGCTTCGCCAATTCAAAATACAAGATCGAAGGTTCCGAGCGCAATGAAAGCCACCAAAGTAAGTTCTAGCCAGTTTGGCCAGCTGTCCATCAGTTTGGGCCTCCGTAATGCGCGTTGTTGCGGAAATTTCAAAACTCGCATTCGCCAGCTCGAAGCCGATATCGAGGGTACGGAGCGCCCCGGAACCTACCAGAGCAAATTAATGTCGAGTTTCGGCAGCCGATCATTATTCCGGTTGGCCCGACCGCGGTACGGAACCGTCGGGCCTCCGAAACGCACGTCGATCGAGAAATCCCTACGCTTGGCTTCGCGAATTGGGAAGCTGAGATCTATGGTTTGGAGCGGCCAGGAAACCTCCATAGTAAATTTCTCCGTAATATGGGTAGATACCAAACCGCCAGGGCCTTCGAATCGTGCGTTGTTCTGGAAATGCCTATACTCACGTTCGCCCGTTCGAAAGCCGAGATCGAGGGTTCGTGGCGCTCTCGAAAGCCACCGTGGTGATTTTCTACAGAGCCTGGGAAATCGCCGAACAGTTCTGCCCTTTGAAACGATCGTTTCTGTGACCCAGCTCCAAAAATCCCTCCTCGGTTCGAATTCATTCTCGGGCCTTGAACACACCACCCACCCCGCCCACCCAACGCACGGTGGGGAGTCGATCGTTTTTTTAGTTCAGTCGGTTGCGATCCGGAACCCTTCCGGCCTCCGAAACGCGCATCGATCCAGAAATCCCTTCACTCGGCTTCGCCAATTCAAAAGACAAGATCGAAGGTTCCGAGCGCAATGAAATCCACCAAAGTAAGTTCTAGCCAGTTTGGACAGCTGTCCATTAGTTTGGGCCTCCGTAATGCGCGTTGTTGCGGAAATTTCAAAACTCGCATTCGCCAGCTCGAAGCCGATATCGAGGGTACGGAGCGCCCCGGAACCTACCAGAGCAAATTAATGTCGAGTTTCGGCAGCCGATCATTATTCCCGTTGGCCCGACCGCGGTACGGAACCGTCAGGCCTCCGAAACGCACGTCGATCGAGAAATCCCTACGCTTGGCTTCGCGAATTGGGAAGCTGAGATCTATGGTTTGGAGCGGCCAGGAAACCTCCATAGTAAATTTCTCCGTAATATGGGTAGATACCAAACCGCCAGGGCCTTCGAATCGTGCATTGTTCTGGAAATTCCTATACTCACGTTCGCCTTTTCGAAAGCCTAGATCGAGGGTTCGTAGCACTCTCGAAATTCACCGTGGTGATTTTCTACAGAGCCTGGGAAATCGCCGAACAGTTCTGCCCTTTGAAACGATCGTTTCTGTGACCTAGCTCCAAAAATCCCTCCTCAGTTCGAATTCATTCTCGGGCCTTGAACACACCACCCACCCCGCCCACCAAACCCACGGTGGGGAGTCGATCGTTTTTTTAGTTCAGTCGGTTGCGATCCGGAACCCTTCGTGCCTCCGAAACGCGCATCGATCCAGAAATCCCTGCACTCGGCTTCGCCAATTCAAAATACAAGATCGAAGGTTCCGAGCGCAATGAAAGCCACCAAAGTAAGTTCTAGCCAGTTTGGACAGCTGTCCATCAGTTTGGGCCTCCGTAATGCGCGTTGTTGCAGAAATTTCAAAACTCGCATTCGCCGGCTCGAAGCCGATATCGAGGGTACAGAGCGCCCCGGAACCTACCAGAGCAAATTAATGTCGAGTTTCGGCAGCCGATCATTATTCCCGTTGGCCCGACCGCGGTACGGAACCGTCGGGCCTCCGAAACGCACGTCGATCGAGAAATCCCTATGCTTGGCTTCGCGAATTGGGAAGCTGAGATCTATGGTTTGGAGCGGCCAGGAAACCTCCATAGTAAATTTCTCCGTAATATGGGTAGATACCAAACCGCCAGGGCCTTCGAATCGTGCATTGTTCTGGAAATTCCTATACTCACGTTCGCCTTTTCGAAAGCCTAGATCGAGGGTTCGTAGCACTCTCGAAATTCACCGTGGTGATTTTCTACAGAGCCTGGGAAATCGCCGAACAGTTCTGCCCTTTGAAACGATCGTTTCTGTGACCTAGCTCCAAAAATCCCTCCTCAGTTCGAATTCATTCTCGGGCCTTGAACACACCACCCACCCCGCCAACCCAACCCACGGTGGGGAGTCGATCGTTTTTTTAGTTCAGTCGGTTGCGATCCGGAACCCTTCGGGCCTCCGAAACGCGCATCGATCCAGAAATCCCTGCACTCGGCTTCGCCAATTCAAAATACAAGATCGAAGGTTCCGAGCGCAATGAAAGCCACCAAAGTAAGTTCTAGCCAGTTTGGACAGCTGTCCATCAGTTTAGGCCTCCGTAATGCGCGTTGTTGCGGAAATTTCAAAACTCGCATTCGCCGGCTCGAAGCCGATATCGAGGGTACAGAGCGCCCCGGAACCTACCAGAGCAAATTAATGTCGAGTTTCGGCAGCCGATCATTATTCCCGTTGGCCCGACCGCGGTACGGAACCGTCGGGCCTCCGAAACGCACGTCGATCGAGAAATCCCTATGCTTGGCTTCGCGAATTGGGAAGCTGAGATCTATGGTTTGGAGCGGCCAGGAAACCTCCATAGTAAATTTCTCCGTAATATGGGTAGATACCAAACCGCTAGGGCCTTCGAATCGTGCATTGTTCTGGAAATTCCTATACTCACGTTCGCCTTTTCGAAAGCCTAGATCGAGGGTTCGTAGCACTCTCGAAATTCACCGTGGTGATTTTCTACAGAGCCTGGGAAATCGCCGAACAGTTCTGCCCTTTGAAACGATCGTTTCTGTGACCTAGCTCCAAAAATCCCTCCTCAGTTCGAATTCATTCTCGGGCCTTGAACACACCACCCACCCCGCCAACCCAACCCACGGTGGGGAGTCGATCGTTTTTTTAGTTCAGTCGGTTGCGATCCGGAACCCTTCGGGCCTCCGAAACGCGCATCGATCCAGAAATCCCTGCACTCGGCTTCGCCAATTCAAAATACAAGATCGAAGGTTCCGAGCGCAATGAAAGCCACCAAAGTAAGTTCTAGCCAGTTTGGACAGCTGTCCATCAGTTTGGGCCTCCGTAATGCGCGTTGTTGCGGAAATTTCAAAACTCGCATTCGCCAGCTCGAAGCCGATATCGAGGGTACAGAGCGCCCCGGAACCTACCAGAGCAAATTAATGTCGAGTTTCGGCAGCCGATCATTATTCCCGTTGGCCCGACCGCGGTACGGAACCGTCGGGCCTCCGAAACGCACGTCGATCGAGAAATCCCTACGCTTGGCTTCGCAAATTCGGAAGCTGAGATCTATGGTTTGGAGCTGCCAGGAAACCTCCGTAGTAAATTTCTCCGTAATATGGGTAGACACAAAACCGCCCGGGCCTTCGAATCGTGCGTTGTTCTGGAAATGCCTATACTCACGTTCGCCCGTTCGAAAGCCGAGATCGAGGGTTCGTGGCGCTCTCGAAAGCCACCGTGATGATTTTCTACAGAGCCTGGGAAATCGCCGAACAGTTCTGCCCTTTGAAACGATCGTTTCTGTGACCCAGCTACAAAAATCCCTCCTCGGTTCGAATTCATTCTCGGGCCTTGAACACACCACCCACCCCGCCCACCCAACCCACGGTGGGGAGTCGATCGTTTTTTTAGTTCAGTCGGTTGCGATCCGGAACCCTTCGGGCCTCCGAAACGCGCATCGATCCAGAAATCCCTTCACTCGGCTTCGCCAATTCAAAAGACAAGATCGAAGGTTCCGAGCGCAATGAAATCCACCAAAGTAAGTTCTAGCCAGTTTGGACAGCTGTCCATCAGTTTGGGCCTCCGTAATGCGCGTTGTTGCGGAAATTTCAAAACTCGCATTCGCCAGCTCGAAGCCGATATCGAGGGTACGGAGCGCCCCGGAACCTACCAGAGCAAATTAATGTCGAGTTTCGGCAGCCGATCATTATTCCCGTTGGCCCGACCGCGGTACGGAACCGTCGGGCCTCCGAAACGCACGTCGATCGAGAAATCCCTACGCTTGGCTTCGCGAATTGGGAAGCTGAGAACTATGGTTTGGAGCGGCCAGGAAACCTCCATAGTAAATTTCTCCGTAATATGGGTAGATACCAAACCGCCAGGGCCTTCGAATCGTGCATTGTTCTTGAAATTCCTATACTCACGTTCGCCTTTTCGAAAGCCTAGATCGAGGGTTCGTAGCACTCTCGAAATTCACCGTGGTGATTTTCTACAGAGCTTGGGAAATCGCCGAACAGTTCTGCCCTTTGAAACGATCGTTTCTGTGACCTAGCTCCAAAAATCCCTCCTCAGTTCGAATTCATTCTCGGGCCTTGAACACACCACCCACCCCGCCCACCCAACCCACGGTGGGGAGTCGATCGTTTTTTTAGTTCAGTCGGTTGCGATCCGGAACCCTTCGGGCCTCCGAAACGCGCATCGATCCAGAAATCCCTTCACTCGGCTTCGCCAATTCAAAAGACAAGATCGAAGGTTCCGAGCGCAATGAAATCCACCAAAGTAAGTTCTAGCCAGTTTGGACAGCTGTCCATCAGTTTGGGCCTCCGTAATGCGCGTTGTTGCGGAAATTTCAAAACTCGCATTCGCCAGCTCGAAGCCGATATCGAGGGTACGGAGCGCCCCGGAACCTACCAGAGCAAATTAATGTCGAGTTTCGGCAGCCGATCATTATTCCCGTTGGCCCGACCGCGGTACGGAACCGTCGGGCCTCCGAAACGCACGTCGATCGAGAAATCCCTACGCTTGGCTTCGCGAATTGGGAAGCTGAGAACTATGGTTTGGAGCGGCCAGGAAACCTCCATAGTAAATTTCTCCGTAATATGGGTAGATACCAAACCGCCAGGGCCTTCGAATCGTGCATTGTTCTGGAAATTCCTATACTCACGTTCGCCTTTTCGAAAGCCTAGATCGAGGGTTCGTAGCACTCTCGAAATTCACCGTGGTGATTTTCTACAGAGCCTGGGAAATCGCCGAACAGTTCTGCCCTTTGAAACGATCGTTTCTGTGACCTAGCTCCAAAAATCCCTCCTCAGTTCGAATTCATTCTCGGGCCTTTAACACACCACCCACCCCGCCCACCCAACCCACGGTGGGGAGTCGATCGTTTTTTTAGTTCAGTCGGTTGCGATCCGGAACCCTTCGGGCCTCCGAAACGCGCATCGATCCAGAAATCCCTGCACTCGGCTTCGCCAATTCAAAATACAAGATCGAAGGTTCCGAGCGCAATGAAAGCCACCAAAGTAAGTTCTAGCCAGTTTGGACAGCTGTCCATCAGTTTGGGCCTCCGTAATGCGCGTTGTTGCGGAAATTTCAAAACTCGCATTCGCCAGCTCGAAGCCGATATCGAGGGTACAGAGCGCCCCGGAACCTACCAGAGCAAATTAATGTCGAGTTTCGGCAGCCGATCATTATTCCCGTTGGCCCGACCGCGGTACGGAACCGTCGGGCCTCCGAAACGCACGTCGATCGAGAAATCCCTACGCTTGGCTTCGCAAATTCGGAAGCTGAGATCTATGGTTTGGAGCTGCCAGGAAACCTCCGTAGTAAATTTCTCCGTAATATGGGTAGACACAAAACCGCCCGGGCCTTCGAATCGTGCGTTGTTCTGGAAATGCCTATACTCACGTTCGCCCGTTCGAAAGCCGAGATCGAGGGTTCGTGGCGCTCTCGAAAGCCACCGTGATGATTTTCTACAGAGCCTGGGAAATCGCCGAACAGTTCTGCCCTTTGAAACGATCGTTTCTGTGACCCAGCTACAAAAATCCCTCCTCGGTTCGAATTCATTCTCGGGCCTTGAACACACCACCCACCCCGCCCACCCAACCCACGGTGGGGAGTCGATCGTTTTTTTAGTTCAGTCGGTTGCGATCCGGAACCCTTCGGGCCTCCGAAACGCGCATCGATCCAGAAATCCCTTCACTCGGCTTCGCCAATTCAAAAGACAAGATCGAAGGTTCCGAGCGCAATGAAATCCACCAAAGTAAGTTCTAGCCAGTTTGGACAGCTGTCCATCAGTTTGGGCCTCCGTAATGCGCGTTGTTGCGGAAATTTCAAAACTCGCATTCGCCAGCTCGAAGCCGATATCGAGGGTACGGAGCGCCCCGGAACCTACCAGAGCAAATTAATGTCGAGTTTCGGCAGCCGATCATTATTCCCGTTGGCCCGACCGCGGTACGGAACCGTCGGGCCTCCGAAACGCACGTCGATCGAGAAATCCCTACGCTTGGCTTCGCGAATTGGGAAGCTGAGAACTATGGTTTGGAGCGGCCAGGAAACCTCCATAGTAAATTTCTCCGTAATATGGGTAGATACCAAACCGCCAGGGCCTTCGAATCGTGCATTGTTCTGGAAATTCCTATACTCACGTTCGCCTTTTCGAAAGCCTAGATCGAGGGTTCGTAGCACTCTCGAAATTCACCGTGGTGATTTTCTACAGAGCTTGGGAAATCGCCGAACAGTTCTGCCCTTTGAAACGATCGTTTCTGTGACCTAGCTCCAAAAATCCCTCCTCAGTTCGAATTCATTCTCGGGCCTTGAACACACCACCCACCCCGCCCACCCAACCCACGGTGGGGAGTCGATCGTTTTTTTAGTTCAGTCGGTTGCGATCCGGAACCCTTCGGGCCTCCGAAACGCGCATCGATCCAGAAATCCCTTCACTCGGCTTCGCCAATTCAAAAGACAAGATCGAAGGTTCCGAGCGCAATGAAATCCACCAAAGTAAGTTCTAGCCAGTTTGGACAGCTGTCCATCAGTTTGGGCCTCCGTAATGCGCGTTGTTGCGGAAATTTCAAAACTCGCATTCGCCAGCTCGAAGCCGATATCGAGGGTACGGAGCGCCCCGGAACCTACCAGAGCAAATTAATATCGAGTTTCGGCAGCCGATCATTATTCCCGTTGGCCCGACCGCGGTACGGAACCGTCGGGCCTCCGAAACGCACGTCGATCGAGAAATCCCTACGCTTGGCTTCGCGAATTGGGAAGCTGAGAACTATGGTTTGGAGCGGCCAGGAAACCTCCATAGTAAATTTCTCCGTAATATGGGTAGATACCAAACCGCCAGGGCCTTCGAATCGTGCATTGTTCTGGAAATTCCTATACTCACGTTCGCCTTTTCGAAAGCCTAGATCGAGGGTTCGTAGCACTCTCGAAATTCACCGTGGTGATTTTCTACAGAGCCTGGGAAATCGCCGAACAGTTCTGCCCTTTGAAACGATCGTTTCTGTGACCTAGCTCCAAAAATCCCTCCTCAGTTCGAATTCATTCTCGGGCCTTTAACACACCACCCACCCCGCCCACCCAACCCACGGTGGGGAGTCGATCGTTTTTTTAGTTCAGTCGGTTGTGATCCGGAACCCTTCGGGCCTCCGAAACGCGCATCGATCCAGAAATCCCTGCACTCGGCTTCGCCAATTCAAAATACAAGATCGAAGGTTCCGAGCGCAATGAAAGCCACCAAAGTAAGTTCTAGCCAGTTTGGACAGCTGTCCATCAGTTTGGGCCTCCGTAATGCGCGTTGTTGCGGAAATTTCAAAACTCGCATTCGCCAGCTCGAAGCCGATATCGAGGGTACAGAGCGCCCCGGAACCTACCAGAGCAAATTAATGTCGAGTTTCGGCAGCCGATCATTATTCCCGTTGGCCCGACCGCGGTACAGAACCGTCGGGCCTCCGAAACGCACGTCGATCGAGAAATCCCTACGCTTGGCTTCGCAAATTCGGAAGCTGAGATCTATGGTTTGGAGCTGCCAGGAAACCTCCGTAGTAAATTTCTCCGTAATATGGGTAGACACAAAACCGCCCGGGCCTTCGAATCGTGCGTTGTTCTGGAAATGCCTATACTCACGTTCGCCCGTTCGAAAGCCGAGATCGAGGGTTCGTGGCGCTCTCGAAAGCCACCGTGATGATTTTCTACAGAGCCTGGGAAATCGCCGAACAGTTCTGCCCTTTGAAACGATCGTTTCTGTGACCCAGCTACAAAAATCCCTCCTCGGTTCGAATTCATTCTCGGGCCTTGAACACACCACCCACCCCGCCCACCCAACCCACGGTGGGGAGTCGATCGTTTTTTTAGTTCAGTCGGTTGCGATCCGGAACCCTTCGGGCCTCCGAAACGCGCATCGATCCAGAAATCCCTTCACTCGGCTTCGCCAATTCAAAAGACAAGATCGAAGGTTCCGAGCGCAATGAAATCCACCAAAGTAAGTTCTAGCCAGTTTGGACAGCTGTCCATCAGTTTGGGCCTCCGTAATGCGCGTTGTTGCGGAAATTTCAAAACTCGCATTCGCCAGCTCGAAGCCGATATCGAGGGTACGGAGCGCCCCGGAACCTACCAGAGCAAATTAATGTCGAGTTTCGGCAGCCGATCATTATTCCCGTTGGCCCGACCGCGGTACGGAACCGTCGGGCCTCCGAAACGCACGTCGATCGAGAAATCCCTACGCTTGGCTTCGCGAATTGGGAAGCTGAGAACTATGGTTTGGAGCGGCCAGGAAACCTCCATAGTAAATTTCTCCGTAATATGGGTAGATACCAAACCGCCAGGGCCTTCGAATCGTGCATTGTTCTGGAAATTCCTATACTCACGTTCGCCTTTTCGAAAGCCTAGATCGAGGGTTCGTAGCACTCTCGAAATTCACCGTGGTGATTTTCTACAGAGCTTGGGAAATCGCCGAACAGTTCTGCCCTTTGAAACGATCGTTTCTGTGACCTAGCTCCAAAAATCCCTCCTCAGTTCGAATTCATTCTCGGGCCTTGAACACACCACCCACCCCGCCCACCCAACCCACGGTGGGGAGTCGATCGTTTTTTTAGTTCAGTCGGTTGCGATCCGGAACCCTTCGGGCCTCCGAAACGCACATCGATCCAGAAATCCCTTCACTCGGCTTCGCCAATTCAAAAGACAAGATCGAAGGTTCCGAGCGCAATGAAATCCACCAAAGTAAGTTCTAGCCAGTTTGGACAGCTGTCCATCAGTTTGGGCCTCCGTAATGCGCGTTGTTGCGGAAATTTCAAAACTCGCATTCGCCAGCTCGAAGCCGATATCGAGGGTACGGAGCGCCCCGGAACCTACCAGAGCAAATTAATGTCGAGTTTCGGCAGCCGATCATTATTCCCGTTGGCCCGACCGCGGTACGGAACCGTCGGGCCTCCGAAACGCACGTCGATCGAGAAATCCCTACGCTTGGCTTCGCGAATTGGGAAGCTGAGAACTATGGTTTGGAGCGGCCAGGAAACCTCCATAGTAAATTTCTCCGTAATATGGGTAGATACCAAACCGCCAGGGCCTTCGAATCGTGCATTGTTCTGGAAATTCCTATACTCACGTTCGCCTTTTCGAAAGCCTAGATCGAGGGTTCGTAGCACTCTCGAAATTCACCGTGGTGATTTTCTACAGAGCCTGGGAAATCGCCGAACAGTTCTGCCCTTTGAAACGATCGTTTCTGTGACCTAGCTCCAAAAATCCCTCCTCAGTTCGAATTCATTCTCGGGCCTTTAACACACCACCCACCCCGCCCACCCAACCCACGGTGGGGAGTCGATCGTTTTTTTAGTTCAGTCGGTTGCGATCCGGAACCCTTCGGGCCTCCGAAACGCGCATCGATCCAGAAATCCCTGCACTCGGCTTCGCCAATTCAAAATACAAGATCGAAGGTTCCGAGCGCAATGAAAGCCACCAAAGTAAGTTCTAGCCAGTTTGGACAGCTGTCCATCAGTTTGGGCCTCCGTAATGCGCGTTGTTGCGGAAATTTCAAAACTCGCATTCGCCAGCTCGAAGCCGATATCGAGGGTACAGAGCGCCCCGGAACCTACCAGAGCAAATTAATGTCGAGTTTCGGCAGCCGATCATTATTCCCGTTGGCCCGACCGCGGTACGGAACCGTCGGGCCTCCGAAACGCACGTCGATCGAGAAATCCCTACGCTTGGCTTCGCAAATTCGGAAGCTGAGATCTATGGTTTGGAGCTGCCAGGAAACCTCCGTAGTAAATTTCTCCGTAATATGGGTAGACACAAAACCGCCCGGGCCTTCGAATCGTGCGTTGTTCTGGAAATGCCTATACTCACGTTCGCCCGTTCGAAAGCCGAGATCGAGGGTTCGTGGCGCTCTCGAAAGCCACCGTGATGATTTTCTACAGAGCCTGGGAAATCGCCGAACAGTTCTGCCCTTTGAAACGATCGTTTCTGTGACCCAGCTACAAAAATCCCTCCTCGGTTCGAATTCATTCTCGGGCCTTGAACACACCACCCACCCCGCCCACCCAACCCACGGTGGGGAGTCGATCGTTTTTTTAGTTCAGTCTGTTGCGATCCGGAACCCTTCGGGCCTCCGAAACGCGCATCGATCCAGAAATCCCTTCACTCGGCTTCGCCAATTCAAAAGACAAGATCGAAGGTTCCGAGCGCAATGAAATCCACCAAAGTAAGTTCTAGCCAGTTTGGACAGCTGTCCATCAGTTTGGGCCTCCGTAATGCGCGTTGTTGCGGAAATTTCAAAACTCGCATTCGCCAGCTCGAAGCCGATATCGAGGGTACGGAGCGCCCCGGAACCTACCAGAGCAAATTAATGTCGAGTTTCGGCAGCCGATCATTATTCCCGTTGGCCCGACCGCGGTACGGAACCGTCGGGCCTCCGAAACGCACGTCGATCGAGAAATCCCTACGCTTGGCTTCGCGAATTGGGAAGCTGAGAACTATGGTTTGGAGCGGCCAGGAAACCTCCATAGTAAATTTCTCCGTAATATGGGTAGATACCAAACCGCCAGGGCCTTCGAATCGTGCATTGTTCTGGAAATTCCTATACTCACGTTCGCCTTTTCGAAAGCCTAGATCGAGGGTTCGTAGCACTCTCGAAATTCACCGTGGTGATTTTCTACAGAGCTTGGGAAATCGTCGAACAGTTCTGCCCTTTGAAACGATCGTTTCTGTGACCTAGCTCCAAAAATCCCTCCTCAGTTCGAATTCATTCTCGGGCCTTGAACACACCACCCACCCCGCCCACCCAACCCACGGTGGGGAGTCGATCGTTTTTTTAGTTCAGTCGGTTGCGATCCGGAACCCTTCGGGCCTCCGAAACGCGCATCGATCCAGAAATCCCTTCACTCGGCTTCGCCAATTCAAAAGACAAGATCGAAGGTTCCGAGCGCAATGAAATCCACCAAAGTAAGTTCTAGCCAGTTTGGACAGCTGTCCATCAGTTTGGGCCTCCGTAATGCGCGTTGTTGCGGAAATTTCAAAACTCGCATTCGCCAGCTCGAAGCCGATATCGAGGGTACGGAGCGCCCCGGAACCTACCAGAGCAAATTAATGTCGAGTTTCGGCAGCCGATCATTATTCCCGTTGGCCCGACCGCGGTACGGAACCGTCGGGCCTCCGAAATGCACGTCGATCGAGAAATCCCTACGCTTGGCTTCGCGAATTGGGAAGCTGAGAACTATGGTTTGGAGCGGCCAGGAAACCTCCATAGTAAATTTCTCCGTAATATGGGTAGATACCAAACCGCCAGGGCCTTCGAATCGTGCATTGTTCTGGAAATTCCTATACTCACGTTCGCCTTTTCGAAAGCCTAGATCGAGGGTTCGTAGCACTCTCGAAATTCACCGTGGTGATTTTCTACAGAGCCTGGGAAATCGCCGAACAGTTCTGCCCTTTGAAACGATCGTTTCTGTGACCTAGCTCCAAAAATCCCTCCTCAGTTCGAATTCATTCTCGGGCCTTGAACACACCACCCACCCCGCCCACCCAACCCACGGTGGGGAGTCGATCGTTTTTTTAGTTCAGTCGGTTGCGATCCGGAACCCTTCGGGCCTCCGAAACGCGCATCGATCCAGAAATCCCTGCACTCGGCTTCGCCAATTCAAAATACAAGATCGAAGGTTCCGAGCGCAATGAAAGCCACCAAAGTAAGTTCTAGCCAGTTTGGCCAGCTGTCCATCAGTTTGGGCCTCCGTAATGCGCGTTGTTGCGGAAATTTCAAAACTCGCATTCGCCAGCTCGAAGCCGATATCGAGGGTACGGAGCGCCCCGGAACCTACCAGAGCAAATTAATGTCGAGTTTCGGCAGCCGATCATTATTCCGGTTGGCCCGACCGCGGTACGGAACCGTCGGGCCTCCGAAACGCACGTCGATCGAGAAATCCCTACGCTTGGCTTCGCGAATTGGGAAGCTGAGATCTATGGTTTGGAGCGGCCAGGAAACCTCCATAGTAAATTTCTCCGTAATATGGGTAGATACCAAACCGCCAGGGCCTTCGAATCGTGCGTTGTTCTGGAAATGCCTATACTCACGTTCGCCCGTTCGAAAGCCGAGATCGAGGGTTCGTGGCGCTCTCGAAAGCCACCGTGGTGATTTTCTACAGAGCCTGGGAAATCGCCGAACAGTTCTGCCCTTTGAAACGATCGTTTCTGTGACCCAGCTCCAAAAATCCCTCCTCGGTTCGAATTCATTCTCGGGCCTTGAACACACCACCCACCCCGCCCACCCAACGCACGGTGGGGAGTCGATCGTTTTTTTAGTTCAGTCGGTTGCGATCCGGAACCCTTCCGGCCTCCGAAACGCGCATCGATCCAGAAATCCCTTCACTCGGCTTCGCCAATTCAAAAGACAAGATCGAAGGTTCCGAGCGCAATGAAATCCACCAAAGTAAGTTCTAGCCAGTTTGGACAGCTGTCCATTAGTTTGGGCCTCCGTAATGCGCGTTGTTGCGGAAATTTCAAAACTCGCATTCGCCAGCTCGAAGCCGATATCGAGGGTACGGAGCGCCCCGGAACCTACCAGAGCAAATTAATGTCGAGTTTCGGCAGCCGATCATTATTCCCGTTGGCCCGACCGCGGTACGGAACCGTCAGGCCTCCGAAACGCACGTCGATCGAGAAATCCCTACGCTTGGCTTCGCGAATTGGGAAGCTGAGATCTATGGTTTGGAGCGGCCAGGAAACCTCCATAGTAAATTTCTCCGTAATATGGGTAGATACCAAACCGCCAGGGCCTTCGAATCGTGCATTGTTCTGGAAATTCCTATACTCACGTTCGCCTTTTCGAAAGCCTAGATCGAGGGTTCGTAGCACTCTCGAAATTCACCGTGGTGATTTTCTACAGAGCCTGGGAAATCGCCGAACAGTTCTGCCCTTTGAAACGATCGTTTCTGTGACCTAGCTCCAAAAATCCCTCCTCAGTTCGAATTCATTCTCGGGCCTTGAACACACCACCCACCCCGCCCACCCAACCCACGGTGGGGAGTCGATCGTTTTTTTAGTTCAGTCGGTTGCGATCCGGAACCCTTCGGGCCTCCGAAACGCGCATCGATCCAGAAATCCCTGCACTCGGCTTCGCCAATTCAAAATACAAGATCGAAGGTTCCGAGCGCAATGAAAGCCACCAAAGTAAGTTCTAGCCAGTTTGGACAGCTGTCCATCAGTTTGGGCCTCCGTAATGCGCGTTGTTGCAGAAATTTCAAAACTCGCATTCGCCGGCTCGAAGCCGATATCGAGGGTACAGAGCGCCCCGGAACCTACCAGAGCAAATTAATGTCGAGTTTCGGCAGCCGATCATTATTCCCGTTGGCCCGACCGCGGTACGGAACCGTCGGGCCTCCGAAACGCACGTCGATCGAGAAATCCCTATGCTTGGCTTCGCGAATTGGGAAGCTGAGATCTATGGTTTGGAGCGGCCAGGAAACCTCCATAGTAAATTTCTCCGTAATATGGGTAGATACCAAACCGCCAGGGCCTTCGAATCGTGCATTGTTCTGGAAATTCCTATACTCACGTTCGCCTTTTCGAAAGCCTAGATCGAGGGTTCGTAGCACTCTCGAAATTCACCGTGGTGATTTTCTACAGAGCCTGGGAAATCGCCGAACAGTTCTGCCCTTTGAAACGATCGTTTCTGTGACCTAGCTCCAAAAATCCCTCCTCAGTTCGAATTCATTCTCGGGCCTTGAACACACCACCCACCCCGCCAACCCAACCCACGGTGGGGAGTCGATCGTTTTTTTAGTTCAGTCGGTTGCGATCCGGAACCCTTCGGGCCTCCGAAACGCGCATCGATCCAGAAATCCCTGCACTCGGCTTCGCCAATTCAAAATACAAGATCGAAGGTTCCGAGCGCAATGAAAGCCACCAAAGTAAGTTCTAGCCAGTTTGGACAGCTGTCCATCAGTTTAGGCCTCCGTAATGCGCGTTGTTGCGGAAATTTCAAAACTCGCATTCGCCGGCTCGAAGCCGATATCGAGGGTACAGAGCGCCCCGGAACCTACCAGAGCAAATTAATGTCGAGTTTCGGCAGCCGATCATTATTCCCGTTGGCCCGACCGCGGTACGGAACCGTCGGGCCTCCGAAACGCACGTCGATCGAGAAATCCCTATGCTTGGCTTCGCGAATTGGGAAGCTGAGATCTATGGTTTGGAGCGGCCAGGAAACCTCCATAGTAAATTTCTCCGTAATATGGGTAGATACCAAACCGCTAGGGCCTTCGAATCGTGCATTGTTCTGGAAATTCCTATACTCACGTTCGCCTTTTCGAAAGCCTAGATCGAGGGTTCGTAGCACTCTCGAAATTCACCGTGGTGATTTTCTACAGAGCCTGGGAAATCGCCGAACAGTTCTGCCCTTTGAAACGATCGTTTCTGTGACCTAGCTCCAAAAATCCCTCCTCAGTTCGAATTCATTCTCGGGCCTTGAACACACCACCCACCCCGCCAACCCAACCCACGGTGGGGAGTCGATCGTTTTTTTAGTTCAGTCGGTTGCGATCCGGAACCCTTCGGGCCTCCGAAACGCGCATCGATCCAGAAATCCCTGCACTCGGCTTCGCCAATTCAAAATACAAGATCGAAGGTTCCGAGCGCAATGAAAGCCACCAAAGTAAGTTCTAGCCAGTTTGGACAGCTGTCCATCAGTTTGGGCCTCCGTAATGCGCGTTGTTGCGGAAATTTCAAACCTCGCATTCGCCAGCTCGAAGCCTATATCGAGGGTACAGAGCGCCCCGGAACCTACCAGAGCAAATTAATGTCGAGTTTCGGCAGCCGATCATTATTCCGTTGGCCCGACCGCGGTACGGAACCGTCGGGCCTCCGAAACGCACGTCGATCGAGAAATCCCTACGCTTGGCTTCGCAAATTCGGAAGCTGAGATCTATGGTTTGGAGCTGCCAGGAAACCTCCGTAGTAAATTTCTCCGTAATATGGGTAGACACAAAACCGCCCGGGCCTTCGAATCGTGCGTTGTTCTGGAAATGCCTATACTCACGTTCGCCCGTTCGAAAGCCGAGATCGAGGGTTCGTGGCGCTCTCGAAAGCCACCGTGATGATTTTCTACAGAGCCTGGGAAATCGCCGAACAGTTCTGCCCTTTGAAACGATCGTTTCTGTGATCCAGGTACAAAAATCCCTCCTCGGTTCGAATTCATTCTCGGGCCTTGAACACACCACCCACCCCGCCTCCCAACCCACGGTGGGGAGTCGATCGTTTTTTTTAGTTCAGTCGGTTGCGATCCGGAACCCTTCGGGCCTCCGAAACGCGCATCGATCCAGAAATCCCTTCACTCGGCTTCGCCAATTCAAAAGACAAGATCGAAGGTTCCGAGCGCAATGAAATCCACCAAAGTAAGTTCTAGCCAGTTTGGACAGCTGTCCATCAGTTTGGGCCTCCGTAATGCGCGTTGTTGCGGAAATTTCAAAACTCGCATTCGCCAGCTCGAAGCCGATATCGAGGGTACGGAGCGCCCCGGAACCTACCAGAGCAAATTAATGTCGAGTTTCGGCAGCCGATCATTATTCCCGTTGGCCCGACCGCGGTACGGAACCGTCGGGGCCTCCGAAACGCACGTCGATCGAGAAATCCCTACGCTTGGCTTCGCGAATTGGGAAGCTGAGAACTATGGTTTGGAGCGGCCAGGAAACCTCCATAGTAAATTTCTCCGTAATATGGGTAGATACCAAACCGCCAGGGCCTTCGAATCGTGCATTGTTCTGGAAATTCCTATACTCACGTTCGCCTTTTCGAAAGCCTAGATCGAGGGTTCGTAGCACTCTCGAAATTCACCGTGGTGATTTTCTACAAAGCTTGGGAAATCGCCGAACAGTTCTGCCCTTTGAAACGATCGTTTCTGTGACCTAGCTCCAAAAATCCCTCCTCAGTTCGAATTCATTCTCGGGCCTTGAACACACCACCCACCCCGCCCACCCAACCCACGGTGGGGAGTCGATCGTTTTTTTAGTTCAGTCGGTTGCGATCCGGAACCTTCGGGCCTCCGAAACGCGCATCGATCCAGAAATCCCTGCACTCGGCTTCGCCAATTCAAAATACAAGATCGAAGGTTCCGAGCGCAATGAAAGCCACAAAGTAAGTTCTAGCCAGTTTGGACAGCTGTCCATCAGTTTGGGCCTCCGTAATGCGCGTTGTTGCGGAAATTTCAAAACTCGCATTCGCCGGCTCGAAGCCGATATCGAGGGTACAGAGCGCCCCGGAACCTACCAGAGCAAATTAATGTCGAGTTTCGGCAGCCGATCATTATTCCCGTTGGCCCGACCGCGGTACGGAACCGTCGGGCCTCCGAAACGCACGTCGATCGAGAAATCCCTATGCTTGGCTTCGCGAATTGGGAAGCTGAGATCTATGGTTTGGAGCGGCCAGGAAACCCTCCATAGTAAATTTCTCCGTAATATGGGTAGATACCAAACCGCCAGGGCCTTCGAATCGTGCATTGTTCTGGAAATTCCTATACTCACGTTCGCCTTTTCGAAAGCCTAGATCGAGGGTTTGTAGCACTCTCGAAATTCACCGTGGTGATTTTCTACAGAGCCTGGGAAATCGCCGAACAGTTCTGCCCTTTGAAACGATCGTTTCTGTGACCTAGCTCCAAAAATCCCTCCTCAGTTCGAATTCATTCTCGGGCCTTGAACACAACCACCCACCCCGCCAACCCAACCCACGGTGGGGAGTCGATCGTTTTTTAGTTCAGTCGGTTGCGATCCGGAACCCTTCGGGCCTCCGAAACGCGCATCGATCCAGAAATCCCTGCACTCGGCTTCGCCAATTCAAATACAAGATCGAAGGTTCCGAGCGCAATGAAAGCCACCAAAGTAAGTTCTAGCCAGTTTGGACAGCTGTCCATCAGTTTGGGCCTCCGTAATGCGCGTTGTTGCGGAAATTTCAAAACTCGCATTCGCCAGCTCGAAGCCGATATCGAGGTACAGAGCGCCCCGGAACCTACCAGAGCAAATTAATGTCGAGTTTCGGCAGCCGATCATTATTCCCGTTGGCCAGACCGCGGTACGGAACCGTCGGGCCTCCGAAACGCACGTCGATCGAGAAATCCCTACGCTTGGCTTCGCAAATTCGGAAGCTGAGATCTATGGTTTGGAGCTGCCAGGAAACCTCCGTAGTAAATTTGTCTGTAATATGGGTAGACACAAAACCGCCCGGGCCTTCGAATCGTGCGTTGTTCTGGAAATGCCTATACTCACGTTCGCCCGTTCGAAAGCCGAGATCGAGGGTTCGTGGCGCTCTCGAAAGCCACCGTGGTGATTTTCTACAGAGCCTGGGAAATCGCCGAACAGTTCTGCCCTTTGAAACGATCGTTTCTGTGACCCAGCTCCAAAAATCCTCCTCGGTTCGAATTCATTCTCGGGCCTTGAACACACCACCCACCCCGCCCACACAACCCACGGTGGGGAGTCGATCGTTTTTTTAGTTCAGTCGGTTGCGATCCGGAACCCTTCGGGCCTCCGAAACGCGCATCGATCCAGAAATCCCTTCACTCGGCTTCGCCAATTCAAAAGACAAGATCGAAGGTTCCGAGCGCAATGAAATCCACCAAAGTAAGTTCTAGCCAGTTTGGACAGCTGTCCATCAGTTTGGGCCTCCGTAATGCGCGTTGTTGCGGAAATTTCAAAACTCGCATTCGCCAGCTCGAAGCCGATATCGAGGGTACGGAGCGCCCGGAACCTACCAGAGCAAATTAATGTCGAGTTTCGGCAGCCGATCATTATTCCCGTTGGCCCGACCGCGGTACGGAACCGTCGGGCCTCCGAAACGCACGTCGATCGAGAAATCCCTACGCTTGGCTTCGCGAATTGGGAAGCTGAGACCTATGGTTTGGAGCGGCCAGGAAACCTCCATAGTAAATTTCTCCGTAATATGGGTAGATACCAAACCGCCAGGGCCTTCGAATCGTGCATTGTTCTGGAAATTCCTATACTCACGTTCGCCTTTTCGAAAGCTAGATCGAGGGTTCGTAGCACTCTCGAATTCACCGTGGTGATTTTCTACAGAGCCTGGGAAATCGCCCGAACAGTTCTGCCCTTTGAAACGATCGTTTCTGTGACCTAGCTCCAAAAATCCCTCCTCAGTTCGAATTCATTCTCGGGCCTTGAACACACCACCCACCCCGCCAACCCAACCCAACCCACGGTGGGGAGTCGATCGTTTTTTTAGTTCAGTCGGTTGCGATCCGGAACCCTTCGGGCCTCCGAAACGCGCATCGATCCAGAAATCCCTGCACTCGGCTTCGCCAATTCAAAATACAAGATCGAAGGTTCCGAGCGCAATGAAAGCCACCAAAGTAAGTTCTAGCCAGTTTGGCCAGCTGTCCATCAGTTTGGGCCTCCGTAATGCGCGTTGTTGCGGAAATTTCAAAACTCGCATTCGCCAGCTCGAAGCCGATATCGAGGGTACGGAGCGCCCCGGAACCTACCAGAGCAAATTAATGTCGAGTTTCGGCAGCCGATCATTATTCCGGTTGGCCCGACCGCGGTACGGAACCGTCGGGCCTCCGAAACGCACGTCGATCGAGAAATCCCTACGCTTGGCTTCGCGAATTGGGAAGCTGAGATCTATGGTTTGGAGCGGCCAGGAAACCTCCATAGTAAATTTCTCCGTAATATGGGTAGATACCAAACCGCCAGGGCCTTCGAATCGTGCGTTGTTCTGAAATGCCTATACTCACGTTCGCACCGTTCGAAAGCCGAGATCGAGGGTTCGTGGCGCTCTCGAAAGCCACCGTGGTGATTTTCTACAGAGCCTGGAAATCGCCGAACAGTTCTGCCCTTTGAAACGATCGTTTCTGTGACCCAGCTCCAAAAATCCCTCCTCGGTTCGAATTCATTCTCGGGCCTTGAACACACCACCACCCCAGCCCACCCAACCCACGGTGGGGAGTCGATCGTTTTTTAGTTCAGTCGGTTGCGATCCGGAACCCTTCGGGCCTCCGAAACGCGCATCGATCCAGAAATCCCTTCACTCGGCTTCGCCAATTCAAAAGACAAGATCGAAGGTTCCGAGCGCAATGAAATCCACCAAAGTAAGTTCTAGCCAGTTTGGACAGCTGTCCATCAGTTTGGGCCTCCGTAATGCGCGTTGTTGCGGAAATTTCAAAACTCGCATTCGCCAGCTCGAAGCCGATATCGAGGGTACGGAGCGCCCCGGAACCTACCAAAGCAAATTAATGTCGAGTTTCGGCAGCCGATCATTATTCCCGTTGGCCCGACCGCGGTACGGAACCGTCGGGCCTCCGAAACGCACGTCGATCGAGAAATCCCTACGCTTGGCTTCGCGAATTGGGAAGCTGAGACCTATGGTTTGGAGCGGCCAGGAAACCTCCATAGTAAATTTCTCCGTAATATGGGTAGATACCAAACCGCCAGGGCCTTCGAATCGTGCATTGTTCTGGAAATTCCTATACTCACGT
The DNA here is from genome assembly GCA_030737875.1 of Allium sativum. Classification (NCBI taxonomy): domain Eukaryota; kingdom Viridiplantae; phylum Streptophyta; class Magnoliopsida; order Asparagales; family Amaryllidaceae; genus Allium; species Allium sativum. Next base: position 14,205,816 of record JASFAX010000028.1, read on the forward strand.
TCGCCTTTTCGAAAGCCTAGATCGAGGGTTCGTAGCACTCTCGAAATTCACCGTGGTGATTTTCTACAGAGCCTGGGAAATC
>JASFAX010000028.1:14206097-14313935 GCA_030737875.1 Allium sativum
TTAAAACGATTGGTATAGTTAAAATAGATTGGACAGGTATAGACATACAGGAGACAGGTTTGGAATAAAGTATAGAAGTGAAATAAATAGAGTGCCCGACAAAAAGGTACGTATTTAATTCATATATGAGATTTTATGCGCCGTATCGGCTAGCCGCTTGGCTTTTCTTTTTCTTTTTGATTGGAAAAGGCCTGTGTGGCAGTTTGGGGATTTTTCCCGATGCTCCCGGTACAAAGGAGGTTATGGCGAATTTTTCCGGGAATTTAAGGAGATAGAATATTTTTAAGATAATTTGATAGTTAGAAATCAACGTATCGATATATATAGAAGTCGATAAGAAAACGAACTTAGAAATAGAATAGTATAATCAAAAAGGAAGTATAAGAATAAAATCTAGTAAGAATAGAAAGAAAAAGTGTATACGTGTTTAAAGGTAAAGAAGTAGTTGTATGTTATTGATTGTTCGAGTAAGTAGTCATATCTGTTTTGACGTTATAAATGTTATTCAGTCAAGGTCTGAGAGGTAGTTATACCCCAACTTGATTGATTGCATTATTAACAAATGAACAGTAAGATTTCAGGCTCGAAGATCAATGTTAGATAAGAGTTAGTTGAATATAGTATTTGGGTTGTCGTAACGATGTTTTACACAACATCCGTTTTAACCCAAATAAGTGTAAGCTGGGAAATAGAATAATAAATATTTCCTAAGTATAGGAATAAACGAGATTGGAAAAGAGATAAGTAATTGGAATATTTTCCAATTATAAATAACATATATTTTCTAAAGTTTAGAAAATAAAAGAAGGCGAAATATGGAAATGTTTTCCAAATAACGTATAAGGCCAATATGGTTATTGAAAATATTTGGTTAACAAATATTGATAAGAAATAGAGAAGAGATTTAATTAATGGAATATTAATTAAAGGCTCAGTGATTGTTGGATGTTTGGATGAACACTTGTTTTATTCGATAGTTAAATCATCGACTATAGAAACACTTGTTTTTATTCGATAGTTAAATCACAGACTATCGAAGTTTTGACCATCGTTGTCAATATGGAGAGACCGGTTGGATTATTATCCGAAGAACCACTCCATATCGGCAGTAGCGTGCGAATCAGATTATATAAAGATAATCGAAGACGGAGTAGAGTGCAAGGACTTTTTCTATTAATAGAAATAGTGCCTTCAGTTCATCCAGTTCCTGGGTGACTTGTATGGATGAATGTCTGACAGAGTATTTCCAAAAAGGTCACGTACATTGATTTCTTCAACTGTACAAGGAGTGGAAGCGGAGGAGGAAACTTCTTTTAGCTGACACGTAATGTACTGTTGTAGACGTCAATTAGTGATTTTCGATGGATTTGACAATGTGGCATTCGAAGTGAACCTGATGCGATGATGAAGCGTAACCTCAAGCCTCATCAACCGGTAAATGACAGAAATCGGGCAGGCAGCATGGCTATGTAGGTCGCACCTATTAGGCTGTATAATCACCTGATCTAGAGTTTCATTTACTTCTAAAAATCTATTGTCGATGCTGTCCCATTCGGGAAACGGTTGCTGATCCCAATCGTTGGTGATATACATTCGATACACTTAAGCGAAATGAGTGGTCGGTCATGTGTGGTTGAGTTGCAAGATGTTCTTGTTGAACTCGGTGTATTCTCCTCTAGAGATATACCAGCGGAAGGTGGTTCCATACCTTGTCATAGTTGGAAATCCATTACCCTATACGTGCTTGCGGTTTATGATTGTAATTATATATGTGGAACGTGAGATGCAAACGTTCCACTAGATTGTTATCTACTTGATTTAGACATTATTATAATATCAAAAGAGTTTTGATATAAAGATAAATCAAGTGTTTGGATTTTCATAAGGGAAAAACCCGTTCCGTGATATACGGCGTGGTCTTATGAGATATCATGTAGTTTCTGAAACTGTTTCCTCATACCAGTCCCATGACTGACCCGGAGTTTATTTTGTTTTGTTCTACCTAAACTCTTGGGTGCCTAAATTTGTACGGGCATTCAAGTAGTTCAGGATTTTTCAGATATATCTAAAGGAGCTTGGAGCAGGAGGCTTCAGCGTTATCTAGTTATAGTGTTGTTCCGTTGTGTTGTAAGTGTTGTACTCTGATAAGTGTATGTTATACAGTTGAGATTTTGTATTTCAAAGATATGATATATTATATTTTGTTCCGCTGCGATGTGAGATTCTGTGTTGTTATTTCTGTTCTTCTTCTATTCTAAGTTTCTATCTTATCTATCCTCACCCTCTAACTTCTTTCTATAAATGGTTCGAATTTCTGTGTTATTAGGGGTTGGACTTGTGTTTTTGGTCAGCTCAAATTCTACCGGATTTTTGGGTCATTACATAGTCGCTGTGGAAACATTTATAAGTGATAACGCTTTATTTAATATAATTAAATATTGGCTTCGAATTTGGACAAGCCCTTTGAGGCGTAGTCATAATTTAATTTTTAGAATTTTACTATAATTTTTATTTCGTAAAATAAGCAACTTTTTATTTGGAGTATTTTGCACCCTACATCAACATTTTGGGGTCTCACAATATAAGTTAACCTACCAATATTATTATATATTAGGGATCATGGCACACTGCTGAACGCGATAGTATATTTATTTCGGTCGATGCCGAGTCGTAGGAGGACGGAGTCTTATATAACGGAGTACGCTCACTTTAAAAGAAAAATCGTTAGTAAAATATAAAATAAATAAAAAGAAAACCATGTATATATGAACCCCTAGAACAAATAAAACATGTGCATTTTATTTAAAAACTTCACTGCGAGGTAATTAGATATCAACTACCCTAAATACAGGCTGTATGCCCACAAAAAAGTCTCCTGCTACTCAAACCTATAAACACAGTCACCATGCTATCATTTCTTTTCAAATTAAAAGCATGCACATGCGAGAGCAACCACCAAATCTTCGCCACCAAATCTTCTGCGCAATCATCACACAGTCTTTCTACGTTGTACTAAAGAAACCTACTGTCTTGTGTGTTCATATCAATACAACGTGACATGAGAAGAAAATACATACCCTGTATGTTATCACCTCAGCAAATCCATCACGTACACGTATACAGCTACCTTAAAATCTCAAATCGGGTACAAGCTACTTTCCTTGCATTGTAATTTCTTTTCAACTTTTCTTAAACGTGTCAACCAAGTAAATTCTTGGAGAATGCTCCAAAACAGCTACTCTATCGTCTATATCCACACAGGCTGTTCCAACTCTTGCTACTTACTGAAGCCGACAGTTCACTGTGATGAAAAGAAAAGACTACACATGCAGCTCTACAGTTTTTGTCGTGTTACCCAAACATTTAGCCGTGCCAAGTAAGTCGTTAACCTCTATAAATACACAACATTTCCGTCTATTAAACCACACAATTTCAATCCTTCTCTTTCTCTCTTCTGGTTCACTCCAGCAAACCTTTTGTTTCCGTCCTCTTAAAAAAAAATGATGATGGTAAATATGAGGCAGCAAGTTGCCTAAATGATTAAGGAAGTGAGCATTTGGTTTGTATGGGGGAGAGCCGCATATATAAACAAAGTGGAAGGGTTGGCTTTGAAAGTTGTGAAGTGGTGTATAAGGGGAGGGACGTGGATTTGCTACAGGGGAATGATAAATGAAGTAAAGTGTGGAAAGGATGTGAAGAAAAGATGAGTACAGGAGTAGTGGAGGTGAATACAAAAAAAAGAACAATACTGTATGGACGGACTGAGGTTTCGAAGACAAAGGATACGACTTTGTCATGAGGTCTTCCTTTCTGGTGGACATGAAGATCGCGGTGTTCTCCGATGGTCGGGACGGAGCAGCAAGTGCGAACTTTGAGCGGCGCAGCGGTGAGGGGACGATGAGAAGTAGCGTTGAACAGTGCATGAGCGGTTTCAATATTGCATGGTTACTGTGCGTGCAAACGGATACAAATGAGAACTGAAGTGCGTTAGTGAACGCCTGCCGGTGCGTGGTTATAGTGTATACACGTGAGAGGGAGGACGGTGCATAAAAAGGGATGGGCTTAACAAAGGATAATGTGGTGATTAAAAGAGGATTAAGGTAAATAGTAATTAACCGTTATTTAAGTATTAGGATTATTTTAGTTAATATATATATATATATCATAATTCACATATAATGTTGTAACGATGATAAATTAACTATATATTATCAGAATCATACGGAACCAGTCACATTGGAATCATGGTACAGTACTATACTGTTGTGCTGATTCAGAAAGGAACGGAAGCAACCAGATTTTCTGTTTAATTCAGGACACTGGTTTAAAATTAAACAAAGCGACTCGCGAACCGTCAATCGAAATAAGGTGAGTTAATTCTCACACATTTCTGAAATACTAGGATGTGCTAAATTCGTAAAATTTAATTTAATTGGTTGATTGGATGCCTATGGTTGCTTTCATGGTTGACGTTAATTATATTATCGTCATTAAAATATTTCTATGTACTGATATGAAATATTATAATGATTTGTGATGCAGGGAAGAACAGGTAGGAGGAATCAAACCGGTTCCTCAAATATTTAATATGCTGTTATTTCATATTCTATGAACTGTTTAAAACCCATTGACTTTAAAACCCTGTTGGTTGTTGGTTGCGGTTGAACTTTGAATCCATATATAGTATTGATTACAGAATAAATAGCAGATAGCCAAGATATACACCGTTTTATAAAGATCGATTCACCGTCAGGTGAATCGTTAGAAATGAGGTTATAGAATATATTTTATAACCGAATATAGATTTTATTTAATATATTAAATGAAGTTCTAAAAAGAGAATAAATCAATCACACATATACATTGATTTGTTTTAATCACAAATCGTCGTTTTGGTTTAACCAAAATCTACCGTGCGCGAAGCACGTGCTTATCAAGTGGGTATTAAACGATTTTATTTAGCTAATTCAAGTGGCCAGGATTAACGTAACAATTAGAATGGGTTTATATGGATATTGATCAAAGTGAATAGAATTATTTAGATTAATTAATTAATTATTAATTTATTTAAATTGGAAGATAAATTAAGATTTGATTAACAGTTAATCATGTTAGAAGTTGACTAAGTCAACTATGTTAACTAAAATGGATTTATTAAATTTATTTATATTTATGGGAATGATAAATTGTTTTTGAAGAAGAAATGATAATTCATCAAGATGGAACTAAAATGGGATTTGTTGCGATAAAGGGAATGGGTATCGGTTTTGGTATTACAACTGATATCTATCTTACGATGAGAACGTTGTTGATCAAGGTTTGAGAGGTAATTAAAATACCCCAACTTGAACAGCTTCAGGATTATCGAAGGATGGTATTAGTCGTAATGGTGAAAGTGTTAGAATAAAATATTTTGAAAAAAATAACAGTGTAACGTTATTTGAAGGATCTAGAAATATATATCTATATATAATGAGATTTCAAAAATTAAAAGAAATAAAAGGAGATTGGTGGAAATATAATTTCAAAGTTAGGAAATGAGATTTAAATGGGTTTATTCTAGAAGAATGAGCGGTGGTTTTGGTATTCAAATAATGGAGCCAAAGAAGATGTCATAATAATCATTTTACGAATGATAAGTGATTCGATAATAAGAAATGTTATGACCAAGTGATGCTGTGTATAAACAAATGGATTTGTTTGTTTTATGGTTGTTTATTTTGATAGTTAAATAACCGACTATCAAAATCTGACCCAACGTTATTGGTACGGAAAGACCGGGATTGAATTTTTATTTGAAAACCATTCCGACCAATAAATACGAATACGTCGAAGACGCTGATCGAGATGGAGCAAGTGAAGACCGTAGATCTTCATGAAACGGAAGAGTTACTTACAATCTCTGGCTGATCCCTAGAGATATACTGTGATTCTGTCGTGATTGGAATCTACGGGTTGCAAGGACTACTCGCTACTGATCTATAGGGTGATTCCTAGGATGCGGTAGGAGGGTACCTTCGGTTCATCCTGTACCTGGATGACGTATATGGACGATGTGAATGGTGGCCAGATGTTTCAAAAGTCGAGTATAGCCTCAAGCCTCATCAACCGGAAAATGACAAAAATCGGGCAGGCAGCATGGCTATGTGGGTCGCACCCATTAGGGTGTATTGTCACCATCTAGAGAATATTCATATTTGTTACTTCTTTCCATTTCTGTATCTCCCGGGAACTACGGTGGTCGCGCGACAAAAAGCCGTAAGGTGACAATATACTCGATACACTCAAGAGAAATGAGTGGTCGGTCATGTGTGGGCCGGGTTGCAAGATGTTCTTGTTGAACCCAGTGTATTCGTCTCTAGAGATACACTATCGGCAGGTGGTCCCATACCTTGTCATAGTTGGAAATCCAATCTCCAATAAGCGCCGCGGTTTTGATTGTATACTATAAATGTGGAGCGTGAGATGCAAGCGTTATGCTAGATTCTATTTACTTGTATCTAGACACTATGATAATATCAGAAGAAGATATTGATTTCAAAACGATTTGGGTTATAGTAAGGTAAAAACCGTCCGTGTTTATGTGTGGACTGGTCTTACTATTATCCTTTTATTTCAAAAGGATTTCAAAGTTAAACAAGTTGGTTGCTGTATGAATTTATCACTGAAAGTATTTCAGACTGATCCGGGTGAATTTTGTTTTAAATCAAATGTGCTCGGGTCAGACCGAGTATATTATCAGGTTATGTATTGCTTGGAGCTTCAGAAGAGGAGTTGAAGTCGAGACGTATTCCATATATATACTGGTACTGGTTTATTTCCACTGTATGTTGTATTGATCTGAATGTATACTCCGATGTTGTGATATAAAATTTTTGTATAAAGTATTTCTGATTATTATATTTTGTCCATTCCGCTGTGAGACTCTGATCTTCTTATTCTTCTATTCTAATATTTCTTTCTTTCTTCTCTCACCCTCTAACTTCTTTCTATTAGCTTTCTGGGTTTTCGATATTTGAGTTTGGATACGGGACGTGTTAGTATCTGGATTCAAGTGTCGGAAATTCCGGTTCGCTACACAGACGCTTCACCAGGGAGATTAGAAACTCCCGCAATCCGCCAAACTTCAAGTATTCAGCTATTGAACCCTACTACAGTCGGACCGACCCGACCATCCATGTCATGTGATACATGGGCCATATGGAAGTGCTCAGCGCATTGACCAATGTTATTGCCAAATTGCGTCCATTAATGTCACTCATTAAGAGAATGCATTAAGTTTCATGAAGCGTTATAGGTAAACAGAAACAGAAACATTAGAAGACAGATATAAAATAGCAGCGGAATTTAAATTTTTATTAAGCATAAAACATCGTAGTTCAAAACATGGTTACATCATATGTCTGAAATGCATAAAACCTAGTACATCATTAAAATTTCTGTCTTGTACTTAAAACATCAGATTACAATAATAAATAAAGCATAATCCTCAAAACATAGCCATAGTAGAGAGATATGAAATCAAATAGTACATCTAAGCGGTTCCAAGCAAAATGAAAGCAGAATCCTGATCAAGCTTGAGTATTCCCACCCTGAGAACCTGGGGGAGGGGGGAACGGAATAAAAAGAAGAGGAAACAAAACGAATCAGACATAAAGTCTGGCAAGTCTAGTTACTTTTAGCATATACATAAGTAAAAGTATAATGACACGAATATAAAGTGGATAAGAGAGATAACATCATAAAAAGGTAGATATGACATGGTATACAGGATAAACATGATAGAATGTATTGCGCTTCTCTGTTACTTTTTCTTTCTCTGCACCAATACTAGTATAACCAAAATGAGATGATCCCAACAAATATAAGAAGGTAGACTTAGGCGTACTTCTAGTGAGAGGTTTAACCCCATACAATAAATAGGCAGCCCAACATACCGGAGTTATCCCCTAAGGATAATAATGGGCTCCTAAACATACTAAGGTCTAGATGTACCCTAATTACTACCCCAATCGATCGGCTCCCGACTCCGTAGATACCCTGTGCTGTCCCACAGTAGGATGTACCACTTCCTAAAGTGGCAACCCTTCTTTTTCAGGATGTGCACAACTATATCTACAGGTGTCACGGCATCTAAACCTCCTCTGCCGGACCCGTGCACGCACATGACCCCTTCGGAACGCGCCGCCCACATCACCCTTTCGTTTGGATCTATTACAATTGGCCTAGTAAGCATGCTCGACTCCGACCTAGTTCAGAGTACTCGTTTGATAACTATATATAGGTTACCGACTGAAATGGGTCCCACATACAAGATGATACAAGCTTCGCCCTACGCTTGCATCCCCATTAGGTTTTCCACATGTTATGCCATACCAGAGTAAAAGATTGCATAACCCAAAGGTTAAGTTTGTGCGCATTATATATATATATATATATATATATATATATATATATATATATTACCCACCACCCCAAGATATACTTGACCCTTCCACTGTTTCAAACAAATTTACTTAACCCCTAATCAAGTTAACATGTTCATTCAATCCTTATGGATTCAACCGGGTTAAGTATTCATTACCATTTATTCATTCATGGTTATAATGCACGAGACCTCTTACGTTAAGCCTACAACTTGTGGATGCTGGATATGCCAGTTGGTTCTGGGCAGACTTCTTCCACAAGTCGGGCGTAACCTCGTGTCTTAGCACGTTTCATGTTTATGCACTTAGACCTCTCACATTAGATTCACCACTTGTGGTCGCTGGATATGCCGGGCGGTTTCGGGAAGAATTCCACCACAAGTGTAATCTAACCTTGTGTCTACGCGCGGTTATAGTTTCTAATTACTGTAGTTCTAGGCATTTCCAATATTAACCAATTATTCCTATGTCATTATAGGTTTTGATGCTCCTTTCCCAAGTCATGTTCATAATGAACCATATGCCCCAAATTAAGGTCTTTAATTAAAATTTTGGTTATGCCCCAAATCCACATTCATATATTTCATTCAAGTTATGCCTAAATTTCCCAATACAAATTATGCTCCAATTTTAACGTTTTCCACTCGTTCTCAATTTAACGCATTCGCATATTTCAGCGGTATGCCTAGGCTCGAAGGTAGTCTGGCTATAAAGTAAAAAGGGAAAAGAAGAAGGGAAGAGGACAGAAATGAACATAATAACAAGATTGACATATAACGGTAGAAATAGGCATAGCAACTAATAAACATACAGTGACAAAGTTGGTCATAATGACAAGATAGGCATATAACTAGGAACAGATCTGATGAACATGTGATAGTAGAACCGATTCTAACGTAATAATGACATCGTAAACAGGCATGATGAGATCTAAGAAATGAATTAGATCGACAAACAATTGCAGTTTTAATATGATAAATAGGTATAGGCTTAGATCTAGTTCATAGTCATGTCAGAATAACTTAAATACACAGGTTATACCAGATTTGATATGATTCAAATAGTCACAGGCTTAGATCCAAGTTATAGTTATGTCAAGATTAATTTTAAAGTATTTAGATCTAAAAATAACATGGACTCACTGTGATTTGAACTAGAAAATAGAAGAAAGATTGCAGATATTGAATCATAGATCTTTAAACTTGAATGATTGATTACTGAAAAGGCTTGATTTAATCTGGGCAGAGGCAACATCTAATCCTCCATTGTTTTTGAGTGAAGAAAATAATGGGTATAGGGTCTTATTTATAGCCTAGAATCAACTAATCTGGTCAAGAAAGAAGTCTAAATTCAAAAAATTGGAATTCTGCCTTGGATCTGCAGGGGGGTCGATCCCCTCTTGGTGTGTCGACCCAGGAGTCGACACCCCCTTATGGGGTCGACACATAGGTCGACACCCCTTTGATAGGGTCGACACCCATGGGCATGAAATTTCCCGCTCCCCTTTTTCTACTCAAATTTGAATTGTTTTGAATTTCTGATCTTATTTTATTCATATATATTCTTCTTATGCGTATACGAATTTTAAACCTTAATAACTTGTTCATACAGTGTCCGTTTTACGCAAACCATGTGTCTATTTTGACCAGAATTCTGAGACGAACGCAATGGCAGTGTCTTTTCACTTAATTCTAAATATATAATTAATTATTCTTTACTTTATCATCTTTAGCGTTGTTATAATTATTGTGTGTTACACAAGTGCTTCCCACTCTTCCTCACATATATAGACGACATGCGGTTTCGGCAGCTAACAACGGAGTCGATTGGCAGTTGGAACACGCTGATCACCCGCTTCATCGAGCAGTTCAAAGTTCACATCTCCCGAATGAAAAGTGTCATGTTCCTGACCTCCTTCAAGAAACGATCGGGAGAGACAATCCGATCTTTCCTCGAAAGATTCAACGCGTTCGTAGCATCAGTCGATCGACCAGAGCCATCGATGGTGCTTATGGCCGCCATCACAGGTGTCCAGAACTGATCAAAGTTCTCAATCTCTTTAACTAGAGATCCCCCTAAGGATAACGAAGATTTCTATACTGATGCCGAACGGTTCCTCCAGCAAGAAGATGCCAACGTTGAAATGGAGATCCTCGAGGTCTTCGCCACCAAACAAGTAGGTCCATCTGACATCAATGGCCAGAATAAAGGAAGAGGAAAGGCCTCAAAAAAGCATGAACGCAACGTACAACCTCAGAGAGAAAATAAGTACGATCGGTTTGGTGAGCTCAATTCATCCCTGCACGACATCTACCTTGACATACGAGGGTCGCTACCTTTCTCAAAACCTCCTCGAAGAGAGCCGACCCAAAAAGAGTTTGATTCTTGAAAACACTGCATGTCCCACAACATAGCTGGACATAGCACCAATGAATGCAGACACCTGCGCGATCTCATCGAGGATAAGGTTAGGCAAGGAGAACTTTCCGAGTATGTCAGAAAAAGCACACCGGCTTTGCCACCTCAATCTTCTTCCCAACCTCCTCAGGTCGGCCCTCGAGCTCCAAGTAACGGAAAGGACTCTAAGCCCAACACTTGTGGCATTATCATCAATTAATAAGATTTAGATTTCTTATTTTTAACGTATTGTCATTTCTTTCAATAAAACATGTTGATGTACACATGTACGAGGTTAGGATTTAGCACCTGGGCATGCTCTGGAATCAACGTTCACTCTCTTAGAATTTATTTTCATTTCTTTGTAATAGTTCCTTAGCGACAGTGAATTTTCTTTTGCAAACTTGGATCACGTTTGAATGATTTAAGGCAATCCTGACTAGCGCTCACTAACTCGAATATGGTCAGTGCTAAGCCATCGTCCATCAAAGCCTGCCACCATATCTAAACCTACTCCATGAGCCGAGTATGGTAGAACTTATGTACGTAGAGTATGGATTATACTCGCCCCTTCTCTGAACCAAATGCACTTTTTACTTGCCAAAACATCGCAAAAGATCTTACATGAGTCGAGCATTATTAACACTTGCCATAAGTCGAGTATGGTTAATGCTCGCCACTTCGTAAGCCGAGCATGGTTAATACTCGCCACCTTCGTAAGCCGAGTATGGTTAATACTCGCCTCCTCTGTAAGCCGAGTATGGTTAATACTCGCCATCTCTGTAAGCCAAGTGTGATTACTTCTCACCCATATCTCTAAGCCGAATACGGTTACTACTCGTCCAATCAAGACTGAAGCCTTCTCTAGACCGAGAGTGTCATTTATAATCTCTGCAGGTGTTGAATCTCACAACCAAAGTTAATAAACACTTTCATAGCCTTATGGTTGTCGGTTTTTCTGACCTTAATACAATCTACTTTGATCGTCGGTTTTCTGGTCTCAATACAACCACTCGTATCGTTAGATTTCCAGTCTTAATATGGTTCAGCTTCACCATCACTATTCGCACATTATACATCAATGCAAGGATCAGAACACGCCTCCTTTACCAAGAAAGATGTATTCTAAAGGGCAAAGTGTTGACCAAATTTTTTCCAAAAGCTGTCGCAGTTCAACGGATTGAAGCCCAATGTTAGAAAGTTCACTCGTAGCATTGGTCGATCGACGTATAAAATGAGCTACACTCTAGAAAGCCTAGGCATAGTTTAAACCAAGCCATCTCCTTCAGAAATGGCCCGAACCTAGGTCGGTCCAAATTGGCCTCCTTTAAACAATGACTCATTGATCCTGAAAGAATCGCCCACCATGAATTGACCGAGTTCATCGCTTCCGTAAAAATCGGACCGACCAAATATCCCGGATTCTCCTAGAAATATCCAACTGAGTCGTTCAATACTCAGCCCGGCTCTCAAGGTAATAAAGGTGGTCAACCACCTCCAGACTAAGCTCTTCTTTTGATACACCTTACCTCGAGTGCCACGTAAGCCACTATTTCTGATGATACTATTAATTAGCAATAGACCGGGTCCCACCGCCGCAAATACTACCAATAATCGAGCTCCACACGTCCAAGCTCTGAAAAAGAGGAAAGTCATGTGGTGTCCAGCTCAGCCCATGTCTTCACCTATAAATACATCCATGCTCAAAATGAAAAAGGGGACTTCTTTCGGCTACTTCAGTCTTCAGCTGAACTTCTCCTCTACGGCTAAACCTAAAAATAGCCCATTCTTCTTGTTCTTTCTCAAAACAGAAAAAGCATTGTATTTGTAACCAAAGAAAAGAATCAATACATATAAAGTGGACGTAGGCAACATCTTAACCGAACCACTATAAAAAGTCTTACATATTCCTTGTTTTTTCTATACTTATTTACACTTTGCAATTGATTATTCATGTGCTCTTCACACGACTGAGGGTTGAATGTTACAAGTGACCAACTTTTGGCATCAACAACTGTACTCCTTCCTTCGAACGAACACTGCCACGTAAATTTAAAACTTCACAACTTACCATTCGTGCTCAGTCTAGGTTCAGGGCAACAGTGCAAGGAAATTTCCCAAGTTACATAGTACAAAATGTAATATAATCAAGTGCAACACAATGAAAACAACAGAATACATAATACATATCATAATGGTGATGTCTGGAATACATAGTCCATAATACATAATATCACTCCCAAAATACAAAATAACATACATACCATAATGAACTACAAGCTACTGATAAGTCCAAAGCTGCATATTCAAAACCCCAAAATGTGGAAAATGATAAGAACGTTGCTACAATCCACGCAACCTAACCTACAAGCAATCCTCAAACTGACCCGAGGATTATAAAACAAATCACATGGGTCAGACTATTTCTATTGTGAGTGAAGTAAGAATCTATGGAGAACAAAATTTGACAACAAAAGACAAATAATGCCACATGTATAAGTCAACAAAGGGCATATGAATGTTCTATATATGAAAATTTTAGCATAATCATCTCATTTAAATAAGCCATAATTCTAAAAATACATACTCTATGTAACTCAATACAATACCAACATCAATTATCATATGTAAAATAAAATGATGAAATAAATCAAGTTAGAGTATCACATATAAACCAATAAAATACTCATAACTTTTATAATATATAAAACAATATGATAAAATGAATCAAGTCAAAGTATCATATTTAAATCAATACGATACTCATAACAATTATCATATATAAAATAATCTGACAAAATGAACCAGGTCAGAGTATCATATATAACTAAATACGATACTCATAACCATTATCATATGTAAAACAATATGATAATAATAATTAACAATAAAATTGTAATAAGGTAATAGGGAATTTCGGGATAAATATAACCCAACTCATAGCATATACCAAATAAATAGACGCTGGTATTATAAAATCACAGTGGTAGAGCACGAGCGAGCATCGAGACATCTGCACCGTAATCTACTCATAGCGCCATAACACACCTGGCGTTCAACCCAGGATAACCAAGACGGTCTAAGGCCGTATGCTACCCGTTCATGGCATTACATGTGGGACCCCCACGCCTTCATCTATTGTAGTTCGTGACTAGCCGATCGAGAATCCTGACCAAAAACCAAGTTGCCCAATGTAGCAGACCGTTGATCTTTGGTGGTAGCTGGGCAAATAAAAAAACCACCAATTCAGGTAGCGATCCTGGATCAGTTTGGCCAAGATGGAGTTTTGCTCCATTGATACAACAAAGTCCAATCTACCGCGACCCAAAATATAAGAGAAGTTTAAAAATAATTTTCTTTTCATATAAATAAATATTGTGAAACTCAGTTGTGTTATGACTAGCATATAGTTATGACTTGAATAAATATGCGAACATTTTAAAAAACAACAACGTGCCAATGTCAACAAAAAAATATGCCAAAACCAAGACAAAATTGATGCATAAGCACCAATCTGATTGCCAAGGCTTAAACAAGATCAAGCGTGTCATATAGCCATTCAGGAAATATTAGATTTATCACATTAAATCAAGGAACTATAGTTGCGATAGGAAAAAAGGTACCATCAAAATAATGGCATATAAGCATGCCAACTCAATGATAAAATAAAACCACATCAATTCAAAAAGTGTCATATATTTCCAAATAATAACTACTTAAGTAATGCACTTGCGTCCCATACCACATTGCATTACTTTAATATTTACTAAATGGGAGTAAATTCCACTTATTGAAAATACACACAAATAACTATTCCAAAACTTCAAGAATCATCAAAATATGATTAGAAACCAAAACGTTATACCCAAAACAATTTCTATGTTACAACACTTGTTTTACTAACTCAGTTGCATAATGTCTCATTGTAAAAATCATATAAATTCGAAATTTAATATTTTAAAGCTAAAATTTTTACAGTAACATCAAATGTCATTCTAGTTTATATGTACTAAATTCAAAAGCAAATCCTAAACCGTTTGGTACAGATTCAATCATCTTTATCCACCATTTTCAGATTACGTTTATAAATCGAAGTTGCATATGCTCAGTTTTGAAAAAGTCACATAAATTCAAAATTTAATATTTTTGGTTCAAACTTTTCATCATAGCTTCATTCACTAGCATAGAATCATAATACAAAATTTCATCGCCAAAAACCTTACCAATAGATACATATTTAATATTCCTTAGCAGTCATTTTCGGCCCAGGTTTGAACATCTCAGTTTTTATATACCACTTCAAAAGAATCATAAAAATTCGAAATTTAACCCTTTTAAATCAAATTTTTGCAGTAGATTGAAATATGAATGTTGTCTATGTGTACAAAATTTCAAAGCCAGAAACCATTGGAAATGGTATAGTAGATGCATAAACTCAGTTTTCAACCCAGGTTTAAATTTCTCAGTTTTCATATATCTGTTTTGTAAAAATCATATAAATTCGAAATTCAATCATTTTAGTCCAAAATTGTTACAGTAGATGTATAAACCATTTATGAATAACATATCCAAAAATTAGCAATTTATAATGGTTTTTCAATTTTATACCAATTGTTTTCCGTCATCTATTGTATGAACTTTTCGGCAAACACGTTTCAAGCATCATTCAACCAATTACATGGCATAAATTAGGAAAATAAATTAACAATTGTTTGTATACATAGATCCAATATTTAGGTCTACATGAATGCATAAATCATAGCATAAAAATATAAAAAGATTAAAACTTCACTCACCTCAAACTCCAAATTGTAATCTTTAAGCCCTACAATAGCTAGCTTTTTATTGCTACCCTTTCTCCTTTCCAATTAATAAGAAATGGGAATCCTTTCTTCAATTAGCAATATATATTTTTTCCTAAGAAGGAGAAAATTGATTATTATTTTTCGTTGCAGGTTTCTGAGAGAAATGAAATACGTACTGTGAGGAAGGAACCGGAGATAAAGGTGAGAAGGACTCTTATGCTTCGCCCCCTCTAAAGAAGTTTCTTAACAAAAATCTACATTTTCCTCCTTTGTTTATTCTCTTTTCTCTTTTCTTTTATTAAAGTACTTTAATAATTATGGTTTGTCACATTACGAGATATTTGCCTTCCATTCTTATTAAATTCATTTCTAGACTATTCCATAATGTAAAAATAAATTTTGTTGTTGTTGTTGTTGTTATTATTATTATTATTATTTTCTTTTATAATATTTCCCTTTCTTTTCTTTTTATGAAAAATGAACATAAAATCTTCTTTTTACCATACTTTACACACATTTTAAAATTTAGTGAACTCTTTTTCCCCATAGCTTGAAACATAGCATGAAAACATTATTTTATATTATTTAAAATAACACACATAACATTGAACACATTTTAGGAAATCAAAAAAACTTTTTCCCATTAATTTTGCACTTTTTCCGTTGCATTGGAATTTATCTTTTTATTTCATGCAAAGGACTTGTTCACAACTTTCACTAACTTATAATTTCACATTTTTTTTCCTTTTTTCCATTAACATATAAGTACATTTTTCAAAAGCTCATTCACTAAAATAAATTCCATTGTGCAACCTAAAGATGCAATTATTCACATTAAAGTTTTATTGCCATCATCATCTTCTCCCTTCAGGATATTTTTAATATTTTTATTTTCATCTATTTAATTTTCAGAAAATATTTAATATCATCCTTACCATTTTATTATTGGATTCCCAATTTAGTATCCCTAAAAAATCGGGTTGTTACAGACTTCCCTCCTTACAAAATTTGCATCCTCAGAATATATATATAAGGGATGCATTTGTAACTAAATTATAGATTGGCATTTTGGTCTAGGTATGTGCAACTTATATTATATTATGAGAGTGATACTTCAGAATATACAGACATGTATGATGTTTCTTCTTTCTTGTGCTAATCCATATTCTAAATACATTCTGTACTATGTCAAACCTGGCCTTTGGTACCAAAAATACAACGCCTGACCCTTATACCCATGCTAACCAAGAGCAACACTAAGTATTACTGTCGAAATGCACGGAGAATGAGACTCGGTAGGGCTAAATGCTATCCTCATTCCTTTGAATGAACACTGGCACATAAATTTAAAACTTCACAAATTACCATTTGTGCTTAGTCTAGGTTCAAAGCAATGGTGCAAGGAAATTTCCCAAGTTACATAGTATGAAATATAATAAAATCAAGTGAAGCACAATGACAATAGCAGAATACATAATACATATCATAATAGTGATGTCCGGAATACATAGTCCATAATAAATAATATCACTCCAAAAATACATAATAGCATACATACCATAATGAACTACAAGCTATTGATAAGTCTAAAGCTTCATATCCAAATTTGTCTAATAAATCTTTTATTAAGGAACTTTAATAATTATGATTTGTCACATTATGAGAAATTTTGGCCTTCCATTCTTACTAAATTTGTTTCTCCATAATGTAAAAATAACATTTGTTTTTTCTTTTATAATCTTTTCCTTTCTTTTCTTTTTATGAAAAATGAACATAAAATCTTCTTTTTACCTTAATTTGCACACATTTCAACATTTAGTGGACTTTTTCCCCATAGAATGAAACATAACATGAAAATATTGTTTTATATTATTTAAAATAACGCACATAACAATGAACATATTTTATGAAATCAAACAAAAATTTTCCCATTAATTTTGCACTTTTTCTGTTGCATTAGAATTTGTCTTTTTATTTCATGCAAAGACTTGTTCACAACTTTCACTAACTTATAATTTCACTTTTTCTTCCTTCTTTTTCTTCCATTAACATATAAGTACATTTTCCAAAAATTCATTCACTAAAATAAATTCTATTATGCAACCTGAGGATGCAATTCTTCACATTAACTTTGCATAAACGTTTTATTGCCATCAACATTTTCTCCCTTTGTCCATTTTTAAGATTTTTATTTTCATTTATTTAATTTTCGAAAAATATTTAATATCGTTATTACCCATTTGTTATTGGATTCCTAGTTTACTATCCCTAAAAATTCAAGTTGTTACAGACTTTCCCATTACAAAAATTGCGTCCTCGTAATTTCTGTATAAGGGATACGTTTATAACTAAATTATAGATTAGGGTTTTGGTCTAGGTATGTACAACTATTATTATATTATAAGAGTGATACTTTAGAATGTACAGACATGTATCATGTTTTTACTGTCTTGTGCTAATCCATATTCTAAATATATTCTGTACTATATCAAACCTGGGCTCTGATACAAAAAATGTAACGCTTGGCCCCTATACCCATGCTATCCAAGAGCAACACTAAGTATTACTATCAGAAAGCATGGAGAATGGGACTCAATAGCGCTAAATGTTATACTCATTCCTTTGAACGAACACTGGCACGTAAATTTAAAACTTCATAACTTACCATTCGTGCTCAGTTTAGGTTCAAAGAAAAGGTGCAAGAAAATTTCCCAAGTTACATAGTACAAAATAAAATAGAATCAAGCGCAACACAATGACAACAACATAATACATAATACATATCTAAATAGTGATGTCCGGAATACATAGTCCATAACACATAATATTACTCCCAAAATACATAATATAATACATACCATAATGAACTACTAGCTACTGATAAGTCCAAAGATGCGTATCCAACACCCCAAAACATGGAAAATGATAAGAACGCTACTACAATTCACGCAACCTAACCTGCAAACAATCCTCAACCTGACCTGAGGATTGTAAAACAAATCTCAAGGGTTAGACTATTTCTAGTGTGAGTGAAGTAAGAATCTATGGAGACCAAAATTTGACAACAAAAGATAAATGATGTTACATGTATAAGTCAACGAGGGGCATATGAATGTTCTACATATGAAAAATTTAGCATAATCATCTCGTTCAAATAAGCCATAATTTCAAACATATGTATTTTACGTAACTCAATACAATACCAACATCAATTATCATATATAAAATAAAATGATGAAATAAATCAAGTTGGAGTACCACATATAAACCAATAAAATACTCATAACTTTTATCATATGTTAGAAAATATGATAAAATGAATCAAATCAGAGTATTATACTTAAATCAATACGATACTCATAACAATTATCATATATAAACTAATCTGAAAAGATGAACCAAGTCAGAGTATCATATATAACCAAATATGGTACTTATGACCGTTATCATATATAAAGCAATATGATAATAATAATTAACAATAAAAATGTAATTAGGTAATAGGGAATTTTTGGATAAATATAACCCAACTCATTACATATACCAAATAAATAGACACTAGTATTGTAAAATTACAGTGGTAGAGAAGAGTGCGCATCGAGACATCAATGTAACGACCCAGAAAATCTGAACCAATTTAAATTTTTTAAATTGGCTAAAATAATGGATTTTAAATATTTAAAATAAATATTTTAAATAATAGAGATGAAAAGTGAGTTGAATCGACAATTGAAAACGAATATAATTAATTATAATTATAAACAAGGCTTGAAATGGCGCTGCAGTTTCAAAAATTGAATTCAAACTTTGTCGGACTGTACCGGGTGCAAAACAAAACGGATTTTAGTGAAACCAAAAAAAATTAAATCAGTTAGTGAATACCTTTCTAACGAATCTGAAAAATCGAATTTTCATAGCGGAAAGCAAAAGTTATGGCCAAATGAATTTTCAGAAAGGTCGCTATGGAATTTATATAGCCCGTGAAATTGGCCATTTTGCATACGACCTCGGAATTCGATGAAACCACTTTTGTTGGATCCGGGATGTGAAGTTATTGCTAGGTTTCAAATTTCATGATTTTTGAAGCTAATATGTGAGAGTGGCAAAGGAAAACGTGTTTTGGTCAATTAAAGTTAAATTGGATCGACCAGAAATGGGCCTTTTTGCAAACGGTCTCAGAATTCAACGAAACTAGTTTTGTTGGGACCGTATCATCAAAACATAGCTATATTTATTTTTCTGGAATTTTTCGAATCAGTTTGTGGCCCTGGCAAATTGAAATGCACGTTCAAATCAAATATTGAATGTTTTATATTTTAATTTGAAGGAAAACTGATTGAAACAGTCGAATGGGCCTTCGAAACATATCCCATTGTGTTCGGAATGGGGGTAAAATGCTAGGGACGACAGTCGTTGGGTTTCGATTGGTGGTCGTGGCAGAAAACCCCTTTAAAACTCCACCGGCCAATCAGAATTTAAAAAAAAAAAGAAAATCCTTTTTTCTCTCTCCAGCTCAGCCGATTTCGACGATCACCATCACTCCCTCCTTCCCCTTCACATCGCCGCCGCTACAGGCCACCAGAGCCACCGCCACCACCCAAACCCGATCCGCCTCCTCCCCCTCTACAAATCCGACCCACCTTTGCCTCGCCTCGCCAGTCGCCCAGGTCGAGCCCAGAAAGTTCGTCGTCTTCCCCTCGATTTCTGGCCGAGATCCACCACCGAGTTGGCCCTCCTCCCTGGCGCTCGTGCGCCTCACGTAGGCCTTCGACCCTGCGCAACCAGATCCTCGAACCACTACTCCGTTTGATCGCAATCTTCAAACCTAGTTTTGAACCCATGAACTGAGGTACGGGTTTATCTATTTTAAACTGATTCTCACACTATAAAGCGTTGCAAACCTTGTAAAAATCATAACTTTTTGCTATGTGGTCGAAATTCAGTGAAACAAGAGACAGTGGACCCGTGAGGACGTCTTCTACATTTTAGAAGAGACCGCATATTTTTTTGAGCCTTCTGCTATTTTTGGTGGAGTGGAACCCAATGTGAGATTTCTAATTTATAAACAATATGGAAAACGACGATGTATAAATTATATAGTCGATGTATGAGTTATATAAGCGTTGTACACCTCTTGTATAAGCGTTGTATAAGTTGTATGTTCGATGTATAAGTTATATATGCGTTGTAAAAATTATATATGTGTTGAAATAGAAGTGAATTGCTATATATATATATATACGCCCCTCGTCCACAAACCATGGACGATATTTATTGATTG
Organism: Allium sativum; assembly: GCA_030737875.1. Lineage (NCBI taxonomy): Eukaryota > Viridiplantae > Streptophyta > Magnoliopsida > Asparagales > Amaryllidaceae > Allium > Allium sativum. Next base: position 14,227,007 of record JASFAX010000028.1, read on the forward strand.
TGATTGGTGTGAAAATTGATTGATAGCGAATGGTTGTTTGGGATTGTTTGTGGTTGATATTGATTGATTGTGGTTGAAAAATACCCATTTGTGGTTGAGAAATATTTGGTTGAAACCACATAGGATTAGTTTATGGAAATGAAATAAATATATACATGCCGCCTGCGTGCGAACTAGATGCATGATCCCTATTGTCAAAAACCGCGAGGTTTTAAGGTAGAGCGAGGAGCCGTACTAGGGACGGTCCCGGTTTTAACTACCCTGCCGTTATGCTGCCGAAATTTTGAATAATATTCATGTGTTTGAATTATTTTCATTTGTTGAAACTCTATTTATTCATTGAATAGAAAACCTTCATGTGTTTAATCGATATTCATTCGTTGATTAGAAATTCATGTGTTGAATGGTATTCATGTTTTAAATATAAAAATCACATTTTTATCTATATATATAAACTATAGGAAACCTTCATGTGTTGAATCGATATTCATTCGTTGAATTAAAATTCATGTGTTGAATGGTATTCATATTTTGAAAGAAATTGTGTTATAATAAAAATCCCAATTTTAACATCAATATGAAATGTATAAAATAATCCTGTTTTGAAATAAATTGTTTTACAATAAAAATCCTATTTTTATCACCTATATAAAATAATAGTGTTTTGAAATAAATTGTTTTACAATATAAAAATCACATTTTTATTATATACATGAATTGTTGAAATGTGAAGTGTTAAAAATAGCAACTCGTTCAAATAAATATGCATGAGTTGAAATATTCATTAATTAGCTAGTGACGTGATTTTTACCTATGCATGCAACATTAGAATGAATGGGGTTTTTAAACCAAATGGAATCAAATATGAAGTTGAATGGAAAATGATAAGTGATAAGAACTGTATATATGTACATGCATGTTTATTGAACAGGTTATAGCAAAAGGGCTAGAGAAGAGGAATAAAATTTTGTGCCCGACAAATAGGTACACATTTACTGTTTTGTTTGGGTGATGATTTTATGAGCCTGTTGGCTAGCCGCTTGGCTTTTTCCTTTTCTTTTAGACATGAGACGCCCGTGTGGCTATTTGGGAATTTTCCCAGCCCCTCCCGTATAAAGGAGGTTATGGCGAAATTTTCCAAAATTTAAAGGCGTTAGTGAAATATTTAAAGTGAAAACGATATTGAAATTGTTGAATGAACTATATGTATATAAATATATATAAATATAAATAAAATTAAAACGAAACGTGGCCACGCAGTTCGTGTTTTGAAACCGTGATTTCAAACAATTAGTACGGGAGATCCGACCATCGGATTTTCCTGAAAACGCAACCATTGGGTTCGCCTCGGGAAGATCTTTCCAACGGCACCAACTTTGTAGAAATCCAACGGTTGGATTGTCTGGAATGTTTAATTCAAATTTGAAGAAAAACAGCGCCAAAATCGACTATATATATATATATATAATTATATATAATTATATATAATCGAATAGCGACGCTGCAGTTCGTATTTTGAAATCGAAACTTCAAACGATTGTACCGGGAGATCCGACCGTCGGATTTTCCCGAAACTGGAACCGTTGGATTCGTTTTGAAAAGATCATTCTAATGATATAAATTTTGTGAAGATCCAACGGTTAGATTTTCAGATATGTGTAAATCAAATCTGAAGAAAAACAGCGCCACGGTCGCGTTATGGCCCGAAGCGTCGTTTTGAACAAAGTGGCTATTTTAAAAATAAATAAAAATAGCGATAAATCGTTATAAAATACCATAAACAATATGGAATGGAAATAAACTGAATTTGCTCGATTTATGTGGTATTTGATGGTTGAATGTGTTTGGTGTGAAAATTACCTTAAAGAACAAAATTGGTGTTGTCGAATAATTTAACCATTGAAGTAAATTGATTCGAAATTCTAAATATATGTGAATTATTTGAAAAGGCCGAGTTAATTCTCATTTCAAATAATTGACCGACGATTGAAAGTCAAAGATGAAGACGGTGGTCGAAGACCGGAGATCTTCACCTCGTTTGGATGGTAACCGAGGTCCTGATTGGGAGGCATCCCGAAATATGGATAATGAGTGGTGATCGTCCCGACGTACGTGGTGATCGATGGGTTTGCGAGGTATTTAGTGCCTCCGGTTTCGTTCAAACCCAGAACGGACTTGTAAATGGACTGTGTGTCTGACATTGGATTTTATTCTGTGTTGATTGATCTCTATTAAATATACATCTGTTTGGCGGCGGAGAATTTATTCTTTTGTTTAACGCCCTTCTCTGAAACGCACGAGCTTAGAGGTTGTATATCGATGGACATCAGCCGCATGGCATGGATTGCTAGTGTGACATGCCTAAGTGGCAAATGATCAGGGCTTCTGTTGAAAAGCAAAGTCTTCTGGTGATGATCAAAGCCCCACCTGTGTGGCGTAGCTTTGTGTATAATGTGAATTCGCGAGCCTCACACCCCGGTATGAACCAAAAATGGGAGAAGGACCTCAGGGAGGGCATGTGTTTCTTTCTAGCTAGGGTGGTGTCAGTGACCTACCAGCCCTGACATTTATATACTTTTCACCTGTGTGGTTGTTGCTGTTGCGAGGCGCCTCGGTTTGATCGGACGATCCGGGTCCGATGGAGTCATTCGTTGGCTCGTTTACGCCCCAAAGGGCAGGGAAACGTATTGTTCAGGCATTTTAATCCACATCGGTGGACCGGCCCTGTCGCTCCAAAGGCTTGACTGAGTACTTACCTGTGGCTCGGGCTAGAGAGTCACGAAATCGGTAAGGACTATCTTTTGCCTTGGTTCATGACGGAAATCCAATTTCCAAATACGTGACTGTGCGGTTTTGATTGTATACCTATATATGACGACATAGTGGTATAGGGCATTAATGCCGTCTATGATTGATAGTTATGATTTGAAATTGTTTTCAAAACATATAAACACTAGCAATAATATCAAATGCTTTTGTTTTATTCGTATCAAGCATATTTTGGCCGTTACAAGGTAAAAACTCTATCCTCCGGTTTGCGTTGCATTGTGTGATGGGAGCTGAGTCTTATAACGGCTTCATTTTTATAAAAAGCATAGCGTTGTTTCAAAGAATGATTTGTTTTAAAGCACTGGCAATCCAATGGAGTAAACCCGTTCCACGAAAGTGGCGTGGTCCTGTGATTAGCCATATTATAAATGTGTTGAGTAGATTTCTCATACCAGTCCCATGACTGACTCATAGTTTGTTTCACTTCCAAACTCGGGTGCCCCTTTTTCTACACGGGCAGCCTTGTATTCAGGTTTAACTGGTTCTTTCTGGATAGCTGGAGCTGAAGATGGATTCTATCATTTATCTCTTTTTATGCTGTTCAGCTCCTATTGTACATATTTTGTTTGTTTCCGCTGTAGACATATATGTATAGTTGAACTGTATTTGTACTAAGTAAGATCCTGTATACTGTGTAACTCTGATGATTACTTTTATCCAGTATATTCTATTGTTCATTATCTGGTGTATTTATTTAATTTTGCTCTGCTATTATCTGTTTCTGTGTTATATCCCAAAGATTACCCTTGTCTCCGTCTGTACGGGATTTGGGGTCGTCATAATCAACACCGTAATCTACTCATAGCGCCATAACACATCTGGCGATCAACCCAGGATAACCAAGACGGTCTATGGCTAAGATCGTATAATACCCGTTCATGGCACTACACGTGGGACCCTAACACCTCTGTCTATTGTAGTTCGTGAACCACCAATAGGGAATCCCGATCAAAAACAAAATTGCCCATTGTAGCAGACCATTGACCTTTGGTGGTAGTTGGGCAGATAAAAAAAACCGCTGATTCAGGTAGCGATCCAGAATCAAGTCGGCGAAGATGGAGTTTTGGCCCATTGGTACAATAGAGTCCAATCTATCCCAACCTAAATAAAAGTGAAGTTTAATTTTTTTTTTCAAATAAATAAATATCGTGAAACTCGGTTGTTTTATGACTAGCATATAGCCATGACTTGAATAATTATGCCAATATTTAAAAAAAAAACATGACAATGTCAATAAGAAAATATTCCAAAAGCAAAGCAAAACCGATGCATAAGCACCAATCTGATTGCCAAGGCTTAAACAAGATCAAGCGTTTCATATAGACATTTAGGAAATATGGAGATTTATCACATTAAATCAAGGCACTATAGTTGCGATAGAAAAAAGGTACCATCATAAGAATGGCATATAAGCATGCCAACTCAATGATGAACTAAAACCACATAATTTCAAAAAGTGTCATATACTTCCAAATAGTAACTATGTAAGTAATGCACTTGCGTCCCATACCACATTACATTACTTTAATATTTACAAAATGAGAGTAAATTCCACTTATTGAAAATACACACAAATAACTATTCCAAAACTTCAAGAACCATAAAAATCCGGTCAGAAACCAATAGGACAAACCCAAAACAATTTATGTGTTACAAAACTTGTTTTACAAACTCAATTGCATACACTCACTTTGTAACAATCATATAAATTTGAAATTTGATATTTTAAAGCTAAATTTTTTACAATAACTTCAAATATCAATCTAGTTTATATGTACCAAATTTCAAAAGCAAATCCTAAACAATTTGGTACAGATTCAATCATCTTTAGCCACCATTTTCAGATTACGTTTATAAATCTTAGTTGCATATGCTCATTTTTGAAAAATTCAAATAAATTTGAAGATTAACGTTTTTGATTCAAACTTTTCATGGTAGCTTCATTCACTTGCTTAGAATCACTGTACCTAATTTCGTCGCCAAAAACCTTACCGACAGATACATATTTAATATTCATTAGCAGTCATTTTCAGCCCAGGTTTGAACATCTCAGTTTTTACATACCACTTAAAAAAATCATAAAAATTTGAAATTTAACCTTTTTAGCTCAAATTTTTTGTAGTTGATTGAAATATGAATGTTGTCTATGGGTACAAAATTTCAATGCCAGATACCTTACGAATTGGTACGATTTCATGTTTAGTAACCATCATTTTCAGCCCAGGTTTAAACATCTTAGTTTTCATTTATCCATTTTGTAAAAATCAAATAAATTCGAAATTCAATCATTTTAGTCCAAAATTGGCACAGTAGTTGTATAAACCAGCTTTGAATAACATATCCAAAAATTAGCAAATTATAATGGTTTTTCAATTTTATTCCAATTATTTTCCTTCAGCTATTGTATGGACTATTCAACAAATACGTTTCAAGCATCATTTACATGGCATAATTTAGGAAAATAAATTAACAATTGTTTGTATACATAGATCCAATATTTAGGTCTACATGAATGCATAAATCATAGCATAAAAATATAAAAAGATTAAAACTTCACTCACCTCAAACTCCAAATTGTAATCTTTAAGCCCTACAATAGCTAGCTTTTGATTGCTACCCTTTCTCCTTTCCAATTAATAAGAAATGGGAATCCTTTCTTCAGTTAGCAATATATATTTTTTTCCTAAGAAGGAGAAAATTGAATTTTTTTTCCTTATGGGTTTCCGAGAGAAATGAAATATGTGAGGAAGGAACCGGAGAAAAAAGAGAAGGACTTTTATGCCTAGCCCCCTTTCTAGGAGTTTCTTAACAAAAAAATACATTTTCCTCCTTTGTTTATTCTCTTTTCTTTTATTAAGGAACTTTAATAATTATGATTTGTCACATTATGAGATATTTTGGCCTTCCATTCTTATTAAATTTGTTTCTAGACTATTCAATGATGTAAGAATAAAGTTTGTTATTATTATTTTTTTCTTTTATAATCTTTTCCTTTCTTTTCTTTTTATGAAAAATGAACATAAAATTTTCTTTTAACCTTACTTTACACATATGTCAACATTTAGTGAAATTTTTTTTCCCATAGCTTGAAACATAACATGAAAACATTATTTTATATTATTTAAAATAACACACATAACAATGAACAAATTTTATGAAATCAAACAAATTTTTTCCCATTAATTTTTCACTTTTTCCGTTGCATTAGAATTTGTCTTTTTATTTCATGCAAAGGACTTGTTCACAACTTTCACTAACTTATAATTTCACATTATTTCTTCCTTCTTTTTTCCCATTAACATACAAGTACATTTTCCTAAATTTCATTCACTAAAATAAATTACATTATGCAACCTAAAGATGCACTTCTTCACATTAACTTTGCACAAACGTTTTCTTACCATCTTCATTTTCTCCCCTCATCCATTTTTAATATTTTTATTTTCATTTATCTAATTTCAAAAAATATTTAATATCATTATTACCCATTTATTATTGGATTTCCAATTTAGTATCCCTAAAAAATCGGGTTGTTACAGACTTCCCCCTTACAAAAATTGTGTCCTTGCAATTTCTATAAAAGAGATACTTTTGTAACTAAATTATAGATTGCGGTTTTGGTCTAGGTATGTACAACTATTATTATATTATGAGAGTGATACTTTAGAATATATAGACATGCATGATGTTTCTACTTTCTTATGCTAATCCATATTCAAAATATATTTTGTACTATGTTAAACTTGGGCTCTAATACCAAAAATGTAACGCGCCACCCCTATACCCATGCTAACCAAGAGTAACATTAAGTATTACTATCGTAAATCATGGAGAATGGGACTCGATTGGGCAAAATGTTGTACTCATTCCTTTGAACGAACATTGACACTTAAATTTAAAACTTCATAACTTACCATTCATGCTCAGTCCAGGTTCAAAGCAATGGTGCAAGGAAATTTCCCAAGTTACATGGTACAAAATATAATAGAATCAAACGCAGCACAATGAAGATAGCAGAAAACATAATACATATCATAATAGTGATGTCCAGAATACATAGTCCATAATACATAATATCACTCCCAAAATACATAATAGCATACATACCATAATTAACTACAAGCTACTGATAAGCCCAAAGCTGCATATCCAAAACCATATAACGTGGAAAATGATAAGAACGTTGCTACAATCCGCGCAACCTAACTTGGAAACAATCTTCAACCTGACCCGAGGATTGTAAAACAAATCACATGGGTCGGACTATTTCTAGTGTAAGTTAAGTAAGAATCTATGGAGATAAAAATTTACAACAAAAGATAAATGATGCAACATGTATAAGTCAACGAGAGGCATATAAATATTCTATATATGAAAAATTTAGCATAATCATCTCATTTAAATAAGTCATAGCTCCAAACGTATGTATTGTATGTAACTCAATACAATACAACCATCAATTATCATATGTAAAATAAAATGATGAAATAAATCAAGTTAGAGTATCACATAACCAATAAAATACTCATATCTTTTATCATATATAAACAATATGATAAAATGAATCAAATCAGAGTATCATATTTAAATCAATACGTTACACATAACAATTATCGTGTATAAAATAATCTAACAAATTGAACCAAGTCAAAGTATCATATATAACCAAACACGATAAGATAACCATTATCATATGCAAAACAATATGATAATAATAATTAACAATAAAAATGTAATAAGGTAATAGGGAATTTTGGGATAAATATAACCCGACTCATAACATATACCAAATAAACGGACTCTAGTATTGTAAAATCAAAGTGGTAGAGCACGAGCACGCATCGAGACATCAACATCGTAATATAGTCATAGCGCCATAACACACCTAGTGATCAACCCAGGATAACCAAGACAGTCTAAGGCTAAGGATGTATGCTACCCGTTCACGGCATTACACGTGGGACCCCCATGCCTCCATCTATTGTAGTCTGTGACCCGCCGATCAGGAATCTCGATCAGAAACAAAGTTACCCAATGTAGCAGACCGTTGACATTAGGTGGTAGTTAGAAAAATAAAAAAAACCACCGATTCGGGTAGTGATCCTGAATCAGGTCAGCCAAGATGGAGTTTTGGCTCATTGGTACAATAGAATCCAATCTATCCCAACCCAAATCAAAGAAAAGTTTAAAAATATTTTTTTTTCATATAAATAAATATCGTGAAACTCAGTTGTGTTATGACTAGCATATAGTCATGACTTGAATAAATATGAAAACATTTTAGAAAAAAACAACGTGACAATGTCAACAAGAATATATGCCAAAATGTAACGACCCAGAAAATCTGAACCAATTTAAAAAATTTAAATTGGCTAAAATAATGGATTTTAAATATTTAAAATAAATATTTTAAATAATAGCGATGAAAACTGAGTTTGAATCGACAATTGAAAATGAATATAATTAATTCTAATTATAAACAAGGCCTGAAATGGCGCTGCAGTTTCAAAAATTGAATTCAAACTTTGTCGGGCTGTACCGGGTGCAAAACAAAACGGATTTTAGTGAAACCAAAAATATTTAAATCTGTTAGTGAATACCTTTCTAACGAATCTAAAAAATCGATTTTTCATAGCGGAGAGCAAAAGTTATGGCCAAATGAATTTTCAGAAAGGTCGCTATGGAATTTATATAGCCCGTGAAATTGGCCATTTTGCATACGACCTCGGAATTCGATGAAACCACTTTTGTTGGATCCGGGATGTGAAGTTATTGCTAGGTTTCAAATTTCATAATTTTTGAAGCTAGTATGAGCGTGGCAAAGGAAAACGTGTTTTGGTCAATTACAGTTAAATTGGATCGACCAGAAATGGGCCTTTTTGCAAACGGTCTCAGAATTCGACGAAACTAGTATTGTTGGGACCGTATCTTCAAAACATAGCCAGATTTATTTTTCTGGAATTTTTCGAATCAGTTTGTGGCCCTGGCAAATTGAAATGTACGTTCAAATCGGATATTGAATGTTATATATTTTAACTTGAATGGAAACTGACTGAAACAGCCGAATGGGCCTTCGAAACATATCCCATTGTGTTCGGAATGGGGATAAAATGCTAGGGACGACAGTCGTTGGGTTTGGATTGGGGTTCGTGTGTGAAAGGGGTATTTTAGAGATTTTAAAAATAATAAAATAAAATAAAAAAAATTCTATTGGCCCATTATCTTTCTCTCTCCCCGTATACCCTGCGGCGCACGGCGGAATACGCTTGCCCCCTTCTCTCCTCGATTCCTCCTTCCACACTCAATAAAATCAAGTGCTCCAGTTAAGGATTTTGCAGAGCACCTCTCAAGCTTCAAATCCATATAGGATTTGCATTTTTTCGAAGTGTATCTGAAGAGAACCGCGAGTCAGAAGTTCGGAGCTTTGAAGCTCCACCGTGGCCACGTCAGACCGCCGAGCTGGACCCCACCTCCGGCGAACCAGTGCCCCTCCTCCCTCTTCAACCTCGCCCAACCCGATCGTGGAACCATTACACCGATTGATCGAAAAATCCAAACCTAGTTTAGAACCTTTCAGCTGAGGTACGGCTATATATATTTTCAACAGTTTTAACACCTTTAAACCGTTGCAAATTTTGAAAAATCGTATCTTTCTCGTTTCTTGACGAAATTCGATGAAACAGGAAACATCGTGACCGTGTGGACGTCTTCTACCTTCTAGAAGAGACCGCATATTTTTCTGGGCCTTCTGCTATTTTTGGTGGAGTGGAACCCAATGTGAGATTTCTAATTTATAAACGATATGGAAAACGACGATGTATAAATTATATAATCGATGTATGAGTTATATAAACTTTGTACACCTCATGTATAAGCGTTGTATAAGTTGTACGTTCGATGTATAAGTTATATATGCGTTGTAAAACTTATATATGTGTTGAAATAGAAGTGAATTGCTATATATATATATATATATATATATATATATATATATATATATATATATATATATATATATACGCCCCTCGTCCACAAACCATGGACGATATTTATTGGTTGTGATTGATGTGAAAATTGATTGATAGCGAACGGTTGTTTGGGATTATTTGTGGTTGATATTGATTGATTGTGGTTGAAAAATACCCGTTTGTGGTTGAGAAATATTTGGTTGAAACCACATAGGATTAGTTTGTGGAAATGAAATAAATATATACATGCCGCCTGCGTGCGAACTAGATGCATGATCTCCATTGTCAAAAACCGCGAGGTTTTAAGGTAGAGCGAGGAGCCGTACTAGGGATGGTCCCGGTTTTAACTACCCTGCCGTTATGCTGCCGAAATTTTGAATAATATTCATGTATTGGAATTATTTTCATTGGCTGAAACTATATTTATTCGTTGAATAGAAAACCTTCTTGTGTTGAATCGATATTCATTCGTTGATTAGAAATTCATGTGTGGAATGGTATTCGTGTTTTAAATATAAAAATCACATTTTTATCTATTTATATAAACTATAGAAAACCTTCATGTGTTGAATCGAAATTCTTTCGTTGATTTGAAATTCATGTGTTGAATGGTATTCATATTTTGAAATAAATTGTTTTATAATAAAAATCCTATTTTTATTACCTATATGAACTATATAAAATAACAGTGTTTTGAAATGAATTGTTTTACAATAAAAATCACATTTTTGTTATATACATGAATTGTTAAAAATAGTGAAATGTTGAAATAGAAGACAGTTGGATAAAAATATCATTTTTATCAAATGTATGAAAAGGATATAGTTTTGAAATCGAAGAATCGATATATATATATATATTAATAGAATTAAAATATATCGAATAACGACGCTGCAGTTCGTATTTAAAACCGTGATTTCAAACGATTATACCGGGAGATCCGACCATCGGATTTTCCTGAAATCGCAACCGTTGGGTCCGCTTTGGAAATATCTTTCCAACGGCACCAACTTTGTAAAGATCCAACGGTTGGATTGTCTGGAATGTTTAATTCAAATCTGATGAAAAACAGCGCCAGAATTGATTATATATATATATATATAAATATAATTATATTTAATAGAATAACGACGCTGCAGTTCTTATTTCGAAATCGAAACTTCAAACGATTGTACCGGGAGATCTGACCGTCGGATTTTCCCGAAACTGGAACCGTTGGATTCGTTTTAAAAAGGTCTTTCTAATGATGTAAATTTTGAGAAGATCCAACGGTTAGATTTTCAGATATGTGTAAATCAAATCCGAAGAAAAACAGCGCCACGGCCGGTTATGGCCCGAAGCGTCGTTTTGAATAAAATGGCTATTTTAAAATAAATAAAAATGGCGATAAATCATTATAAAATATTATAAACGATATGGGTGAGATTTAGAAATTAACTGAAGGTTGGCTATGTAATGACCCGCAAATCCACAATATCGGAGTTGACTATATACATCATACGTCCAACCCAAATATCACGAAAATACGAAACATTTTTTTATAGAAGAAAGAGGTAGAAGAAGAACAGAAATAACAACACAGAATCTCACATCGCAGCGGAACAAAATGTAATATACTATAACTTTTGAAATACAAAATCTCAACTGTATAACATACACTTATCAGAGTACAACACTTACAACACAACGGAACAACACTATAACTAGATAACGCTGAAGCCTCCTGCTCCAAGCTCCTTTAGATATATCTGAAAAATCCTGAACTACTTGACTGCCCATACAAATATAGGCACCCAAGAGTTTAGGTAGAACAAAACAAAATAAACTCCGGGTCAGTCATGGGACTGGTATGAGTAAACAATTTAAAACAGTTTCAGAAAACTAAATGATATCTCATAAGACCACGCCGTATAACACGGAACGGGTTTTTCCCTTATGAGAATCCAAAAACTTGACTTATCTTTCAAAATCCCTTTGAAAGGAATAATAATCTTTATATCAAACTCTTTTGATATTATAATAATGTCTAAATCAAGTAGATAACAATCTAATGGAACGTTTGCATCTCACGTTCCACATAAATAATATACAATCAAAACCGCAAGCACGTATTGGGTAATGGATTTCCAACTATGACAAGGTATGGAACCACCTTCCGCTGGTATATCTCTAGAGGAGAATACACCGAGTTCAACAAGAACATCTTGCAACTCAGCCACACATGACCGACCACTCATTTGGCTTGAGTGTATCGAATGTATATCACCAACGGTTGGGATCAGCAACCGTTTCCCGAATGGGACAGCATCGACAATAGATTTTTAGAAGTAAATGAAACTCTAGATCAGGTGATTATACACCCTAATAGGTGCGACCTACATAGCCATGCTACCTGCCTGATTTCTGTCATTTACCGGTTGTTGAGGCTAGAAGCTACGCTTTATCATCACACCAGATTCACTTCGAATGCCACATCGTCAAATCCATCAAATCACCGATTGACGTCCTCAACAGTACATTACGTGTTAGTTAAAAGAAGTTTCCTTCTCCGCTTCCACTCTTGGTACGGTTGAAGAAATCAATGTACGTGACATTTTTGGAAATACTCTGTCAGACATTCATCCATACAAGTCACCCAGGAACAGGATGAATCGAAGGTACAATTTCTATTAATAGAAATTGTCCTTGCACTCTACTCCGTCTTCGATTATCTTTATATAATCTGATTCACAACGCTACTGCCAATACGGAGTGGTTCTTCGGATAATAATCCATCCGGTCTCTCCATATTGACAACGATGGTCAAAACTTCGATAGTCTGTGATTTAACTATCAAATAAAAACAAGTGTTTCGATAGTCGATGATTTAACTATCGAAGAAAACAAGTGTTCATCCAATTATCAAACAATCACTGAGCCCTTAATTAATATTCCATTAATTAAATCACTTCTCTATTTCTTTATCAATATTTGTTAACCAAATATTTTCAATAACCATATTGGCCTTTTCTATTATTTGGAAAACATTTCCGAGTATCGCCTTCCTTTATTTTCTAAACTTTAGAAAATATATGCTATTTATAATTGGAAAATATTCCAATTACTTATCTCTTTTCCGATCTCGTTTATTTCTATACTTAGGAAATATTCTTTATTATATTTCCAGCTTATATTTATTTGGGTTAAAAAGGATGTTGTGTAAAACATCGTTACGACAACCCAAATACTATATTCAACTAACTCTTATCCAACATTGATCTTCGAGCTTGAAATCTTACTGTTTATTTGTTAATAATGAAACCAATCAAGTTGGGGTATAACTACCTCTCAGACCTTGACTGAATAACATTTATAACGTCAAAACAGATATGACTACTTACTCGAATAATCAATAACATACAACTACTTCTTCACCTTTAAACACGTATACACTTTCTCTTTCTATTCTTACTAGATTTTATTCCTAGTCTTCATTTTTGATTATACTATTCTATTTCTAATGTTCGTTTCCTTATCGACTTCTATATATATATTGATATATAGATTTCTAACTATCAAATTATCTTAAAAATATTCTATCTCCTTAAATTCCCGGAAAAATTCGCCATAACCTCATTTGTACCGGGAGCATCGGGATATTTCTAATAGCCTCCCATGGCTCTCACCAATCCAAAAGAAAAAGAAAAAGCCAAGCGGCTAGCCGATACGGCGCATAAAATCTCATATATGAATTAAATACGTACCTTTTTGTCGAGCATTCTATTTATATACCTTCTAACACTTTATTCCAAACCTGTCTCCTGTATATTTATACCTGTCCAATCTATTTTAACTATACCAATCTTTTTAACTAAATTTGTTAACTAAATTTGTTAATTTACTCCTTAGTCTATTTCACTTTCATATTTGAACATGACATGTTCAAATATATTTTAACTCGCTTATTAACTACTTTGAATTCTATATTCAAATTCCGTTCCAGTTCTATTTGAAATCCATATGAATTTCTATATTCAACTTCTATATTATAAATCCCATTTGAATTTCTATATTCAAATTCATTTTAACTCTATTTGAATCTTATATTCAAAGTCCATTTTAAATCTTTAAATTCTATATTCAAATCTATTTCAAGTTCTATTTGAATTCTCTTTTCAAATTCTATATTCAAAGTCTATTTGAATTCTCTTTTCAAATTCTATATTCAAATCTATTTGAATATCTCTGCATTTCTTTATAAAAAACGTTTATAACTTTACTTAAAATCCCCCATTATATATTTATAAACAAAGTTTATAAATTCAATTCAAATCCCACCTTTTCATTTATAAACAGAGTTTATAAATTCAATTCAAATCCCACCTTTTCATTTATAAACAGAGTTTATAAATTCAATTCAAATCCCACCTTTTCATTTATAAAAAGAGTTTATAAATTCAATTCAAATCCCACCTTTTCATTTATAAAAAGAGTTTATAAATTCAATTCAAATCCCACCTTTTCATTTATAAAAAGAGTTTATAAATTCAATTCAAATCCCACCTTTTCATTTATAAAAAGAGTTTATAAATTCAATTCAAATCCCACCTTTTCATTTATAAAAAGAGTTTATAAATTCAATTCAAATCCCACCTTTTCATTTATAAAAAGAGTTTATAAATTCAATTCAAATCCCACCTTTTCATTTATAAACAGAGTTTATAAATTCAATTCAAATCCCACATTTTCATTTATAAACAGAGTTTATAAATTCAATTACTTGTTTTATATATCTTCAAAACAAGTTAATATTTTCTATAGTTTATTTAAAATTCAAATTCTATTTATAAAAATAGAATTCACTTTTTAAATCTCAAATACCTTTTTCGATATTTTTTATAAATCAATATTCAAGCCCCAGGGATATTTTAAACAATCAAATCAACCAATTTCAATCGTTTGGTTTTATTTAACACATCATATATGAATATACATATGAAACCAAACAAACAAACAGATATTTTTTTTTTTGAGGAATCCAGTTGGATCCCTCCAACCTGTTTTTCCTGCATCCACAGACGTTAGTCAACATAGTAATACCCATCCTGCTTCGAGGCAGGATATCGCAGTATAGAAGGTCATCCACTAATCATAGCGTGGGGCGTATAGGGTAATCATCCGCTATGAAACTGCGGGCATCCGCTATTGAAACTGCGGGAATCCAACCAATCATCAACCCAATATATATATATAATATTCAACCAATCCTAAATAACTATATATATTTTAAAACAATCAGACAACATTCAAACAAGCATAACAATTATTTTTAACTATATAAAAATAATTCTAAATAAAAGGTGAGATTTACTCACCGTGATTTTCCATTGTCGAATATTCATTTAACATTCTCTATCGTCTTGCCATTCCATCTACTCAAACGAAATCTTGAATGACTTCTTTTCCTAGGATTATTTATTTTAATTAACGATTAAACACTTATCTATTTAATTTAACTATTTGAATAATTAAACTAAATAAATTACTAAATTATTCCTTTACCTCATGTTTTTAATTCTTTCCTCCATCTCACTTTACTTCGTCTTGCACAAAGCACCGGTAAACTCCTCTATAAGCCATTCATTTACCGTCTAACTCCACTATAACATTAAACTAGACCACGGCTGTCAATCCCACCTACCAAAATCAATGACATTTTACTGACTAAAATAAATAAATTATAATTTTAATTGACATTTAAATTACCTTTTCGATCACTACAACCGACAGGAGAAACTCACTGCCGTTACTTAGTTTACCCCATCCATCCTCACATCGCTTTTGATCCAAACCATCGGCATCTCCAAATCCTCTTCTCCGAATACAAATAAAGATCAACTTCCTTATACACCACTGCCAAACCCCACAACTCAACCCTCGCTGTTCAGACAAGATTCTTCCCTTGACATGCTATATTTTTGCCACCCTATCAACTCGGTTTGTTATTACCACAGCAAAACATGCGACTGCTTCTGCCACCAACAATCACAAGTCATCGAACTCCAGTTGCGCCATCTCAAGTAATCGAACTCCATTTTCTGCAATCGCCCTTCTGGCAAATCCGCCCCCTTATTCTATTCGCAACTGCTCCTGTCCATCGCTCCTCTTCCAGTCGCATCCCCTCAGACACCTAAACACGTATGACCAAACTCAAGTTTGCAAATCAGAACGTCATCGATCTCCAGAGCAGCTCGCGATTTACCCCATCGCGATTTTGATCAAACATAACTCCTCCAGAAACGTCAAACAGAACCGCGAACTCCCAAATACTGCTACAAAATCCTAAACCCTAAAAACCATCGCACCATAAACTATGTATACCCAGTTGAAGCTTTCAAGGAAAGGAGAGCAATGAATATGAAATCGATCGGTTTCATTTTGTCATTGATTTGTGAGGTTACATGGTGCGGTTTATTTCGATTTAATAGAGAAAGGGATGGATTTAATTTATGAGGAAATGAAATGAAGAAAACAAATTAAAAGGGGGAAGGAGTGTCGTGATTATATAAAGGTAGGGTGTGGTTTTGCAATGAACTGCGTGGCCAAGGATTTGTGGAGGTAAAAGAAGCAACGTTTTGTGTTATTCAGTGGTGAGAAAAGAATGCACCGTTCCCTTTATTTTGGTCCACACAAAAATATTTTTATTTTAATTTAATTAAAATGTAAAATTGTATCCTTAAAACTTTCAATAGCCCTTGATTTCATCTCCTTTCTGAACCCAACAACTGATATTTCTAGGGTAATACTACTATTCGGAGCACACTGGGATAGGTCACGAAGTCTAATTCGATCATCTGAATAAGATATAAATTTAAATTGATATAATTTAAATTTCAAACTATTTATTCTCCTCGATAATATTCAAATATTATTACCGTTAAAATTTCATATTAATTATTTGAACTGTTTTCAATTCAAATTAAAATTTGAATTCAACTAAATCCATTTTCTTATTCTGATAATTTAATATTTTCAATATTAAATTGAAATCGATTTTAAAATCGATAACTCCCTATAAAAATGATTTATTTACTTAACTCAATATTTAAATCCATATTAAATATTTAAAATTAACCCATAAGGATCCGGGTCATTACAATCTTCCCCACTTAAAATAATTTCGTCCTCGAAATTGCTAAGGTAGGAAAAGTGCTACAAACCCATTTATCTTTTCAAAACTTTTTTATGTTGATACTCAACATTTCCAACTTCCCTACGTAACTCTCTTTCGAATAAATCCCTATTCGATAACTCCTCCCTTCGAATAACTATATTCGATAATCTCTCTTTCGAATAACTAGATTCGAAAACCTTTCTTCGAATAAACTATATTCGATTTACTCTATTCAATTTACTCTTATCAATTAACTCTATTTGATTAGCTCTTTTCACTTAACTCCTTCCGAATAAGCTATATTCGATAACTCCTTTAACTCTATTCAAATAAACTATATTCGATTAAACTCCATTCGCTTGACTCTAGATTGCAGCGATCACAATGGTTACGCCTGATTCCCCCAGGAAACATCCGACCGCCCTAGGCTATCTGCAGCCCTGCGAATTACACTAGCAGTCGTACGAAATGGAAACTTATCCTGAGTAACTATGTTTGACTAACTCTATCTTAATAACTATATTCGATTAGCTTTAATTGAATAACTAACATTCAATTAAATCCTGATTCGATTAACTATGTTCAATTAACTCTATCTGGTTAACTCTTAATTTGGATAACAAATATTCGATAAATTCTAATTGAATAACTAATATTCAATTAACTCTACGGATTAACCCTAACTGATTAACTCTACTGGTTAATTCTTTGTAACAACCCGAAAATCTGGGCCAGTTTAAAATTTTTATTTTGGCAATTTTAGCGAATTTTGATTATTTAAAATGAATTATTTTAAATAATATCAACGAGAAATTTATTTTGAATATAATTCGAACGTATATATTCGTTTGAATCGTCGTTAGAATATAAATATTTATTGATATATAAAAGGAATTGAAAATGGCGCGGTAGTTCGATAATTCGATTTCAAACTTCAAATGAATGTACCGGGTGCAAAATAAACCGGATTTTAGCGAAACTAAAAATAATGGAATCTAATAGTGACTATCTTTCCAACGAATCCGAAAAATCAAAATTTCATAGCGGGGATCAAAAGATATGTCCAGTTGAAAATTCTGAATAGTCGCTATGGAATTCAGGCCCTTAAAAATAGACATTTTGCAAACGACCTCGGATTTCGACGAAAACACTTTTGTTGGATCCATAATGTTAAGTCATTGCTAGATTCCAAATTTCATAATTTTTCGAATCAATATGTGAGCGTGGCGAAGGAAAACGCGTTTGACCAGTTTTAGTTGATTTTAATCGACTGAAATATGGCCATTTTTCTAACGGTCTCAGAATTCGACGAAACTAGTTTTGTTAGGACCGTATCATCAATACGAAGCTAGAAAATATTTTTCTGGAATTTTTCGAGTTAGTATGTGACCCCGGTAAATTGAAATGCGCGTTCAAATTCAATATATAGAGTTATATGTTGATTTTAACGTAAACTGATCGAAACGATCGAATCAGCTTACGATACATATCCCATTGTGTTCGGAATGGGGGTAATTAGCTATGGACGACAGGCGGTAGGCCTCGTTTAGAGATCGTATGAAAAGTCAATATAAATTGAAAATTAAAATATTAAAATATATAATTATATAAAAACCCTTATCCTCTCTTAACCCCTCCCCGTTCACTTTCTTCTCAGAAAAAAAAACCTAATCGAGATCGACGTCCGCCGTTCACCCACGCGCGCCGCGCCGCCGTGACGGAGCCCCTCCTCCTCCTGCCGTTCCCCTCTTCTTCTCCTCCCCTCCCTTCCACCGCTCCTCCCTAGCTCCAATCAGAAAACCGCGAAGCCCCCTTCTCCAATGGAACGTGCTGCGCCCCCGGGGCCCACACCTCTCCGGATCGCACCCCTAGCCTCCGCCTCGCCCTCTCTGGCCACCGCCGACGATGAAGCTTCTCCCCCTCCTTTTCAACTCGCGAAAAAAAAGGTGAGCTTTTAAACTGATTTTTATATATTTACAGACCATAGAAAAAAACTGATTTTTATATATTTACAGACCATAGAAAAAAACTGATTTTTATTTGATTTTTATTCGTTTGAAAACCAAATAAAGATGTGATTTTTATTCGTTTGAAAACCAAATAAAGATGTGATTTTTATAGTGATGAAATAAAAATGAAATCTTTAATATTGAAAAGGCGAAATCTTTTTATATAGAATGGTGTGGTAAAAATAGAATTTTTATCCATATAGCGTGAAAGTGAAAATTCGATTTTTCTATATTGAATAGTGAAGTAAAAATTCGATTTTTCTATATTGAATAGAGAAGTAAAAATTCGATTTTTATATATGTAGTGAATATGGGCAACGAAAGTGTCAAACGGCGAAAATTTCCTACATATGAAGTGTCGTGGAGTTGGGATGGCTTTGGTGAGAACTTCTCACTCTTCAATTTCTTTTTCTAGTTATATACATAGTAGGATGCAGACGGTGTTTAGTAGCACCCGACACCCGTCGTCCACAAACCATGGACGGCATGTATGCTTGTTTGTTTGATTTTGATGTGTAGTTGATTGTGTGATGTGATATGAAATAAAATAAAATATTCATATAGTTAAAATATTTTATAGCTAAAAATAGAAATTTTAACGTGTATATGAGATGAAATAAAAATAAACAAATCGGACGATTTGTTTATATACACACATTTGACTGATATTGATTGGGATGATAAATTTTACACATCGCCCAACTGCACAAATAAAATCTGTGTTTGATTGTTTGAAACCTCACACGGGTATTGGGATGATATATGACATACACTAATCCCGATAGTTAGTTGTATGTCGATCGATTGATTGACAGACTGTTATGAGCGTTAAATATTTATATTCGATGCTTATACAGTGTAGAATGCACTTTGGATGATGGTTGATTTTTCATCATTGTTATTGTATACATGTGTTGTAGAAAATCCATATAATTAATATTATATGGTAATTGATTGGGCTTCATTCAATATTTGAAATAGAAATATTTGAAAATAGAAATATATGAAGCCGTGTTGATTAGATTGACGCCATTTTGACGTGAACGATATTTATATCGATTTTATTCATTTTATAATGAATATCGAAAGTGATTTCAAAATCTAATATTCTGAAAAGAATTGAAATTCAAAACGAATTCGAATTGAATTGAATAGAAAACGAATTGAATTGAATAGAAAACGAATTCGAATTGAATTGAATAGAAAACGAATTCGAATTGAATTGAATAGAAAACGAATTCGAATTGAATTGAATAGAAAACGAATTCGAATTTAATTGAATAGAAAACGAATTCGAATTGAATTTAATAGAAAACGAATTTGAATTGAATTGAATAGAAAACGAATTCGAATTGAATTGAATTGAAAACGAATTCGAATTGAATTGAATAGAAAACGAATTCAAATTGAATCGAATAGAAAACGAATTTGAATTGAATTGAATTGAAAACAAATCTGAATTGAATTGAAAACGAATTGAAATAAAATTGAAATCGATTCGAATTGAAATCAAATAGAAGTGAATGGAAAAAGAATTTATAAGGAAAAATTCAATTTTGATTTGAATTTGAAATAAAGGTTGAAATTGTTTTTGAAACTAATTTGAAATGATTTATAAAATTCGTTTTAAAAGGGAAATCGACGAAATATATATAATATATATATTATATATATATAATGGCCTGAATAGAACGCGCCGCGCCGCGGCAGTTCGTGAATTTCGACCATTGACTTCGAACGGACATTGCGGGAGATCCGACTGTCGGATTCTCCTAAAACTGGAACCGTTGGGTTCGTATAGAAAAGAGCTTTCTAAAGAATATTAGAAATTTGAAATCTAACGGTTGGATTTGGAAATATGTCCAAATCAAATTTGGAAAAGGTCGCTGTAAGTGCAGTTCGATGGCCGTTGATGGAAATCGACTGTACGGGCCTTGATAAAATTATTAAAAATAGTAATAATTTGTGTAAAATCATAAGAAATGATTTGGGGAAAATTGGGATGAAAAACTCCATATTTGAAAAGATAAAAATAGATTTTTATCGAAATGAACTAGTTTTGAACTAGAATTAAAATTCTATTTATTTTTAAATAAATAAATTTGATTTGAAATGGTTTCAAAAATAACCAGAATTTCCAATGATTTCATTGGAATGGATTTGAATCGAAATTGTCTTCGGAATATTTCGATGTTGGATTTCGTGATTATACGGATGTTGTTATGGAAATTTGAAAGATATAGATATATATATATCGTTATTTCCAATACGATATTTGTTGGTTTTGATATAGAATATAAGCCGATATATTTTCTATTCAGAGCCTTGTATTTAATATCAAATGTGATTTGGGTTTGTCGTGAATGGTGTCTTCATTAACACTGTTCTTGAACCCAGTTGAGAAAAGATTAAATCTTTTTATTTGGATTTAATGAAGTGTACCAATTAAATAATATTTGATTGGAATTGAATTGATATTGATTTTTGGGTTTATCGTGAATAGTGTTTTAAATAACACTTGTTCTTTAACCCGATAATTAATAGAATGTGATTTTGGGTTGTCGTGAACGGTATCTTCAATAATACTGTTCTTAGATCCAAAGGAGTTAAGAAAATCAGAAACTAACTGGAGATTAGTTGAGTTGAATGGTTTCTGGGGTATTGATCTGATGTTGGTTTCGGCCTTCGGGGTTAATACTTAGGGAATTGCTCACTTGCTAATTTATGGTTAGGGTCTGATTGAAATGTAATGTGATTTTGGGTTTATAGTGAACCGTGTTTTGAAATGACACTGATTCTTTAACCCAGTTAAAGATTAAAACCAAGTGGAGTTTTAATGAATCTTTAATTAGATTGAAAAGATCGAGAATGGAGTATCACCAGTTTTGCTCCAAAGCGATAGTTAAATCTTTAATTAGATTTGAACGTGAAATGGTAATTGAATTTACCGATAACACCGTGGTGTTAGATATGGAGTATTACCAGTTTTGCTTCATGGGATGAATAGGTTGGGATTGGGAAATAAAATAAATAATTACTTCGGTGTGGTTCGCTAATCTCGACTAGTTTGGAAAACCATAATTTGGTTTGAAATGACATCCAAAGGAAGATTAAAGGATAAATTTTAAAGAATTTATCTTGGATAAAATTATTGGGAACCTTTCCCTAAGAATTGAAATTTAGAAACTAGCTGTAGGTTAGCTAAGAAGAATGGTTTCCTGGGTATTGATCTGATGTTGGTTTCGGCCTTCGGGGTTAATATTTGGGAAATTGTTCTCTTGTTGATTTACGGTTAGTAGCTACTGAATTGGAATGAGGCGTATGTTGTGTTTGTGTAACATTCGTTTTTAATATACGCGGGTTGTTCGGAAAGGCCGGGTTTATACCCATTCTGAATAACCGATTCGACGATATGTCGAAGATGAAGACGGTGGTCGAAGACCGGAAGTCTTCACATCGTTTGGGTGATTACTGATGATCTTGATTGGGCTGTACACCCAAGATGAGGGAATCAGTTGGTGGTCGTCCAGACATACTTGGAGATGGATGGATATGCGAGGAAAGTGCCTCCGGTTTCGTTCAGACCTAGAACGGACTTGTAAATGGATGGTGTGTCTGACATTGTATTCCTTTATATTGTATTCGTTGATCTCTGCTAAATATATATCTGTTTGGCGGCGGAGAATTTATTCTCTTGCTTAACGCCCTTCTCTGAGACATACGAGCTCAGAGGTTATATATTGGCAGAAATCAGTGGTACGATATGGTTTGATAGTGTGGCATGCTGAGATGCAGTGATCCAGACTTTTGTTGAAAAGCAAAGTTTGGTGGATGATGATCAAAGCGCAGCTTTGATATAGCATGGCTTTATGTATAGCGTTGATTCGCGAGCCTCACATCCCGGTATGGTGGTAAACTGATGGTTTGATCAGTATGCTTTTTAGTGGATGGGCACCTTAGTGGTGTCGTGGATTCGGTCGACCGAGGTGAGCTTAGTGCTCAGGGATATATAGAGTAAGCGGTGTTTTCTCTCGCTGGGACGTAAGCCGCGGTGATACTCTGGTCCCAAAAGTGCGGATGTGCAGACGGTGTTTTCTCTTGCTGGGACGTAAGCCATGGGGAATTGCACTACGCGATCGATCTTTCGAATCAGGAGCCACCATGATGGAAATCCAATTTCCAATACGTGTATTTCGGTTTTATTTGTAGAGCCTAGTATGGCGACATAGTGGGATGGGGCGCTTATGCCGTCTATGATTGATACTTATGATTTGAAGATATTTTATACAATATGCACTTATAATAGTATCAAATGATTTGTTTTAAACGTATCAAGCATTCTTGGCTATTATAAGGTAAAAACCATATCCTCCGGCTGCGTTGCATTGTGTGATGGGACCTAGGTCTTATAATAGCTTCATTTTTCTTTATTTAGCATTGCGCTGTTTGTTTTATGCACTGGTATTCTTGGGAGGAAACCCGTTCCGTGTTATACGGCGTGGTCCCTTGATTTACCTAACTTTAAAATAAAGATTTACAACTGTTTTAGTTCTCACATCAGTCCCATGACTGACCTGGAGTTTATTGTTTTAACCTAAACTCTGGGTGCCCTTATTTTCGACATGGGCAGCTAGTAGTTTTGGTTTTGCAGATTTATATTCACAGGATCCTGGTTTACAGCTGGAATGATATCCGGAAAGCTTTGTATCCGTATATCTCTTCTAGCTGTGTATTGTATTATTTTCCGCTGCGATGTATTTAAATGTAATTTAAATCTCTGATATTTCTGTGTAATATTCATTTATACTCTGTATATTCTTGTATTCTGATGGTATTATTGTAATATACAATGAAATGTTCTTCCGTGTGAGTTCTGTTGTGTGTTGTTCTCAAAACAATCAGGCGTTTCGAACGGTCTGGGTCGGTTTAGCGACTGATTCGGATCGAGCGAAATCCCTTGTCGTTACATTTGGTATCAGAGCTTTGGTTTACAAAGCTCAGAGAATAAGGCACATTAGACCCATATGAAAGAATTCATCAGATATTGGATTAGTAATATCCAATGAGAATGACTCGTTAGAGATAGGATCAGTAGTATCCTAGAACGAGTGTGAAGAGTATATTTTTAAAGTGAAAACAATTTTTGTTTTGAAAATTTAAATCGTTGTATACGTATTTGAATATTTATTTTATATTGATTAGGACAGTCCAGTATATAAATTTTTTGCATATACGCCTTGCAAACGTGTATTTGAAGTTTTAATATACTGGATAGATATAGAATTACACTCTAGTCGCCCGGGGGTGATTCTGATGATTGATATATCATCATCAGAATTTATATTCGAGTGACGAACGTGTAATATCTATATATTTCCTATTGACTGGTGTGAGAACCAAAAACTATATAGGGCTTATTGTTGTGATTTGGCATCAAAAATCTGATTTTTGACTATATATCAAAGTTATGCATTTGAAATGATAATCCACTAATTGATTGATGGTTGTGTTGTTTGATTATTGTTTGATTAATGAAAATTTTAACCATATAGCCAATTTGATCAAATAGTGAATATTATTGAAATTTGGTCGCATTTGCTTGCATATACCTGTACTTACATTGAACAGGTCATAGCAAGGAGGCTAGAGCAGAGAATAAAATTTGTTTGTCCGACAAATAGGTACATGTTTACTACAGTTTACTGATTTTGTTTGGGTGATGATGATTTTATGAGCCTATTGGCTAGCCGCTTGGCTTTTTCTTTTTCTTTTTGAGATCAGAAGGCCTGTATGGGAATTTCGGGATTTTCCCGTGGCTCCCGGTGCAGGGGAGGTTATGGCGAAATTTTTCGAAAATTCCGGGTGTTAGCCAAATTTTTGGAAAATTTGAAAATTCTCAGAAACTGAAAAGTTGGAGAATGAAAGTCAGATCGAACGTAGAGTTGATTAATCAAACCACTTTCGGCTTTGTTCCTTTTCGGGGACGAAAAGTTTTAAGTAGGGGAGATTGTAATAACCCGAAAATCTGGGCCAGTTTAAAATTTTTATTTTGGCAATTTTAGCGAATTTTGATTATTTAAAATGAATTATTTTAAATAATATCAACGAGAAATTTATTTTGAATATAATTCGAACGTATATATTCGTTTGAATCGTTGTTAGAATATAAATATTTATTTATATATAAAAGGAATTGAAAATGGCGCGGTAGTTCGATAATTCGATTTCAAACTTCAAATGAATATACCGGGTGCAAAATAAACCGGATTTTAGCGAAACCAAAAATAATGGAATCTAATAGTGACTATCTTTCCAACGAATCCAAAAAATCAAAATTTCATAGCGGGGATCAAAAGATATGTCCAGTTGAAAATTCTGAATAGTCGCTATGGAATTCAGGCCCTTAAAAATAGACATTTTGCAAACGACCTCGGATTTCGACGAAACCACTTTTTTGGATCCGTGATGTTAAGTCATTGCTAGATTCCAAATTTCATAATTTTTCGAATCAATATGTGAGCGTGGCGAAGGAAAACGCGTTTGACCAGTTTCAGTTGATTTTAATCGACTGAAAAATGGCCATTTTTCTAACGGTCTCAGAATTCGACGAAACTAGTTTTGTTAGGACCGTATCGTCAATACGAAGCTAGAAATATTTTTCTGGAATTTTTCGAGTTAGTATGTGACCCCGGTAAATTGAAATGCGCGTTCAAATTCAATATATAGAGTTATATGTTGATTTTAACGGAAACTGATCGAAACGATCGAATCAGCTTACGATACATATCCCATTGTGTTCGGAATGGGGGTAATTAGCTATGGACGACAGGCAGTAGGCCTCGTTTAGAGATCGTATGAAAAGTCAATATAAATTGAAAATTAAAATATATAATTATATAAAAACCCTTATCCTCTCTTAACCCCTCCCCGTTCACTTTATTCTCAGAAAAAACCTAATCGAGATCGACGTCCGCCGTTCACCCACGCGCGCCGCGCCCCCGTGACGGAGCCCCTCCTCCTCCTGCCGTTCCCCTCTTCTTCTCCTCCCCTCCCTTCCACCGCTCCTCCCTAGCTTCAATCAGAAAACCGCGAAGCCCCCTTCTCCAGTGGAACGCGCTGCGCCCCCGGGGCCCACACCTCGCCGGATCGCACCCCTAGCCTCTGCCTCGCCTTCTCTGGCCACCGCCGACGATGAAGCTTCTCCCCCCCTTTTCAACTCGCGAAAAAAAGGTGAGCTTTTAAACTGATTTTTATATATTTACAGACCATAGAAAAAAAATGATTTTTATATATTTACAGACCATAGAAAAAAACTGATTTTTATTTGATTTTTATTCGTTTGAAAACCAAATAAAGATGTGATTTTTATTCGTTTGAAAACCAAATAAAGATGTGATTTTTATTCGTTTGAAAACCAAATAAAGATGTGATTTTTATAGTGATGAAATAAAAATGAAATCTTTAATATTGAAAAGGCGAAATCTTTTTATATAGAATGGTGTGGTTAAAATAGAATTTTTATCCATATAGCGTGAAAGTGAAAATTCGATTTTTCTATATTGAATAGTGAAGTAAAAATTCGATTTTTCTATATTGAATAGCGAAGTAAAAATTCGATTTTTATATATGTAGTGAATATGGGAAACGAAAGTGTCAGACGGCGAAAATTTCCTACATATGAAGTGTCGTGGAGTTGGGATGGCTTTGGTGAGAACTTCTCACTCTTCAATTTCTTTTTCTAGTTATATATACATACTAGGATGCAGACGGTGCTTAGTAGCACCCGACACCCGTCGTCCACAGACCATGGACGGCATGTATGCTTGTTTGTTTGATTTTGATGTGTAGTTGATTGTGTGATGTGATATGAAATAAAATAAAATATTCATATAGTTAAAATATTTTATAGCTAAAAATAGAAATTTTAACGTGTATATGAGATGAAATAAAAATAAACAAATCGGACGATTTGTTTATATACACACATTTGACTGATATTGATTGGGATGATAAATTTTACACATCGCCCAACTGCACAAATAAAATCTGTGTTTGATTGTTTGAAACCTCACACGGGTATTGGGATGATATATGACATACACTAATCCCGATAGTTAGTTGTACGTCGATCGATTGATTGACAGACTGTTATGAGCGTTAAATATTTATATTCGATGCTTATACAGTGTAGAATGCACTTTGGATGATGGTTGATTTTTCATCATTGTTACCATATAATTAATATTATATGGTAATTGATTGGGCTTCATTCAATATTTGAAATAGAAATATTTGAAAATAGAAATATATGAAGCCGTGTGGATTAGATTGATGCCATTTTGACGTGAACGATATTTATATCGATTTTATTCATTTTATAATGAATATCGAAAGTGATTTCAAAATCTAATATTTTGAAAAGAATTGAAATTCAAAACGAATTCGAATTGAATTGAATAGAAAACGAATTCGAATTGAATTGAATAGAAAACGAATTCGAATTGAATTGAATAGAAAACGAATTCGAATTGAATTGAATAGAAAACGAATTCGAATTGAATTGAATAGAAAACGAATTCGAATTGAATTTAATAGAAAACGAATTCGAATTGAATTGAATTGAAAACGAATTCGAATTGAATTGAATAGAAAATGAATTCGAATTGAATCGAATAGAAAACGAATTTGAATTGAATTGAATTCAATTCAGTTGAAAACGAATTGAAATAAAATTGAAATCGATTCGAATTGAAATCAAATAGAAGTGAGTGGAAAAAGAATTTATAAGGAAAAATTCAATTTTGATTTGAATTTGAAATAAAGGTTGAAATTGTTTTTGAAACAAATTTGAAATGATTTATAAAATTCGTTTTAAAAGGGAAATCGACGAAATATATATAATATATATATATATATAATGGCATGAATAGAACGCGCCGCGCCGCGGCAGTTCGTGAATTTCGACCATTGACTTCGAACGGACATTGCGGGAGATCCGACCGTCGGATTCTCCTAAAACCGGAACCGTTGGGTTCGTATAGAAAAGAGCTTTCTAACGAATATTAGAAATTTGAAATCTAACGGTTGGATTTGGAATTATGTCCAAATCAAATTTGGAAAAGGTCGCTGTAAGTGCAGTTCGATGGCCGTTGATGGAAATCGACTGTACGGGCCTTGATAAAATTATTAAAAATAGTAATAATTTGTGTAAAATCATAAGAAATGATTTGGGGAAAATTGGGATGAAAAACTCCATATTTGAAAAGATAAAAATAGATTTTTATCGAAATGAACTAGTTTTGAACTAGAATTAAAATTCTATTTATTTTTAAATAAATTTGATTTGAAATGGTTTCGAAAATAACCAGAATTTCCAATGATTTCATTGGATTGGATTTGAATCGAAATTGTCTTCGGAATATTTCGATGTTGGATTTCGTGATTATACAGATGTTGTTATGGAAATTTGAAAGATATAGATATATATATCGTTATTTCCAATACGATATTTGTTGGTCGTAGAATTTGATATTGAATATAAGCCGATATATTTTCTATTCAGAGCCTTGTATTTAATATCAAATGTGATTTGGGTTTGTCGTGAATGGTGTCTTCATTAACACTGTTCTTGAACCCAGTTGAGAAAAGATTAAATCTTTTTATTTGGATTTAATGAAGTGTACCAATTAAATAATATTTGATTGGAATTGAATTGATATTGATTTTTGGGTTTATCGTGAATAGTGTTTTAAATAACACTTGTTCTTTAACCCGATAATTAATAGAATGTGATTTTGGGTTGTCGTGAACGGTATCTTCAATAATACTGTTCTTAGATCCAAAGGAGTTAAGAAAATCAGAAACTAACTGGAGATTAGTTGAGTTGAATGGTTTCTGGGGTATTGATCTGATGTTGGTTTCGGCCTTCGGGGTTAATACTTAGGGAATTGCTCACTTGCTAATTTATGGTTAGGGTCTGATTGAAATGTAATGTGATTTTGGGTTTATAGTGAACCGTGTTTTGAAATGACACCGATTCTTTAACCCAGTTAAAGGTTAAAACCAAGTGGAGTTTTAATGAATCTTTAATTAGATTGAAAAGATCGAGAATGGAGTATCACCAGTTTTGCTCCAAAGCGATAGTTAAATCTTTAATTAGATTTGAACGTGAAATGGTAATTGAATTTACCGATAACACCGTGGTGTTAGATATGGAGTATTATCAGTTTTGCTTCATGGGATGAATAGGTTGGGATTGGGAAATAAAATAAATAATTACTTCGGTGTGGTTCGCTAATCTCGACTAGTTTGGAAAACCATAATTTGGTTTGAAATGACATCCAAAGGAAGATTAAAGGATAAATTTTAAAGAATTTATCTTGGATAAAATTAATGGGAAACTTTCCCTAAGAATTGAAATTTAGAAACTAGCTGTAGGTTAGCTAAGAAGAATGGTTTCCTGGGTATTGGTCTGATGTTGGTTTCAGCCTTCGGGGTTAATATTTGGGAAATTGTTCTCTTGTTGATTTACGGTTAGTAGCTACTGAATTGGAATGAGGCGTATGTTGTGTTTGTGTAACATTCGTTTTTAATATACGCGGGTTGTTCGGAAAGGCCGGGTTTATACCCATTATGAATAACTGATTCGACGATATGTCGAAGATGAAGACGGTGGTCGAAGACCGGAAGTCTTCACATCGTTTGGGTGATTACTGATGATCTTGATTGGGCTGTACACCCAAGATGAGGGAATCAGTTGGTGGTCGTCCAGACGTACTTGGAGATGGATGGATATGCGAGGAAAGTGCCTCCGGTTTCGTTCAGACCTAGAACGGACTTGTAAATGGATGGTGTGTCTGACATTGTATTCCTTTATATTGTATTCGTTGATCTCTGCTAAATATATATCTGTTTGGCGGCGGAGAATTTATTCTCTTGCTTAACGCCCTTCTCTGAGACATACGAGCTCAGAGGTTATATATTGGCAGAAATCAGTGGTACGATATGGTTTGATAGTGTGGCATGCTGAGATGCAGTGATCCAGACTTTTGTTGAAAAGCAAAGTTTGGTGGATGATGATCAAAGCGCAGCTTTGATATAGCATGGCTTTGTGTATAGCGTTGATTCGCGAGCCTCACATCCCGGTATGGTGGTAAACTGATGGTTTGATCAGTATGCTTTTTAGTGGATGGGCACCTTAGTGGTGTCGTGGATTCGGTCGACCGAGGTGAGCTTAGTGCTCAGGGATATATAGAGTAAGCGGTGTTTTCTCTCGCTGGGACGTAAGCCGCGGTGATACTCTGGTCCCAAAAGTGCGGATGTGCAGACAGTGTTTTCTCTTGCTGGGACGTAAGCCGTGGGGAATTGCACTACGCGATCGATCTTTCGAATCAGGAGCCACCATGATGGAAATCCAATTTCCAATACGTGTATTTCGGTTTTATTTGTAGAACCTAGTATGGCGACATAGTGGGATGGGGCGCTTATGCCGTCTATGATTGATACTTATGATTTGAAGATATTTTATACAATATGCACTTATAATAGTATCAAATGATTTGTTTTAAACGTATCAAGCATTCTTGGCTATTATAAGGTAAAAACCATATCCTCCGGCTGCGTTGCATTGTGTGATGGGACCTGGGTCTTATAATAGCTTCATTTTTCTTTATTTAGCATTGCGCTGTTTGTTTTATGCACTGGTATTCTTGGGAGGAAACCCGTTCCGTGTTATACGGCGTGGTCCCTTGATTTACCTAACTTTAAAATAAAGATTTACAACTGTTTTAGTTCTCACACCAGTCCCATGACTGACCTGGAGTTTATTGTTTTAACCTAAACTCTGGGTGCCCTTATTTTCGACATGGGCAGCTAGTAGTTTTGGTTTTGCAGATTTATATTCACAGGATCCTGGTTTACAGCTGGAATGATATCCGGAAAGCTTTGTATCCGTATATCTCTTCTAGTTGTGTATTGTATTATTTTCCGCTGCGATGTATTTAAATGTAATTTAAATCTCTGATATTTCTGTGTAATATTCATTTATACTCTGTATATTCTTGTATTCTGATGGTATTGTTGTAATATACAATGAAATGTTCTCCCGTCTGCGTTCTTCTGTGGCTTGTTCTCGAAATATCCGCTCTTTCCTTTACGGGGAAGTTATGGGTTTCCACATTCTTACTCTAATCGATTTATTCTAACTCTAATCGATTATCTCTAACTCTAATCGACTATTTCTAACTCTAATCGACTTCTCCTATTTCGAATAACTCCTATTGGATAACGTTTATTCATTTATAAAGATTTACTTTTAGTAACGGTTCTTCACTTTATAAATGTTCTCTTTAATAACGTTACTTCACTTATACAAGTGTCGTGCACCCCTTCTATTTAAAATTATCGGTGTTAAAAACCAATATCTCTTCTCTATATAAGTTCAGACTTATATACTCCTTTTATCAAATGATAAATATTTAATTTAATTTATAAACTGTTATTTATAAATTAATCCTTTCTATTTATCTGTTAAAAACAGATTTCCATTTTCTATTCATCTTCTAAATATTCCTTTGATTAAATTCTATTTATTTAACAAATAAATATCTCATTTATAACATTCTATTTATTTTCTATAAATAAATATTTCCATTTAATCTATTTGTAAATGTTTTACAATTATTTCTTTTTAAATTCTATTTGTAAATGTTTTTACAAATATTTCTCTTTTTATTTGTTTGCACATAACTTCCTTTGTATTTGTTTTACAAATATGTTTCCTTTATCACTCCCAATTAATATTTCATTCACATTGATTTTACTCAATTTATTCATTTCGATCCATTTAACTTACTTAAGTTAAATTTAATTTCAATCATTCAAATTCCCATTAACTAGTTGCTAATTAACCGTTTTGCCTATTTCACCCTTTTTATTTGAATATCACTTGTTCAAATATATGTCAACTTAATTATAACTAATCTAATTATATTTTCAACTCGAGTTATATATTCGATTTCGAATATAAATTCTCAATCTCTTTCACTTATCCAAAAACCCAATTTCGATTCAAATTTTATTTAACTAATTATTTTCCAATTTAGTTAATTCTATTTAACCATTTAAAAATATGATTTTTTTCTTAAAAATCATTTCACTTATTTCATTGGAGTTCATATTTATTTTATATCTCCAGTCTGGATTTTTCTAATGCCAATTCGGATTTTATTTCCTAAAAATCCTTTTATTTATTTAATTAAACTGTTATGGTTTTATAATGGTTCTGGCGCTGCTTTTCTAAAAATTTGATTTTGATATAACTCAAAATCTATACGACGAAATCCAGATTTTTCTCTTTCATTAGAAAACTATTATTCAACCGGTCCTGACGATTCTTGTTTCAAAGAATTCCGACTTCAATTGAGTTCTGTATACTAAATTGAAGTTCGAATCGCCAATTTACGAACTACCGCGCTATGGCGAGCTCGTTTTAATTATATTTATAAATATAAACGTTTCAACTTTGTTTATAATAAATTCAACTCCATTCTGATATATTTTTAATATATATCAAATCCATTTCATAATATTCCCGATCTATTTCACTTCTAATATTCAAATCCTATATCTTAATTTAAAATATTCAAATTCCATTTGAATTTCTTTATTCAAACTCTATATTATTTCCTTCTATTCAATTTCTATTTGAATTTTCTTCTATTCAAATTCTATTTCAATTCCTTATCTTCAAATTCTATTTGAATTCCTTATCTTCAAATTCTATTTGAATTCCTTATCTTCAATTTCTATTTGAATTTCTTATCTTCAATTTCTATTTGAAATCCTTGATTCAAAACCCATTTCAAATCCCTTATTCAAATTCCATTTGAAATTTATTCAATTTCTATTTAAATTCCTTTGTTCAATTTCTATTTGAAATCGTTTGAATTTAAATTCTATTTTAACTCCTTTGAATTCAAATTCTATTTAATTTCATTTTGAATTCAAATTCTATTTAAACTCCTTTTATTTAAAATTCTATTTCAAACTTCATATTTTCTTTGAATTCTAATTTTCAACCTCCACTTTATATTCTCTTTGAAATTCTATTTAACCATTTTCCATTTGAATTCTAATATTCAAATCTCTATTTGACTTTTCTTTATTCAAATCCATTTGAATTCCTTTGAATTCAAATTCCATTTCAAATTTTCTTATACAATTTCTATTTGAATTTTCTTTATTCAAATCCTAATTAAATTTCTATGTTCAAATTCTATATTTGAATCCCCTTACAATTTACTTCTATTTGAAATCTATATTCCAATTCCCATCACTTCTATTTGAAATCTATATTCCAATTCCCATTTCAAAATTCATTTGAAGTTATATAAATATATACATATATTTATATCTATCCCAAATTCAAAACATTTGAATTTTCAAAGAACTTGTTTCTTTTCAAACAAATTTCCATCAAAACTTTTCTAAGGCAGCAATTCATCACTTAGAAACTCGAAAATGAACATTGATGATGTTGCGACCATCATCAGAATTATTTCCCAGCTACTGAATGAGTTCAGTACTATATTTCTTTCAAACTCCATTTAGAAAAATATTTTCCAAACTCTCAGGATTTTAAATTCTGAATTCTGGTTGGAATTCAATTTCAATTTATCACATTTGTATATTTGATTTCATATACAAATTCTATTGGTTATATATCTATTTCTGTTTTATAATCTAATTTGATTATAAT
Organism: Allium sativum; assembly: GCA_030737875.1. Taxonomy (NCBI): domain Eukaryota; kingdom Viridiplantae; phylum Streptophyta; class Magnoliopsida; order Asparagales; family Amaryllidaceae; genus Allium; species Allium sativum. Next base: position 14,260,724 of record JASFAX010000028.1, read on the forward strand.
CCTAACAATCAACTCAACTATTTAAAAACAATATCGTGTCCAATCTCCTTTTCAAGTGTTTATAAACTCCTATCGACATCGTGGCGTCCCACGATTCGATCAGAATTCATAATTCACTCAACAGACTAGTCAACACAATATAAAACAGTTTTTATATCAAATAACAAATACGCTCTCTCGTATATATATACACTCAACTCATTCTAGGATACTACCGATCCTATCTCTAATGAGCACATTCCAACAAGCCTAGGTATTCGCTCAACCTAAGCTCTGATACCAACTGTAATGACCCGCAAATCCACAATATCGGAGTTGACTATATACATCATACGTCCAACCCAAATATCATGAAAATACGAAACATTTTTTTATAGAAGAAAGAGGTAGAAGAAGAACAGAAATAACAACACAGAATCTCACATCGCAGCGGAACAAAATATAATATATTATAACTTTTGAAATACAAAATCTCAACTGTATAACATACACTTATCAGAGTACAACACTTACAACACAACAGAACAACACTATAACTAGATAACGCTGAAGCCTCCTGCTCCAAGCTCCTTTAGATATATCTGAAAAATCCTGAACTACTTGACTGCCCGTACAAATTTAGGCACCCAAGAGTTTAGGTAGAACAAAACAAAATAAACTCCGGGTCAGTCATAGGACTGGTATGAGTAAACAGTTTAAAACAGTTTCAGAAAACTAAATGATATCTCATAAGACCACGCTGTATAACACGGAACGGGTTTTTCCCTTATGAGAATCCAAAAACTTGACTTATCTTTCAAAATCCGTTTGAAAGGAATAATAATCTTTATATCAAACTCTTTTGATATTATAATAATGTCTAAATCAAGTAGATAACAATCTAATGGAACGTTTGCATCTCACGTTCCACATAAATAATATACAATCAAAACCGCAAGCACGTATTGGGTAATGGATTTCCAACTATGACAAGGTATGGAACCACCTTCCGCTGGTATATCTCTAGAGGAGAATACACCGAGTTCAACAAGAACATCTTGCAACTCAGCCACACATGACCGACCACTCATTTGGCTTGAGTGTATCGAATGTATATCACCAACGGTTGGGATCAGTAACCGTTTCCCGAATGGGACAGCATCGACAATAGATTTTTAGAAGTAAATGAAACTCTAGATCAGGTGATTATACACCCTAATAGGTGCGACCTACATAGCCATGCTACCTGCCCGATTTCTGTCATTTACCGGTTGTTGAGGCTAGAAGCTACGCTTTATCATCACACCAGATTCACTTCGAATGCCACATCGTCAAATCCATCAAATCACCGATTGACGTCCTCAACAGTACATTACGTGTTAGCAAAAAGAAGTTTCCTTCTCCGCTTCCACTCTTGGTACGGTTGAAGAAATCAATGTACGTGACCTTTCTGGAAATACTCTGTCAGACATTCATCCATACTAGTCACCCAGGAACAGGATGAATCGAAGGTACAATTTCTATTAATAGAAATTGTCCTTGCACTCTACTCCGTCTTCGATTATCTTTATATAATCTGATTCGCAACGCTACTGCCAATACGGAGTGGTTCTTCGGATAATAATCCAACCGGTCTCTCTATATTGACAACGATGGTCAAAACATCGATAGTCTGTGATTTAACTATCGAATAAAAATAGTGTTTCGATAGTCGATGATTTAACTATCGAAGAAAACAAGTGTTCATCCAATTATCAAACAATCACTGAGCCCTTAATTAATATTCCATTAATTAAATCACTTCTATTTCTTTATCAATATTTGTTAACCAAATATTTTCAATAACCATATTGGCCTTTTCTATTATTTGGAAAACATTTCCGAATATCGCCTTCCTTTATTTTCTAAACTTTAGAAAATATATGCTATTTATAATTGGAAAATATACCAATTACTTATCTCTTTTCCGATCTCGTTTATTTCTATACTTAGGAAATATTCTTTATTATATTTCCAGCTTATATTTATTTGGGTTAAAACGGATGTTGTGTAAAACATCGTTACGACAACCCAAATACTATATTCAACTAACTCTTATCCAACATTGATCTTCGAGCTTGAAATCTTACTGTTTATTTGTTAATAATGAAACCAATCAAGTTGGGGTATAACTACCTCTCAGACCTTGACTGAATAACATTTATAACGTCAAAACAGATATGACTACTTACTCGAATAATCAATAACATACAACTACTTCTTCACCTTTAAACACGTATACACTTTCTCTTTCTATTCTTACTAGATTTTATTCCTAGTCTTCCTTTTTGATTATACTATTCTATTTCTAATGTTCGTTTCCTTATCGAATTCTATATATATATTGATATATAGATTTCTAACTATCAAATTATCTTAAAAATATTCTATCTCCTTAAATTCCCGGAAAAATTCGCCATAACTTCCTTTGTACCGAGAGCATCAGGATATTTCTAATAGCCTCCCATGGCTCTCACCAATCCAAAAGAAAAAGAAAAAGCCAAGCGGCTAGCCGATACGGCGCATAAAATCTCATATATGAATTAAATACGTACCTTTTTGTCGAGCATTCTATTTATATACCTTCTAACACTTTATTCCAAACATGTCTCCTGTATATTTATACCTGTCCAATCTATTTTAACTATACCAATCTTTTTAACTAAATTTGTTAACTGAATTTGTTAATTTACTCCTTAGTCTGTTTCACTTTCATATTTGAACATGACATGTTCAAATATATTTTAACTCGCTTATTAACTACTTTGAATTCTATATTCAAATTCCGTTCCACTTCTATTTGAAATCCATATGAATTTCTATATTCAACTTCTATATTATAAATCCCATTTGAATTTCTATATTCAAATTCATTTTAACTCTATTTGAATCTTATATTCAAAGTCCATTTTAACTCTTTAAATTCTATATTCAAATCTATTTCAAGTTCTATTTGAATTCTCTTTTCAAATTCTATATTCAAAGTCTATTTGAATTCTCTTTTCAAATTCTATATTCAAATCTATTTGAATATCTCTGCATTTCTTTATAAACAATGTTTATAACTTTACTTAAAATCCCCCATTATATATTTATAAACAATGATTATAAATTCAATTCAAATCCCACCTTTTCATTTATAAACAGAGTTTATAAATTCAATTCAAATCCCACCTTTTCATTTATAAATAGAGTTTATAAATTCAATTCAAATCCCACCTTTTCATTTATAAAAAGAGTTTATAAATTCAATTCAAATCCCACCTTTTCATTTATAAACAGAGTTTATAAATTCAATTCAAATCCCACCTTTTCATTTATAAAAAGAGTTTATAAATTCAATTCAAATCCCACCTTTTCATTTATAAAAAGAGTTTATAAATTCAATTCAAATCCCACATTTTCATTTATAAACAGAGTTTATAAATTCAATTCAAATCCCACATTTTCATTTATAAACAGAGTTTATAAATTCAATTACTTGTTTTATATATCTTCAAAACAAGTTAATATTTTCTATAGTTTATTTAAAATTCAAATTCTATTTATAAAAATAGAATTCACTTTTTAAATCTCAAATACCTTTTTCGATATTTTTTATAAATCAATATTCAAGCCCCAGGGATATTTTAAACAATCAAATCAACCAATTTCAATCGTTTGGTTTTATTTAACACATCATATATGAATGTAACACCCCACATCCGTTAGTGTCACTCACAAAGGGAATGCACTAAGTTCTGTGGAGCATTTAGGGTAAAGGATGCAGATAAATTACAAGATAGACAGAATATTAAACAGCGGAAAATAAAACTTTGCTTTATTGATAAAATAGTTTGTACAATGATTTTTTTACAATATCAGAGTATCATCTGTCTTACAAAATAAAGAAGCATAAAAATACATTTATATTCCCCAATTTTAGCAAGAGCCAGCCATAGCATCTGAAAAGAGAATCCAAGCAAACTTCGACAAATCTTCAAGCTGGGAGAGAGTGACAGTCCGACTTAACCTGAGCTATACTATTCCCTCCTTTACTACCTGGGGGGAACGGAAGAAAAGAAGAAGAAAGAAAAACAGAGTCAGACATAAAGCCTGAGTAAGTTCAGTAACTTCTAGCATGTGAACATAGAAAACAAAACAACATGAATTAATTGAATACAAGATAACACCATGATGATAGGGTCAGCAAGGTCACAAGATTAACATAAGATAGATACAAGGTATGCTAAGATAAGATAAACCGGATATGCTCTAATACTTTCGCCGCCTCGCTATTTCCTTGTTATACCGATTTCTATATATCTGCACCACCTAACCAATGTCCCAACTGGTAATGATAACGCGATCCCAATCTCTGTATTTTCCATCGCCTTCAGGCATCCATTTATTTATTTGTTACCTAGATTTAATCTAGGGTTTTCTACCAAGTGCCTTCTAGATTCAACTAGAGTTTACGCTGTCTGCCGAACGCTTCTCGGATTTAGGATTTATGCCACCTAGTTCAACTAGGAATTATGCTACCTGTCGAACGATGCTCCCAAGTCTAGGACACACTACCTAGAGTGGTATATGTTCCTATACTTCCCCACGCATGTATCGCGAATCGTTATCGATTGTCTAGATGAAAATGTCCCACAATGTGCGGTCCGAGTCCTGTGACAGGGCAAATCAAGGAATACAGAACTCGGTCGGGAGCTTTCAGATATCTGCCGATGCAGATGCTAAGGTCTGTTTTTATTTCAGTGGCTATGGTCCCACCTGACCCCTCCCTCAACTAATGAAAGGCACACCTTGTAAAATGAGAACTATACGCCGGCCCCCGGTGCCCCTACTATCCTATGGCCATCCTCACCCATAACTAGATAGCAAGTATATGGTCTTTTGGAGTTCTCCGCCTTTCCTCTTTACGTATCACGATTGACTGAAGATGGATGGTAGACGACGAGTTGCTATCACAAGGCTACCGTTTTCTCGCTGAATCACGCCGGTCCATCCTAGTCTTTAGGTTGCCATGTATTGCAACCAAGGCATACCCCTGGTTCTACTACGCAGACCTTAACCTCTGTGGGCCCAGGCGGATCATCTGCAGCCTCACAGAGGGATACCAAGAATACCCTCACGTCCCCTCGAAGCCTCGGGCTTCGTAACCCAATTCGTTGGAGCCTTCTTTCTACTCAGACGGACATTCTCTCCTTCCCGTGTTATACTAAGAATTACTACTTAGTTTTACTAACTAAGATTTACCACTTAGTTTCCAGAATCGTTGTTTTCTTAACTAAGGTTTACTACTTAGTTCCCTTTCCCGTCAATTTGGATTGGTTAAGTGTCATTAGTCAATTCAAGCCAACTTAACCCTCTTCATTCATCCTGTTATACCGGTTAAGTGTTATCAGTAATTCATGTTGACTTAACCCCACCACAAACCAAGTTATATTGGTTAAGTATTTCTTATTACTTAACCCTACCCGTTCATCCTGTATTGGTTAAGTGTTCCTTTTTAACTTAACCATGCCCGTTTGTTTTAACTAACATGTTATTAATGGTTAAGTATTATCTCTTCATGTTTTAGACTTAACCCCATTCCTTTATCACAACCTGATGGTTAAGTGTTCAGGTTTACTTAACCCTATGGTCTAGCCCAGCTAACATATCAAATTTGGCTAAGTGTATTAGATTTTACTTAACCCCAACCTCTAGTCTAGTTAACATATTAATTTGGCTAAGTGTATTAACTTTACTTAACCCCTACAAGTTCCGTTTTGCTACCCTGAGTTTGGTTAAGTGTCTCTATGGACTTAGCCCTCCCATTCTAGCTTAACTGTGTTAATTTGGTTAAGTGTTTCTATGGACTTAACCCTCCCATTCTAGCTTAACTGTGTTAAGTTGGTTAAGTGTCAGTCTGAACCTAACCCCACCCATTAGTCTAGTTATCATGTTGAACTGGTTAAGTGACTTAGTTAACTTAACCCTACCATTCTTGTTCTAGCTTTAACTAAATAAATTAAAGCCGCTACCACTCACATTAGACAGATATTGTTGCGAATACTTGATGTGTCGGTTGGTCCCGGGCAGGTTTACATCGCAACTCAGTCTAACCTCGGGTTAGGCATATTCGTGTTTTCTAAGTTCAAAGGGGTTTTGATTATTTTTCAAATCAGGTTTTGAAAGTAACCATCCCGTCCGTCGGATCAGTTAGGGATAGCCAGGGAGAGCAGGAAACTTGTATTTTCCAAACTCAGCCTAGACACTGTCCTCTCTGTCACCCTAGAACTTTCTGGCTTATTATTAAAAGAGATGTCGTTAATAAACCTTTAATTTGTCTAAATTCACATTTCCTCACTTAGGCCAGATTCTATAGGTAAATTATTCCTAATTTACTTATTTCCCAATTACTCTTTTAATGTAAATTGTCTACATTCATTCTTATGGCCCATTTCCCCTTCTAAATCATATTTATGCTTTTTGGTATGTGGACTATACCAAATTAAGTGTCACTAACCATGATTTTGCTAAACCTGCCAATTACTCCCAACTATGGCCAATTTCACATTTATGCCAATATACTTACCGTGCCAAATTAGCTAATCCAATTCCGATTCAACATTCTGATTCTAGACTTATTACTCTAGTTCACTATTCATGTAAATGCTAGATTTACATGTCAATACTAGATTCAAATTACACATCTTATAATTCATGTCAAATTTATCCAATTTGCATTTCTATGAACATGCCATAATACATGTTCCCAATTTATGCCAATTCCCAAGTTAAACTACGTTTTTAGTAAATTTCATATTTTGCCCAAACCGCATTCCCACCGTTCGTATAATCGTGATTCATTCTAGATTATAAATAAAGCTAGGTTCGTAGAAAATAGGGAATGAACCAAAGATGCTATGCAAAGGATAGACATACTAACTGGCATAAAAAGGGTTGAATAACGACGTCGGTTCAAGAACATGGGTAGACCTAACTTAATAGGTAAATTCCCAAGGTCTAAAACCAAGAATAGACAGAATAAAGGTGTAGGTTTAAGAACATGGGTAGACCTAACTTAATAGGTAAATTCCCAAGGTCTAAAACCAAAAGAAAATCAAGAATAGACAGAATAGAAAAATCAGGTTTAGGCCCGATTTCTTAGTCACAAAACTTAAGCAACACTTTCCTAGTCAGGAATCATAGGTGTTTAGTCACAGTTGTCCTTGTTATGTCATAGGCAATAGTTTATGCTTTTCCTAATCAAAGGCATAGGTTGGTGTTCACAGTCAAGAAAATAATTCTCATAGTCACAGTCACAGTCATAGGCAATATTCATAGTCATAGGCAACGTCCATAGTCATAGGCAATGTTCATAGTCATAGGCATATGGTTCTAAGGTCCATAGTTTCATAGTCATGGTCTTATTTGTCCTCGAATCATAACAGTTCTTAATTAGGTTCAAGAGTATAGGCACTGATTCAGATAGAGAGAGAGAGATTTGGCATATTCTTTTATTCCTTTAATTTCATGTCACGAACAGAGAAAAACGTTCAAATCTAAAAATAACTGACTTACAGAGATTAGATTAGAACAGAAAGATTGCGTTGCTATGATTCGTAGAAAAACGGTCATTGAAGTCGTTTGAATCTTCACTTGAATTCTAGCTTGAATCTCCTCTTTGAAAGTCTTTGAGAAGCATCCCCTCGTCTTGATTTATTTTATATATATTATTTTATTTATTATTTAATTAAGAGGAGGAGAAGAAGCCATGTTCACTAAGAATCTTTGCAGCATAAGGGTAGAGAAGAATTGTGAATAGAGAAGGAGTCTAGGGCTGTTTATATAGTGTAGATGTCAACGAATCTGGTCAGGATGGCGTCCGAATACAGAATAACGAACCAGGTGCAGAAAACAGGGAAAAGAAGGGGGGTCGACCCCCAGGTCGACTACCCAGTCGACCTGGGTGACCCAGGTCGACTACCCAGTCGACCTGGGTGCCCCAGGTCGACTACCCAATCGACCTGGGTGCCTTGGGCGGGAAAATTCCCGCCCAGCCCATTCTGGGTCCGATTTGAATTTTGAACCTGACCTGTTTTGAAATTTGAACTTCGCTGAATCTTCCGGAGGCCATATCTTCCTCATACGGACTCCGATTTACGCAAACTCGGACTCGTTTTCATGCAGAATTCAGAGATGAACGCAATGGCACAACCCGTTTCCCTTGATTTTGATTTTAACTTTTAATTCTTCCTTGATTTGTGAATCCTAGTTTTACAGAATTACGGGGTGTTACATTCTCCCCCTCTTAAAAAGGATTTCGTCCTCGAAATCTTCAAGTTAGGAAGAATGTGTCCTACCATCCAATCACCCATCTACTCAACCATTCACTCGCAGGCATTCATTGTCCTTAAAAGATTTCTAATGCTTTCATGTTTATATGCATAGTGTGTGTATATGTCTTTATCTAATGCAAAATCAGGCGGTCTACTGATTCAATTGACCTCCTTAATGCAAATCATGTCAATGCCATGTGTCCAATCATGTATGCAAGCATCCCTAGTTATGTAAATACTATATGCGTGCACGGCCATTCATCCATATGCAACACCCATATGATAGCATATCAAGTTCAATTTACAAACAAATACATATCTATAAATGCAATATGAAAGCATCTGAACTGATCTAGTGCCTAATACGTATGCATATGCATTCACAAGCAACCATTAGCAACCACTTGCAACCACCAACCATAACATGTTTCAAATACATGTTTTCATCCATTGGCTTCTACCTAAGGATCGAAGATACGACCTAGGTGATATACTTTGGAAAGAGAGAAACAATTATGCGTAAAGCTCCTAAAACAAAGAAATCAAGGATGCACCCTCAAGGAAAAAGGGTATGATGCTAGTATCTAGCCTTCTTGAGCTTTACTCCAATGTATCTTAACTAATTTAACTTCACGATTGTGAAGTTCCGGATCTCCATTTCCAAAATAAACAGATGTCAATCACGGTACCAGGTATACGTACTAAGATGATTAGAGGTTTCCCTCTTATCCGCCATGCCATAACTATAAGAGTCGAAAGGTCACTACGTGCTCTTTGGAGTGCCTGCCACAACTATTCATCTCTCCGGCAAACCATCCTAGTCGAACTCGACATTCCTCAAGTACAAGCCCCAAAGGCCTAAACCAATATCAGACAAGCACCCGAGGAATATCTCCTCCGATTTTAGACGATCTGCATGAGATGATATAAGCAAACTCGATAGCTATTCTCAAATCCCTACTAACCCAAAGTAAACTGGTCGGACCACCAATTGGATTTGAGACTCTAGTGGGATCTTTCTACTATACAAGTACTATGGTGCAGAGATTCAACTATGGGAGTGAATATGAACAAATGAGAAGCGCTAAAGCCAAAGGAAATAGTACGAATAGCAAAACTAGACTCTTCCATCAGAACTTTACTACCTTTCTCCTAGGTACGCTTGGTGGCGAAAGTAGATTCTTGCCCTTCTGAAAATCTTGTTCCTCGTTCTTGCCCTTGTCCTTAATTATATGCCCAATCATACCCTAGTAAAGATACCTCCTTTTGTCTTAGGTTTTATAATTTCTTCCTCCTTCGTGAGCTAAATCTACATCCATGAATTTCTCATCCTAGGGTTGTGCTCCCTAGCCAAACTCCTCATCCCCTTCCGTATGTAACCATGTTGACAAATCTCTCGAAGGCTGCCTCCATCGTACAGAAAACCCTACTTAATTTGGAAGAAAACTAACCGCAGGTGAAACTACTACGGTTATAGATGGAATTCGGGTACTACTTCACCCTTCGATGAGGTTACCTCCCAGAAAGGCAGGAGCCCCAGAGACTCAAGAAAGAAGGAGACAAGAATTCAAATAGAGAATCAGAAAGTAGTGCGTATGGCTTTGGGGAATATGCCTTTAAAACAAATCTTTTCTTTTAAAAATGCTTCTTTAAAAAACGTTTTGAACATAATTTTTCAAATCCTTTATCTGATCTGGTAACCTTCAGCTCTGATACCACGTGTAACACCCCACATCCGTTGAGCATTTAGGGTAAAAGATGCAGATAAATTACAAGACAGAATATTAAACAGCGGAAAATAAAACTTTGCTTTATTGATAAAATAGTTTTACAATGATTTCTTTACAATATCAGAGTATCATCTGTCTTACAAAATAAAGAAGCATAAAAATACATTTATATTCCCCAATTTTAGCAAGAGCCAGCCATAGCATCTGAAAAGAGAATCCAAGCAAACTTCGACAAATCTTCAAGCTGGGAGAGAGTGACAGTCCGACTTAACCTGAGCTATAGTATTCCCTCCTTTACTACCTGAGGGGGGGGGGACGGAAGAAAAGAAGACGAAAGAAAAACAGAGTCAGACATAAAGCCTGAGTAAGTTCAGTAACTTCTAGCATGTGAACATAGAAAACAAAACGACATGAATTAATTAAATACAAGATAACACCATGATGATAGGGTCAGCAAGGTCACAAGATTAACACAAGATAGTTACAAGGTATGCTAAGATAAGATAAACCGGATATGCTCTAATACTTTCGCCGCCTCGCTATTTCCTTGTTATACCGATTTCTATATCTCTGCACCACCTAACCAATGTCCCAACTGGTAATGATAACACGATCCCAATCTCTATATTTTCCGTCGCCTTCAGGCATCCATTTATTTATTTGTTACCTAGATTTAATCTAGGGTTTTCTACCAAGTGCCTTCTAGATTCAACTAGAGTTTACGCTGTCTGCCGAACGCTTCTCGGATTTAGGATTTATGTCACCTGGTTCAACTAGGAATTATGCTACCTGTCGAACGATGCACCCAAGTCTAGGACACACTACCTAGAGTGGTATATGTTCCTATACTTCCCCACGCATGTATCGCGAATCGTTATCGCTTGTTTAGATGCACATGTCCCATAATGTGCGGTCCGAGTCCTGTGACAGGGAAAATCAAGGAATACAGAACTCGGTCGGGAGCTTTCAGATATCTGCCGATGCAGATGCTAAGGTCTGTTTTTATTTCAGTGGCTATGGTCCCCCCTGACCCCTCCCTCAACTAATGAAAGGCACACCTTGTAAAATGAGAACTATACGCCGGCCCCGGTGCCCCTACTATTCTATGGCCATCCTCACCCATAACTAGATAGCAAGTATATGGTCTTTTGGAGTTCTCCGCCTTTCCGCTTTACGTATCACGATTGACTGAAGATGGATGGTAGACAACGAGTTGCTATCACAAGGCTACCGTTTTCTCGCCGAATCACGCCGGTCCATCCTAGTCTTTAGGTTGCCATGTATTGCAACCAAGGCATACCCCTGGTTCTACTACGCAGACCTTAACCTATGTGGGCCCAGGCGGATCATCTGCAGCCTCACAGAGGGATACCAAGAATACCCTCACGTCCCCTCGAAGCCTCGGGCTTCGTAACCCAATTCGTTGGAGCCTTCTTTCTACTCAGACGGACATTCGCTCCTTCCCGTGTTAAACTAAGAATTACTACTTAGTTTTACTAACTAAGATTTACCACTTAGTTTCCAGAATCGTTGTTTTCTTAACTAAGGTTTACTACTTAGTTCCCTTTCCCGTCAATTTGGATTGGTTAAGTGTCATTAGTCAATTCAAGCCAACTTAACCCTCTTCATTCATCCTGTTATACCGGTTAAGTGTTATCAGTAATTCATGTTGACTTAACCCCACCACAAACCAAGTTATATTGGTTAAGTATTTCTTATTACTTAACCCTACCCGTTCATCCTGTATTGGTTAAGTGTTCCTTTTTAACTTAACCCTGCCCGTTTGTTTTAACTAACATGTTATTAATGGTTAAGTATTATCTCTTCATGTTTTAGACTTAACCCCATTCCTTTATCACAACCTGATGGTTAAGTGTTCAGGTTTACTTCACCCTACGGTCTAGCCCAGCTAACATATCAAATTTGGCTAAGTGTATTAGATTTTACTTAACCCCAACCTCTAGTCTAGTTAACATATTAATTTGGCTAAGTGTATTAACTTTACTTAACCCCTACAAGTTCCGTTTTGCTACCTTGAGTTTGGTTAAGTGTCTCTATGGACTTAGCCCTCCCATTCTAGCTTAACTGTGTTAAGTTGGTTAAGTGTTCCTATGGACTTAACCCTCCCATTCTAGCTTAACTGTGTTAAGTTGGTTAAGTGTCAGTCTGAACCTAACCCCACCCATTAGTCTAGTTATCATGTTGAACTGGTAAAGTGACTTAGTTAACTTAACCCTACCATTCTTGTTCTAGCTTTAACTAAATAAATTAAAGCCGCTACCACTCACATTAGACAGATATTGTTGCGAATACTGGATGTGCCGGTTGGTTCCGGGCAGGTTTACATCGCAACTCAGTCTAACCTCGGGTTAGGTATATTCGTGTTTTCTAAGTTCAAAGGGGTTTTGATTATTTTTCAAATCAGGTTTTGAAAGTAACCATCCCGTCCGTCGGATCAGTTAGGGATAGCCAGAGAGAGCAGGAAACTTGTATTTTCCAAACTCAGCCTAGACACTATGCTCTCTGTCACCCTAGAACTTTCTGGCTTATTATTAAAAGAGACGTCGTTAATAAACCTTTAATTTGTCTAAATTCACATTTCTTCATTTAGGCCAGATTCTATAGGTAAATTATTCCTAATTTACTTATTTCCCAATTACTCTTTTAATGTAAATTGTCTACATTCATTCTTATGGCCCATTTCCCCTTATAAATCATATTTATGCTTTTTGGTATGTGGACTATACCAAATTAAGTGTCACTAACCATGATTTTGCTAAATCTGCCAATTACTCCCAATTATGGCCAATTTCACATTTATGCCAATATACTTACCGTGCCAAATTAGCTAATCCAATTCCGATTCAACATTCTAATTCTAGACTTATTACTCTAGTTCACTATTCATGTAAGTGCTAGATTTACATGTCAATACTAGATTCAAATTACACATCTTATAATTCATGTCAAATTTATCCAATTTGCATTTCTATGAACATGCCATAATACATGTTCCCAATTTATGCCAATTTCCAAGTTAAAATATGTTTTTAGTAAATTTCATATTTTGCCCAAACCGCATTCCCACCGTTCGTATAATCGTGATTCATTCTAGATTATAAATAAAGCTAGGTTCGTAGAAAATAGGGAATGAACCAAAGATGCTATGCAAAGGATAGACATACTAACTGGCATAAAAAGGGTTTAATAGTGACGTCGGTTCAAGAACATGGGTAGACCTAACTTAATAGGTAAATTCCCAAGGTCTAAAACCAAGAATAGACAGAATAAAGGTGTAGGTTCAAGAACATGGGTAGACCTAACTTAATAGGTAAATTCCCAAGGTCTAAAACCAAAAGAAAATCAAGAATAGACAGAATAGAAAAATCAGGTTTAGACCCGATTTCTTAGTCACAAAACTTAAGCAACACTTTCCTAGTCAGGAATCATAGGTGTTTAGTCACAGTTGTCCTTGTTATGTCATAGGAAATAGTTTATGCTTTTCCTAATCAAAGGCATAGGTTGGTGTTCACAGTCAAGAAAATAATTCTAATAGTCACAGTCATAGGCAATATTCATAGTCATAGGCAACGTCCATAGTCATAGGCAATGTTCATAGTCATAGGCATATGGTTCTAAGGTCCATAGTTTCATAGTCACGGTCTTATTTGTCCTCGAATCATAACAGTTCTTAATTAGGTTCAAGAGTATAGGCACTGATTCGGATAGAGAGAGAGATTTGGCATATTCTTTTATTCCTTTAATTTCATGTCATGAACAGAGAAAAACGTTCAAATCTAAAAATAACTGACTTGCAGAGATTAGATTAGAACAGAAAGATGGCGTTGCTATGATTCATAGAAAAACGGTCGTTGAAGTCGTTCGAATCTTCACTTGAATTCTAGCTTGAATCTCCTCTTTGAAAGTCTTTGAGCAGCACCCCCTCGTCTTGATTTATTTTATATATATTATTTTATTTATTATTTAATTAAGAGGAGGAGAAGAAGCCATGTTCACTAAGAATCTTTGCAGCATAAGGGTAGAGAAGAATTGTGAATAGAGAAGGAGTCTAGGGCTGTTTATATAGTGTAGAAGTCAACGAATCTGGTCAGGATGGCGTCCGAATACAGAAGAACGAACCAGGTGCAGAAAACAGGGAAAAGCAGGGGGGGTCGACCCCCAGGTCGACTACCCAGTCGACCTGGGTGCCTTGGGCAGGAAAATTCCCGCCCAGCCCATTCTGGGTCCGATTTGAATTTGTAACCTAACCTGTTTTGAAATTTGAACTTCGCTGAATCTTCCGGAGGCCATATCTTCCTCATACCGACTCCGATTTACGCAAACTCGGACTCGTTTTCGTGCAGAATTCCGAGACGAACGCAATGGCGCAGCCCGTTTCCCTTGATTTTGATTTTAACTTTTAATTCTGCCTTGATTTGTGAATCCTATTTTTACAGAATTACGGGGTGTTACAATGAATATACATATGAAACCAAACAAACAAACATATAATATATATTTTTGAGGAATCCAATTTGATCCCTCCAACCTGTTTTTCCTGCATCCACAGACGTTAGTCAACATAGTAATACCCATCCTGCTTCGAGGCAGGATATCGCGGTATAGAAGGTCATCCACTAATCATAGCGTGGGGCGTATAGGGTAATCATCCGCTATGAAACTGCGGGCATCCGCTTATGAAACTGCGGGAATCCAACCAATCATCAACCCAATATATATATATATAATATTCAACCAATCCTAAATAACTATATATATTTTAAAACAATCAGACAACATTCAAACAAGCATAACAATTATTTTTAACTGTATAAAAATAATTCTAAATAAAAGGTGAGATTTACTCACCGTTATTTTCCATTGTCGAATATTCATTTAACATTCTCTATCGTCTTGCCATTCCATCTACTCAAACGAAATCTTGAATGACATCTTTTCCTAGGATTATTTATTTTAATTAACGATTAAACACTTATCTATTTAATTTAACTATTCGAATAATTAAACTAAATAAATTACTAAATTATTCCTTTACCTCATGTTTTTAATTCTTTCCTCCATCTCACTCTACTTCATCTTGCACTAAGCACCGGTAAACTCCTCTATAAGCCATTCATTTACCGTCTAACTCCACTATAACATTAAACCAGACCTCGGCTGTCAATCCCACCTACCAAAATCAATGACATTTTACTGACTAAAATAAATAAATTATAATTTTAATTGACATTTAAATTACCTTTTCGATCGCAACCGACAGGAGAAACACACTGCCGTTACTTAGTTTACCCCATCCATCCTCACATCGCTTTTGATCCAAACCATCAGCATCTCCAAATCCTCTTCTCCGAATACAAATAAAGATCAACTTCTTTATACACCACTGCCAAACCCCACAACTCAACCCTCGCAGTTCAGACAAGATTCTTCCCTTGACATGCTATATTTTTGCCACCCTATCAACTCGGTTTGTTATTACCACAGCAAAACATGCGACTGCTTCTGCCACCAACAATCACAAGTCATCGAACTCCAGTTGCGCCATCTCAAGTAATTGAACTCCATTTTCTGCAATCACCCTTCTGGCAAATCCGCCCCCTTATTCTATTCGCAACTGCTCCTGTCCATCGCTCCTCTTCCAGTCGCATCCCCTCAGACACCAAAACATGTATGACCAAACTCAAGTTTGCAAATCAGAACGTCATCGATCTCAAGAGCAGCTCGCAATTTACCCCATCGCGATTTTGATCGAACATAACTCCTCCAGAAACGTCAAACAGAACCGCGAACTCCCAAATACTGCTACAAAATCCTGAACCCTAAAAACCATCGCACCATAAACTATGTATACCCAGTTGAAGCTTTCAAGGAAAGGAGAGCAATGAATATGAAATCGATCGGTTTCATTTTGTCATTGATTTGTGAGGTTACAAGGTGCGGTTTATTTCGATTTAATAAAGAAAGGGACGGATTTAATTTCTGAGGAAATGAAATGAAGAAAACAAATTAAAAGGGGGAAGGAGTGTCGTGATTATATAAAGGTAGGGTGTGGTTTTGCAATGAACTGCGTGGCCAAGGATTTGTGGAGGTAAAAGAAGCAACGTTCTGTGTTATTCAGTGGTGAGAAAAGAAGGCACCGTTCCCTTTATTTTGGTCCACACAAAAATATTTTTATTTTAATTAAATTAAAATTTAAAATTGTATCCTTAAAACTTTCAATAGCCCTTGATTTCAACTCCTTTCTGAACCCAACAACTGATATTTCTAGGGTAATACTTCTATTCGGAGCACACTGGGATAGGTCACGAAGTCTAATTCGATCATCTGAATAAGATATAAATTTAAATTGATATAATTTAAATTTCAAACTATTTATTCTCCTCGATAATATACAAATATTATTACCGTTAAACTTTTATATTAATTATTTGAACTATTTTCAATTCAAATTAAAATTTGAATTCAACTAAATCCATTTTCTTATTCTGATAATTTAATATTTTCAATATTAAATTGAAATCGATTTTAAAATCGATAACTCCCTATAAAAATGATTTATTTACTTAACTCAATATTTAAATCCATATTAAATATTTAAAATTAACCCATAAGGATTCGGGTCATTACAGGCTAAGTCGAATGGTTTCCTGGGTGTTGATCTGATGTTGGTTTCGGCCTTCGGGGTTAATATTTGGGAAATCGTTCTCTTACTGATTGACTGTTAGTGACTAATGAATTGAAATGATGCGTGTATATGTTAATGTTGCACTTGTTTATTATATACGCGAGTTGCTCAGAAAGACCGGGTTTATCCCATTCTGAATAACTGAATCGACGATAAGAAATCGAAGATGAAGACGGTGGTCGAAGACCGGAGATCTTCACCTCGTTTGGATGGTAACCGAGGTCCTGATTGGGAGGCATCCCGAAATATGGATAATGAGTGGTGATCGTCCAGACGTACGTGGTGATCGATGGGTTTGCAAGATATTTAGTGCCTCCGGTTTCGTTCAGACCCAGAACGGACTTGCAAATGGACAGTGTGTCTGACATTGGAATTTATTCTGTGTGATTGATAGCCATCAGTTGCACGGTGTGAATTACCTGTGTGGCATGCTAAGATGCAGTGATCAGGGCTTCTGTTGAAAAGAAAAGTCTTGTGGTGATGATCAAAGCCCCGCCTGTGTGGCGTAGCTTTGTGTATAACGTAAAATCGCGAGCCTCACACCCCGGTATGAACCAGAAACGGGAGAGGACATCAGGAAGGCCTGCGTTTCTTTCTATCTAGAAGTGGCGTCAGTGGTTTTACACGCCCTGACGCGTTTGACTTATGTGGTTGTTGCTGTTGCGAGGCGCCTCGGTTTGATCGGACGATCCGGGTCCGATGGAGTCATTTGTTGGCTCGTTTACGCCCCAAAGGGCGGGGAAACGTAGTGTTCAGGTATAATAATCCACATCGGTGGACCGGCCCTGACGATCCAAAGGGTCGATGTGCTCTGACCCTGAGACATAGGCTAGATTTTCTCGAAGTCGGTAAGGACTATCTTTTGCCTTGGTTCATGACGGAAATCCAATTTCCAAATACGTGACTGTGCGGTTTTGATTGTATATATATATGGCGACATGATATATGGTACCCATGCTGTCTATGATTGATAGTTATGATTTGAAGTTGTTTTGAAACATGTAAACACTAGTAATAATATCAATTGCTTTTGTTTTATTCGTATCAACCATATTTTGGCCATTATAAGGTAAAACTCTATCCTCCGTTTTGCGTTGCATTATGTGATGGGAACTGAGTCTTATAATGGCTTCATTTTTATAAAAAGCATTGCGATGTTTAAAATAAAGATTTGTTTTTAAAGCACTGGCAATCCAAAGGTGTAAACCCGTTCCATGAAAGTGGCGTGGTCCTGTGATTAGCTATATTATAAATGTGTTGAGTAGATTTCTCATACCAGTCCCATGACTGAATCGTAGTTTGTTTCACTTTCAAACTCGGGTGCCCCTTTTTCTACACAGGCAGCCTTGTATTTAGGTTTAGCTGGCTTTCTCTGGATAGATGGAGGTGAAGATGGATTCTATTATTTATCTCCTTTTATGATGTTCAGCTCCTATTGTACATATTTTGTTTGTTTCCGCTGTAGACATTTATGTATAGCTGAACTGTATTTGTACTAAGTATGATCCTGTATACTGTGTAACTCTGATGATTTCGTTTATCCAGTATATTCTATTGTTCATTAACTAGTGTATTTATTTAATTCTGTTCTGCTATTATCTGTTTCTGTGTTATATTCCAAAGATTACCCTTGTCTCCGTCTGTACGGGTTTTGGGGTCGTCACACAAAATCAAGACAAAACAGATGCATAAGCACGAATCTGATTACCAAGGATTAAACAAGATCAAGCATATCATATAGCAAATTAGGAAATATGGTGATTTACCACATTAAATCAAGGCACCATTAGTGCGATAGAAAAAAAAGGCACCATTATAAGAATAACATATAAGCAGGGCAACTCAATGATGAAATAAAACCACATCAGTTCAAAAAGTATCATATACTTCCAAATAATAACTACTTAACTAATGAATTTGCGTCCCATACCACATTGCATTACTATAATATTTACTAAATGGGAGTAAATTCCACATATTGAAAATACACACAAATAACTATCCAAAAATTTTAAGAATCATCAAAATCCGATTAGAAACCAAAAGGTTGTACCCAAAACAATTTCTATGTTACAAAACTTGTTCTATAAACTCAGTTACATATGCTCGCTTTGTAAAAATCATATAAATTTGAAATTTAATATTTTAAAGCTAAAAATTTTGCGGTAACATCAAATATCAATCTAGTTATATGTACCAAATTTCAAAAGCAAATCCTAAACTATTTGGTACAGATTCAATCATCTTTAGCCACCATTTTCAGATTATGTTTATAAATCTCAATTGCATATGCTCAGTTTTGAAAAAATCCCATAAATTAGAAAATTATTGTTTTTGGTTCAAACTTTTCACAGTAGCTTAATTCACTAGCTTAGGATCACTGTACAAAATTTCATCGCCAATTACCTTACCAATAGATACATATTTAATATTCATTAGCAGTCATTTTTAGCCCAGGTTTGAACATCTTAGTTTTCATATACCACTTAAAAAAATCATAAAAATTCAAAATTTAACCTTTTTAACTCATTTTTTTGCAGTAGATTGAAATATGAATGTTTTCTGTGTACAAAATTTCAAAGCTATAAACCTTAGGAGTTGGTACAGATTTCATGTTTAGTAACCATCATTTTCAGCCCAGGTTGAAACATCTCAGTTTTCATATATCCGTTTTGTAAAAATCATATAAATTCGAAATTCTATCATTTTAGCCCAAAATTGCTACAGTAGATTTATAAACTAGTTATGAATAACTGATCCAAAAATTAGCAATTTATAACGGTTTTTCATTCTTGTACCAAATGTTTTCTATCAACTATTATATGAACTTTTCAACAAAAACGTTTCAAGCATCATTCAACCAATTACATGATAACCCAAACATAAATTAGGAAAATAAATTAACAATTGTTTGTATACATAGATCCAATCTATAGGTCCACATGAATGCATAAATCATAGCATAAAAAGATTAAAAATTCACTCACCTCAAACTCTAAATTGCCATCTTTAAGACCTACAACAGCTAGCTTTTGATTGATACCCTTTCTATATTCCAATTAATAATAAATGGGAATCCTTTCTTCAATTAGCAATATATATTTTTTTAAGGAGGAGAAAATTGATTTTTTTTTCTTTTCCTTACTGGTTTCTTAGAGAAATGAAATACGTACTGTGAGGAAGGAACCGAAGATAAAAGTGAGAAGGACTTTTATGCTTATCCCCCTCTCTAGAAGTTTCTTAACAAAAATCTATATTTTCCTCCTTTGTTTATTCTCTTTTATTTTATTAAGGAACTTTAATAATTATGATTTGTCACCTTATGAGATATTTTTGCCTTCCATTCTTATTAAATTTGTTTCTAGACTATTCCATAATGTAAAAAATAAAATTTGTTACTATAATTTTTTTTCTTTTATAATCTTTATTTTTCTTTTCTTTTTATGAAAAATGAAAATTAATCTTCTTTTTACCTTACTTTACACACATTTCAACATTTAGTGAACTTTTTTTTCCACACACTTGAAACATAATATGAAAACATTATTTTATATTATTTGAAATAACACACATAACAATGAACACATTTTATGAAATCAAACAAACTTTTTCCCATTAATTTTGCACATTTTCCATTGCATTGGAGTTTGTCTTTTTATTTCATGCAAAGGACTTGTTCACAACTTTCACTAACTTATCATTTCACTTTATTTTTCCTTCTTTTTTCCATTAACACATAAGTACATTTTCCAAAAGTTCATTCACTAAAATAAATTCCATTATGCAATCTAAAGATGCAATTCTTCACATTAACTTTGCGCGAATGTTTTATTGCCATCATCATTTTCTCCCCTCATCCATTTTTAATATGTTTATTTTTATTTATTTAATTCTACGAAAATATTTAATATCATTATTACTCATTTATTATTGGATTCCTAATTTATTATCCCTAAAAAATTGGGTTGTTACACATCGATTCCATCACTTCGACCCGAAGTAATGTAATGTTGAGGTAGTTCGAACCAAATTTACCAATCTGGAAACCAACAGTGCACAATCTATGTTTTTAAGTGTTTTTCATTTAATTATGTAGGTGCGGGTTCTCTCGAGTCCATGTTCAAATCCTGAACGTTCTAATAGCCAAAAATTCATAATGTGACTGCCTTGTTAAAAGGCAGGTCAACAATTACAAATTGGGGTAAATGATAAGGGAATAGGTTAAGGGTAGGAAGACAAATCATTTAACTGAATTTGGTCAAGTTACGGATATTTTCTTAAGGAATTGAACATATTAAACATGAAGGTTTAAATGATGATTAGTGGAAATGTAAAGAGAAATTTGTTATTTAACAAAATTAGAATTATTTTCGGAATAAAAGAATGAATAAGAACTATAACGATTTAGGAAACAAATCACTAAAATTGGATTAGGTTAAGACGAGGATAATTTCCTAAGGAATCAAGTATACGAACCAGGTAGATTTAAATAGAGATTAAAGGAAATATAAAGGAAAATCCTTTGATTAAAGAAGATAGATTTATTCAAAATCTTATTTATCCATAGTTCATTTTATTTTAATCGATAATTGAATTTTGAAGGAATCTGGGGTCTGATTTGGTTGATTCATATCTAAAAACCACTTCAAACCAATTTGCGTTTGCGAAATAATGAATGATGTGAATGAAGGTGTAACGACCCACCTTCCCGACCATCGAAAGTCATCACTAAATATGACCATTGTACTTTAATGTCGAGCATCCCATCATCGAAAACGTAGATTGTTAGGGTTAAAAGAAAAGGAAAAAGAAAAAGAAACAACAGGAGAAAAACAAAATCTCACAAAGAATAAAAAAGATAATATAATAGTATCAACACATGAACTGTCACTCCAAGATATAAAGTATATCAAAGTTAAAAACAAATTGTATCAGTTGGACAGTTTTAAAATTCTGACCTTACTAACGCTGATAGGTAAAATAAAATATAGTGAAAATAAAACAAAGTGACAGGCGAACTTCCAACTCTACTCCATGAGCTCCACATCCACAAGAAGACTACCTGGAAACAAGCTCGGTCTAATCCAAGCATTATAATAAAATAATACACGGATCAGTCTGGAATACCAATCATGAGAAAACACAAGTAGAAGAAAACATACAATAATTCTATGAGACCACGCCGCTGGTTTGTGATGACCCCAAACCCCGATAAGACGGTGGCAAGGGTTATCTTTGGAATATAACACATAAACAAATAATAGCAGAATAGGAATAAATAAATACACCAGCTAATGTACAATAGAATACACTGGATAAACATAATCATCAGAGTTACACAGTATATAGGATCATACTTAGTACAAATACCGTTCAACTATACATAAATGTCTACAGCGGAAAACAAAACATAATATGTACAACAAGAACTGAACAACATAAAAAGAGATAAGTGATAGAATCCATCTTCAGCTCCATCTATCCAGAAAGAGCCTACTAAAACCTGAATACAAGGCTGCCCGTGTAGAAATAGGGGCACCCGAGTTTACAAGTGAAACAAACTACGAGTCAGTCATGGGACTGGTATGAGAAATCTACTTAACACATTTTATAATATGGCCAATCACAGGACCACGCCACTTTCGTGGAACGGGTTTACTCCATTGGATTGCCAGTGCTTTAAAACAAGTAAATCTTTTAAACATCGCAATGCTTTATAAAAATGAAGCCTTTATAAGACTCAGTTCCCATCAAACAATGCAACATAAACCGGAGGATAGAGTTTTACCTTATAATGGCCAAAATATGCTTGATACGAGAAAAACAAATCATTTGATATTATTGCTAGTGTATATATGTTTCGAAAACAATTTCAATCATAACTATCAATCATAGACGGCATGGGTATCATATATCATGTCGCCATATATATATATATACAATCAAAACTGCACGGTGTCGTATTTGGAAATTGGATTTCCATCATGAACCAAGGCAAAAGATAGTCCTTACCGAATTCGAGACTGTCTAGCCCGAGCCTCAGGAATAGCCGCAACTGCCCCTTGGATCGTTAGGGCCGGTCCACTGATGTGGATTAAAATGCCTGAACACTGCGTCTCCCCGCCCTTTGGGGCGTAAATAAGTCCTATGACTCCATCGGCTCCACATAGTTACCGATATATCCGAGGCGCCTTGCAACAGCAACAACCACATAAGTGAAAATAATATAAATGTCAGGGCGGGTAGGTCACTGACACCACCCTAGCTGGAAAGAGACGCATGTCCTCCCTGAGGTCCTCTCCCGTTTCTAGTTCATACCGGGGTGTGAGGCTCGCGAATCAACGTTATACACAAAACTATGCCACACAGGCCGCGCTTTGATCATCAACCACAAGACTTTGCTTTTCAACAGAAGCCTTGATCATCTACCACTTAGGCATGCCACACAGGCAATTCACTCCATGTGACTGATTTCTATCGATATATAACCTCTGAGCTCGTAGTCTCAGAGAACGGCGTTAAGCAAGAGAATAAATTCTCTGCCGCCAAACAGATATATATTTAATAGAGATCAATAAGCACAGAACAAAATCCAATGTCAGACACACAATCAATTTACAAGTTCGTTCTGGGTCTGAATGAAACTGGATGCACTCAATACCTCGCATATTCGTACAATTAACAAGTACGTCCGGACGGCTACTACTTCATCCCCTTTAAGGTAGCTACTCCTATCATGAGCATCAGTAGCACCCCTCCATTCGACGTGAAGATCATCGGTCTTGCACCATCTTCATATCTTCGACTTTCAATCGTCAATCAATTATTTGAAATGAGAATTAACTCGGCCTTTTCAAATAATTCACGTATATTTAGAATTTCAAATCAATTCACTTCAATGGTTAAATTATTCGACATCAATAATTTTGTTCTTTAATGTAATTTTCACGCCAAACACATTCAACCATCAAATATCACATAAACCAAGAAATTCAGTTTATTTCCATTCCATATCGTTTATAATATTTTATCATGATTTATCGCTATTTTTATTTATTTAAAAATAGCCAATTCACTCAAACGACGCTTCAGGCCATAACGCGGCTGTGGCGCTGTTTTTCTTCAGATTTGATTTACACATATCTGAAAATCTAACCGTTGGATCTTCACAAATTTTATATTATTAGAAAGATCTTTTCAAAATGAATCCAACGGTTTCAGTTTCGGGAAAATCCGACGGTCGGATCTCCCGGTACAATCGTTTGAAGTTACGATTTCAAAACACGAACTACAGCGTCGTTATTCGATCTATTTTAATTATATTTATATAATTATATATAAATATAATTCTTTCTTCGATTTCAAA
Organism: Allium sativum; assembly: GCA_030737875.1. NCBI lineage: Eukaryota > Viridiplantae > Streptophyta > Magnoliopsida > Asparagales > Amaryllidaceae > Allium > Allium sativum. The sequence continues at coordinate 14,284,862 of JASFAX010000028.1, forward strand.
ACTATATTCATTACATATATTTGATAAAAATGATATTTTTATCATCAAAAATATTTATTCAACACATGAATATTTTTAGCACTTCATATTCACAATAAAAATGTAGATTTTATTGTTCAATCTATATATTCAACACATGTATGTTTTGACTTCACACATACAATAAAAATATGATTTCTATCGTTATAGTCCTTTATTCAACACATGAATATTTTCTATAGTTGATATATATAATAAAAATGTTATTTTTATCTTCCAAAGAATTTATTCAACACATGAGCTTCATTCAACACATGAATTTCTATTCAACACATGAATTTCTATTCAACACAAGAATTTCTATAGTTTATATATATAATAAAAATGTGATTTTTATTGTAAAATAATTTATTTCAAAACACGATTATTTTATATAGTTCATATATAAGGTAAAAATATTATTTTTATATTTCAAAGAATTTATTCAACACATGAATTTCATTCAACACATGAATTTCTATAGTTTATATATATATATAATAAAAATGTGATTTTTATTGTAAAACAATTTATTTCAAAACACAATTATTTTATATAGTTCATATATAAGGTAAAAATATTATTTTTATATTTCAAAGAATTTATTCAACACATGAATTTAATTCAACACATGAATTTCTACTCAACACATGAATTTCTATTCAACGCATGAATATAGTTTTCAACACATAAAAATAATTCTAACACATGAATATTATTGAAAATTTCGGCAGCATAACGGCAGGGTAGTTAAAACCGGGACCGTCCCTAGTACTGCTCCTTGCTCTACCTTAAAACCTCGCGGTTTTTGACAATGGGGATTTCATGCATCTAATTCGTACGCATATGAGCATGTTTATTTTTCTTTTCCACAAACTAATCCTATGTGGTTTCATCCAAAATAATTCTCAACCAAAAACATGTATTTTTCAACCATAATCAATCATTCATGATTTTCACCAAATTTCACATCAACCAATAATCCAAACAATATCACAACCAATAAATATCGTCCATGGTCTATGGGCGAGGGGAGTATATATATATATATATATATATATATATATATATATTCGTATATAAATATATTTAAATTTCATTTCACTTCATTTCAACCATTTCAACGCATATATAATTGTTACAAGGCATATATAACTTATACATCGAACATACAACTTATACAATGCTTATACATGTATATAACTCATACATCGACTATATAATTTATACATCGTTGTTTTCCATATCATTTATAAATTAGAAATCTCACATTGGGTTCCACTCGACCAAAAATTGCAGAAGGCTCAGAAAAATATGCGGTCTCTTCTAAAATGTAGAAGACGTCCGCACGAGTCCACTATCTCTTGTTTCACTGATTTCGTGAACATAGCAGAAAGATATGATTTTTACAGTGAAATCATAAACCGTAGTGCTTTAAAGTGTTATAGAACAGTTTAAATAATATAAAGCCGTTACCTTTCAAAATTCTTCAAAACTATGTTTGAACTTTTCGATCACTCCGTAGCACTAGGTTGTAATCGAGCTACACCACGTCGAAGAGCATTGAAGGGCGCGCAAAAAGAGGGTAGCCTCGTCGAACTCGGTGGTCGGAATCAGGCGGGGCGGCGCTTCGAAACGGCGATCTTCACGGAGGTGATTCTGGCGATATACTCAGTGAAAAAAAATCAAACTTGGTATGGATTTGAAGATCTCGACGAGCTCTACAAAATCCCCAACAGGATGGAGGTCTAATTTTGAGCCGATTGGGAGGAATCGAGGGGAGAAGGTTTGAACCCTTTTCCGTTGTCGCGCAGTGAAGGTCGGGGAGAGAGAAGGTTGTGATGGCCAATAGGATTTTTCCTTTTATTTATATATTTTTAAAAATTCGAAAATACCCCTTATCTCATACGAACTCCAATCCAAACCCAACGACTGTCGTCCCTAACCAAATACCCCTATTCCGAACACAATGGGATATGTTTCGTAGGCCCATTCGACTGTTTCAGTCAGTTTTCCTTCAAATTAAAATATAAAACATTCAATATTTGCTTTGAACGTACATTTCAATTTGCCGGGGCCACATACTAATCCCAAAAATTCCAGAAAAATAAATCTAGCTATGCTTTGACGATACAGTCCCAACAAAACTAGTTTCGTCGAATTCTGAGACAGTTTGAAAAATGACCATTTTCTGGTCGATCCAATTTAACTGAAATCAACCAAACACATTTTCCTTCGCCACACTCACATATTAACTTCAAAAATTATGGAATTTGAAACCTAGCAATAATTTGACATCCCAGATCCAAAAAAATTGGTTTCGTCGAATTCTGAGGTCGTTTGCAAAATGTCTATTTTCAAGGGCGATATAATCTCTATAGTGACCTTCCTGAAAATTCATTTGGCCATAACTTTTGATTCCCGCTATGAAACTTTGATTTTTCAGATTCGTTAGAAAGATATTCACTAACAGATTTAAATATTTTTGGTTCACTAAAATCCATTTTATTTTACACCCGGTACAGTCAGTTAAAGTTTGAATTTCAATTTTGAAACTGCCGCGCCATTTCAGGCCTTGTTTATAATTAAAAATAATTATATTTATTTTCAAACATCGACTCAAACATACTTTTTGTCGTTCTTATTTTAAATATTTTATTTTAAATATTTAAAATCCACTAAAATAGCCAAATTAAAAAATTTAAACTGGGTCAGATTTTCCGGGTTGTTACATGATTGCAGAACAGGTTTTTACCTCACGAGAAGAACATATATTAATAAGCATGAACACAAAACAAAATCAATGAAATGAATGAGTGTCCTATGTAAAATTTGCCAACATAAAAGTAATAACATAACAACACCCCATTGAGAAGAGTGCACAACATTTCTCGATGAAAACAAGGTAACTGATCTAAAATTTTGGATCTAATAAGAATAAGGCTATTTTTCCTGAAATAATTGAACCACGCCGCTTACTGCTGGCTAGGCCACTTACAACAACATCCAATATCACCATGGATTAAACTAATTAAACATGGTGAAGGGTTTATATCTTCGCAACGCAAATTAAAATAGGAAAACTCATAAATTCATAATCAAAGGAATTGAATGAGAAATTTTCCAACAAATGACTAGGAGGGTTCGCCCACCTTATCGAATATTGTACCTCTAGAACATACTTGAGAACTACACTGTTCTCGGAAATGTATTAGCCGAACCCCGTCAACTTTACTGAATATCCAAGTATTTCACATCTTGTGCACATACAGCCTAACCAAGCCTAGAGTAGATCTGAAATCACCTTAATGGGAGAAACTCCTCATAGTTATACGTCCATTTGCTTTCCGGATTTAGTCATTCAAAACAAAGGATTATAACGCCCAAAGAGCAACAAATCGTTTTGACTAGATGATACAACTCAAGAAAGCTAAACCAATAGTTGTTAAATAACCTATCAGAAATATTCAAAATAATTGTATATGGAAACTTAATCAAATTCTCTTACTATTATTAGTCAATCTCAAACTTGTACTATCTCTTGGTTAAAAAATAAATTCGGACATGTTGAGGTGTTACCCCTAGGTATCGTCCGGACAATGTTTTGAAACTATGAGATAGGGGAAAGTTATTATACTTCGACCTCTAATGATAAGAGTATATCGAAAACCTTTAAACTTCTAAACTCAAACTTATGCTTAGTTTTCACATTTTAGATATTTGAAAGAAAACTTTTTTAACAATATTCTTTAAAATTTTAGTTTTAAAGAGGTGATAAAAATTCTAAGTGTATTCAAAAGAAAAGTCGAAACCAATGTTAATGTGTAACGTTGATTTCAATAAATCCCTACGCACTTTACGGTTAGATTAAATTTCAAACTATATAATTTTAAAAAGGACATTCTTATTTAAAATTATCATTTATAAGATCTAAATTATATTATTTGTCCAAAAGAGCAATAAATCAAATTTAATTGTATATTGTTTGATTTATTGAATGTTGTTGGTTAAATCAAATTTGATAACGAGTTAAGAAGAAATAGAATGAATTTGAGGAAAGGGAATAAACCCCAGTATAATGAATTGGAAATAATTTGGTTGGTTGGTATTTGGGTGTTGGGTTGGTTGAATAAAATTCATCAACCAGATCAATGAAGAAGCTAAATGGAATAATCTGGGATTGTTATTTGCATTATAAATTGAGTTAAGTGCAGATTTTAGAAGGCGATGGAATTGATTTGGTTACAGATTTGAAGTACAAGTTGGAAAACGAAGAGCAGTTACTTGGTTTGCTTTGAAATTGGAATTGAGTTGCCCGACAAAAAGGTAAACCTTAATATTATTGATTGGGTGTTCGAATTTATACCCGAGACGGGTAGCCGCTTGGCTTTTATTTTCATTTGGTCGATATGTGAGGCCGAAGAGGCGAATTGTAGTTGTTTCGATCGAACCGTGCAGAGGAGGTGCTACCGAATTTTTCGAAAATTTTATAACCTGGTAATATTTTTGATAATATTTTGGATTAATTATTTTGGAAATAATCAAGTTCGGAGCATTCTTTTTACCTAGCAATTCCGAGGACGAAATTTATTTAAGGAGGGAAGAATGTAATGACCTGGATTTTTCGGCTATTTGATTCGAATATTTAAATTTATTTTAAATATTTTATTTGGAATTTAATATCGAATTCGTTTATCGAACGATGAATGAACGTTTATATTTATATTTAATATAAAACGAACTCAAAACTGCGCGGTAGTTTGTAAAATTGAATTTCAACTTCAACTGACTATACTGAATCCGTGTTAAGTCGGATTTCGATGAAACAAGAAGCGTCTGAATGTAATTGATAATATTTTTCTAATGGAAAAGAAAATTTGAGTTTTTGTATTATAGATTTTATTTTACGTCTAAATCAAATTTCGAAATAGTCTGTAATGACCCGGATTCTTATGGGTTAATTTTAAAATATTTAATATGGATTTAAATATTGAGTTAAGTAAATAAATCAATTTTTATAGGGAGTTATCGATTTAAAAATCAATTTCAATTAAATATCGAATATATTAAAATAACAGAATACTAAAATGGATTTAGATGAATTCAAAATTTAATTTGAATTAAATACGGTTCAACTAATTAATGGGAAATTTCATTTGAATTTATAACGATAATAATATTAAAATATTATCGCATAATTTAAATGGTTTAAAATTTTATTTATATCAATTTAAATTAATATCTTCAACAGATGGTCGAATTGAACTTCATGACCTATCCCAGTGTGTCCGTAACAGGGGTATTACCCTAAAATTGACAGTCGTTGGGTTTAGAAAGGAGTTCGGATCAGGTTATATTTTGATTTAAGGATATTGTTTTAATTAAATTAAAATATAATTAAAAACAAAAAGAAAATTCCTTCTTTTCTTTATGTGGACAAAAACCAAACCCCTGCTCTCCCTTAACACCACAAATCAAAACCCACCATGCCTCATTCAGAACCATAGGAGCAAATCAACTGGTGGCCTTTCTTCCTCTACTCCTTCATTCTATAAATCACGATGACCTCCTCCCTCTTGGATTTCATTTTTTTCATTGTGGGTCTTCTGCTAATAAAATCGAGTTCCCGTTTCTCCTTACCAAAATAGAATCGCCTCTGCCCAAATTTAAGTCCTACAGAAATCGAATCTTTGTGTGACGCAAAGCACGTTTGGGGTCTCGATATGAAAGCCGTGTTTAAAGATCGGGAGACTGGGGATTGGTTTCACTCGCGAGATGGAGTCTTCAACAGTCGCGATTCCTTTTAGTTCGACTGAGGTGGAGCTGCGTTGAACGAGGCTTGAAGTGGAAGTCGAGGTCGGCTCTAATCTTGAGAAGGTGATGCGCGAGTAACAGGATGGAAGATACGGGCCTGTGTTTGTCAGATGGAAGCTCTGGCGTAGGGAGAAACAATGGAGGTTACGATGGACTGATTGGTACTGGGTACTGGAAGTCTGGAAAAGGGTTTATGTCAAGTTCGATATTGGTAATGGTGCTGGAGCCTACACTGACTGGTGCGGTTCCTGATTTTCAGTCAAAGATGAACCAAGTGGCAGGGCAAGTGGAAGTCGCAAGTTCAGGAGTGGATGATAACGAAATGAAGGGTGTTGAAGTCGAGGAGTTCAAGGGTCTGATTGCTGAAAGGGCTACTGACCCTGGTGATGCGTTCATGTATTGAATAATAATAAGGGAATGCTGAGTTCATGGACAAATGAAGGAGTAGTTTCAGCTAGAATTCCTGATTTGGGGAAAAATGATCAAGTAGTGCAGTAAGGTATTTTTTTTACTTAGAATTTACTTGAAAAATTATTTGTACAATTAGGAACTAATTAAGGTAATCAATACACATTCTATGTAGTTAGCTAGTATACAAATAAAATTGTAAACTTACCATTTGAAAATGAAAGTTTAATAAAGGTTAGATTTTGCATTTTATAGAAAAATATATCGTTAATTAACAAATGTGTATTTAATTTATTTGAGGTTCAGAGATCTCGAAAACGAGATGGGTTGGTCCATGGCTATGAGTTATTCGACTAGCAATGATGTGGAACTTGTTCGAGTTAGCAAGAATTTAAATTTAATCGAATATCGTTCGATTTAATGAAAGAAACTGGAATGGATTGCGAATAAAATCTCAGTGAGTAAATCTCACCTTTTATTTAGAAATTATTTTTATATAGTTAAAAATAATTGTCTGTGCTTGTTTGAATGCTGTCTGATTGTTTTTAAATATATATAGTTATTTAGGATTGGTTGACTATTATATATATATATATATATATTGGGTTGATGATTGGTTGGATTCCCGCAGTTTCATTAGCGGATGCCCGCAGTTTCATAGCGGATGATTACCCTATACGCCCCACGCTATGATTAGTGGATGACCTTCTATACCGCGATATCCTGCCTCGAAGCAGGATGGGTATATTACTATGCTGACTAACGTCTGTGGATGCAGGAAAACAGGTTGGAGGAATCCAACTGGATTCCTCAAAAATATATTATATGTTTGTTTGATTTCATATATATTCATATATGATGTGTTAAAAATCAAATGATTGAAAATTGGTTGATTTGATTGTTTAAAATATCCCTGGGGCTTGAATATTGATTTATAAAAATATCATGAAAAAGGATATTAGAGATTTAGAAAGAAAATTCTATTTTTCTAAAATAGAATTTGAAATTTGAATATATAAGATTCAAATAGAATAGAATTTGAAATTCGAATAGAATAAAAATATTAACTTGTTTTGAATATATATATAAAACAAATATGGAATTTATAAACTTTGTTTATAAATGAAAAGGTGGGATTTGAATTGAATTTATAAACTTTGTTTATAAATGAAAAGGTGGGATTTGAATTGAATTTATAAACTTTGTTTATAAAAGAAAATATGGGATTTGAACTGAATTTATAAACTTTGTTTATAAATATATAAATGTGGGATTTTAAGTAAAGTTATAAACGTTGTTTATAAATTATGCAGAGATATTCAAATAGATTTGAATATAGAATTTGAAAAGAGAATTCAAATAGATTTGAATATAGAATTTGAAAAGAGAATTCAAATAGACTTTGAATATAGAATTTGAAAAGAGAATTCAAATAGACTTTGAATATAGAATTTGAATAATAGAATTCAAATGGAGTTTAACTATAGAATTTGAATATAGAATTCAAATGGGGTTTATAATATAGAATTTGAATAAAGAGAATTCAAATGGGATTTATATTATAGGATTTGAATAATAGAAGATAATAGATTTGGATAAATAGAAGTGGAATAGACTAAGAAGTTAATTAACAGATTTAATTAACAAATTTAGTTAAAACGATTGGTATAGTTAAAATAGATTGGACAGGTATAGACATACAGGAGACAGGTTTGGAATAAAGTATAGAAGTGAAATAAATAGAGTGCCCGACAAAAAGGTACGTATTTAATTCATATATGAGATTTTATGCGCCGTATCGGCTAGCCGCTTGGCTTTTCTTTTTCTTTTTGATTGGAAAAGGCCTGTGTGGCAGTTTGGGGATTTTTCCCGATGCTCCCGGTACAAAGGAGGTTATGGCGAATTTTTCCGGGAATTTAAGGAGATAGAATATTTTTAAGATAATTTGATAGTTAGAAATCAACGTATCGATATATATAGAAGTCGATAAGAAAACGAACTTAGAAATAGAATAGTATAATCAAAAAGGAAGTATAAGAATAAAATCTAGTAAGAATAGAAAGAAAAAGTGTATACGTGTTTAAAGGTAAAGAAGTAGTTGTATGTTATTGATTGTTCGAGTAAGTAGTCATATCTGTTTTGACGTTATAAATGTTATTCAGTCAAGGTCTGAGAGGTAGTTATACCCCAACTTGATTGATTGCATTATTAACAAATGAACAGTAAGATTTCAGGCTCGAAGATCAATGTTAGATAAGAGTTAGTTGAATATAGTATTTGGGTTGTCGTAACGATGTTTTACACAACATCCGTTTTAACCCAAATAAGTGTAAGCTGGGAAATAGAATAATAAATATTTCCTAAGTATAGGAATAAACGAGATTGGAAAAGAGATAAGTAATTGGAATATTTTCCAATTATAAATAACATATATTTTCTAAAGTTTAGAAAATAAAAGAAGGCGAAATATGGAAATGTTTTCCAAATAACGTATAAGGCCAATATGGTTATTGAAAATATTTGGTTAACAAATATTGATAAGAAATAGAGAAGAGATTTAATTAATGGAATATTAATTAAAGGCTCAGTGATTGTTGGATGTTTGGATGAACACTTGTTTTATTCGATAGTTAAATCATCGACTATAGAAACACTTGTTTTTATTCGATAGTTAAATCACAGACTATCGAAGTTTTGACCATCGTTGTCAATATGGAGAGACCGGTTGGATTATTATCCGAAGAACCACTCCATATCGGCAGTAGCGTGCGAATCAGATTATATAAAGATAATCGAAGACGGAGTAGAGTGCAAGGACTTTTTCTATTAATAGAAATAGTGCCTTCAGTTCATCCAGTTCCTGGGTGACTTGTATGGATGAATGTCTGACAGAGTATTTCCAAAAAGGTCACGTACATTGATTTCTTCAACTGTACAAGGAGTGGAAGCGGAGGAGGAAACTTCTTTTAGCTGACACGTAATGTACTGTTGTAGACGTCAATTAGTGATTTTCGATGGATTTGACAATGTGGCATTCGAAGTGAACCTGATGCGATGATGAAGCGTAACCTCAAGCCTCATCAACCGGTAAATGACAGAAATCGGGCAGGCAGCATGGCTATGTAGGTCGCACCTATTAGGCTGTATAATCACCTGATCTAGAGTTTCATTTACTTCTAAAAATCTATTGTCGATGCTGTCCCATTCGGGAAACGGTTGCTGATCCCAATCGTTGGTGATATACATTCGATACACTTAAGCGAAATGAGTGGTCGGTCATGTGTGGTTGAGTTGCAAGATGTTCTTGTTGAACTCGGTGTATTCTCCTCTAGAGATATACCAGCGGAAGGTGGTTCCATACCTTGTCATAGTTGGAAATCCATTACCCTATACGTGCTTGCGGTTTATGATTGTAATTATATATGTGGAACGTGAGATGCAAACGTTCCACTAGATTGTTATCTACTTGATTTAGACATTATTATAATATCAAAAGAGTTTTGATATAAAGATAAATCAAGTGTTTGGATTTTCATAAGGGAAAAACCCGTTCCGTGATATACGGCGTGGTCTTATGAGATATCATGTAGTTTCTGAAACTGTTTCCTCATACCAGTCCCATGACTGACCCGGAGTTTATTTTGTTTTGTTCTACCTAAACTCTTGGGTGCCTAAATTTGTACGGGCATTCAAGTAGTTCAGGATTTTTCAGATATATCTAAAGGAGCTTGGAGCAGGAGGCTTCAGCGTTATCTAGTTATAGTGTTGTTCCGTTGTGTTGTAAGTGTTGTACTCTGATAAGTGTATGTTATACAGTTGAGATTTTGTATTTCAAAGATATGATATATTATATTTTGTTCCGCTGCGATGTGAGATTCTGTGTTGTTATTTCTGTTCTTCTTCTATTCTAAGTTTCTATCTTATCTATCCTCACCCTCTAACTTCTTTCTATAAATGGTTCGAATTTCTGTGTTATTAGGGGTTGGACTTGTGTTTTTGGTCAGCTCAAATTCTACCGGATTTTTGGGTCATTACATAGTCGCTGTGGAAACATTTATAAGTGATAACGCTTTATTTAATATAATTAAATATTGGCTTCGAATTTGGACAAGCCCTTTGAGGCGTAGTCATAATTTAATTTTTAGAATTTTACTATAATTTTTATTTCGTAAAATAAGCAACTTTTTATTTGGAGTATTTTGCACCCTACATCAACATTTTGGGGTCTCACAATATAAGTTAACCTACCAATATTATTATATATTAGGGATCATGGCACACTGCTGAACGCGATAGTATATTTATTTCGGTCGATGCCGAGTCGTAGGAGGACGGAGTCTTATATAACGGAGTACGCTCACTTTAAAAGAAAAATCGTTAGTAAAATATAAAATAAATAAAAAGAAAACCATGTATATATGAACCCCTAGAACAAATAAAACATGTGCATTTTATTTAAAAACTTCACTGCGAGGTAATTAGATATCAACTACCCTAAATACAGGCTGTATGCCCACAAAAAAGTCTCCTGCTACTCAAACCTATAAACACAGTCACCATGCTATCATTTCTTTTCAAATTAAAAGCATGCACATGCGAGAGCAACCACCAAATCTTCGCCACCAAATCTTCTGCGCAATCATCACACAGTCTTTCTACGTTGTACTAAAGAAACCTACTGTCTTGTGTGTTCATATCAATACAACGTGACATGAGAAGAAAATACATACCCTGTATGTTATCACCTCAGCAAATCCATCACGTACACGTATACAGCTACCTTAAAATCTCAAATCGGGTACAAGCTACTTTCCTTGCATTGTAATTTCTTTTCAACTTTTCTTAAACGTGTCAACCAAGTAAATTCTTGGAGAATGCTCCAAAACAGCTACTCTATCGTCTATATCCACACAGGCTGTTCCAACTCTTGCTACTTACTGAAGCCGACAGTTCACTGTGATGAAAAGAAAAGACTACACATGCAGCTCTACAGTTTTTGTCGTGTTACCCAAACATTTAGCCGTGCCAAGTAAGTCGTTAACCTCTATAAATACACAACATTTCCGTCTATTAAACCACACAATTTCAATCCTTCTCTTTCTCTCTTCTGGTTCACTCCAGCAAACCTTTTGTTTCCGTCCTCTTAAAAAAAAATGATGATGGTAAATATGAGGCAGCAAGTTGCCTAAATGATTAAGGAAGTGAGCATTTGGTTTGTATGGGGGAGAGCCGCATATATAAACAAAGTGGAAGGGTTGGCTTTGAAAGTTGTGAAGTGGTGTATAAGGGGAGGGACGTGGATTTGCTACAGGGGAATGATAAATGAAGTAAAGTGTGGAAAGGATGTGAAGAAAAGATGAGTACAGGAGTAGTGGAGGTGAATACAAAAAAAAGAACAATACTGTATGGACGGACTGAGGTTTCGAAGACAAAGGATACGACTTTGTCATGAGGTCTTCCTTTCTGGTGGACATGAAGATCGCGGTGTTCTCCGATGGTCGGGACGGAGCAGCAAGTGCGAACTTTGAGCGGCGCAGCGGTGAGGGGACGATGAGAAGTAGCGTTGAACAGTGCATGAGCGGTTTCAATATTGCATGGTTACTGTGCGTGCAAACGGATACAAATGAGAACTGAAGTGCGTTAGTGAACGCCTGCCGGTGCGTGGTTATAGTGTATACACGTGAGAGGGAGGACGGTGCATAAAAAGGGATGGGCTTAACAAAGGATAATGTGGTGATTAAAAGAGGATTAAGGTAAATAGTAATTAACCGTTATTTAAGTATTAGGATTATTTTAGTTAATATATATATATATATCATAATTCACATATAATGTTGTAACGATGATAAATTAACTATATATTATCAGAATCATACGGAACCAGTCACATTGGAATCATGGTACAGTACTATACTGTTGTGCTGATTCAGAAAGGAACGGAAGCAACCAGATTTTCTGTTTAATTCAGGACACTGGTTTAAAATTAAACAAAGCGACTCGCGAACCGTCAATCGAAATAAGGTGAGTTAATTCTCACACATTTCTGAAATACTAGGATGTGCTAAATTCGTAAAATTTAATTTAATTGGTTGATTGGATGCCTATGGTTGCTTTCATGGTTGACGTTAATTATATTATCGTCATTAAAATATTTCTATGTACTGATATGAAATATTATAATGATTTGTGATGCAGGGAAGAACAGGTAGGAGGAATCAAACCGGTTCCTCAAATATTTAATATGCTGTTATTTCATATTCTATGAACTGTTTAAAACCCATTGACTTTAAAACCCTGTTGGTTGTTGGTTGCGGTTGAACTTTGAATCCATATATAGTATTGATTACAGAATAAATAGCAGATAGCCAAGATATACACCGTTTTATAAAGATCGATTCACCGTCAGGTGAATCGTTAGAAATGAGGTTATAGAATATATTTTATAACCGAATATAGATTTTATTTAATATATTAAATGAAGTTCTAAAAAGAGAATAAATCAATCACACATATACATTGATTTGTTTTAATCACAAATCGTCGTTTTGGTTTAACCAAAATCTACCGTGCGCGAAGCACGTGCTTATCAAGTGGGTATTAAACGATTTTATTTAGCTAATTCAAGTGGCCAGGATTAACGTAACAATTAGAATGGGTTTATATGGATATTGATCAAAGTGAATAGAATTATTTAGATTAATTAATTAATTATTAATTTATTTAAATTGGAAGATAAATTAAGATTTGATTAACAGTTAATCATGTTAGAAGTTGACTAAGTCAACTATGTTAACTAAAATGGATTTATTAAATTTATTTATATTTATGGGAATGATAAATTGTTTTTGAAGAAGAAATGATAATTCATCAAGATGGAACTAAAATGGGATTTGTTGCGATAAAGGGAATGGGTATCGGTTTTGGTATTACAACTGATATCTATCTTACGATGAGAACGTTGTTGATCAAGGTTTGAGAGGTAATTAAAATACCCCAACTTGAACAGCTTCAGGATTATCGAAGGATGGTATTAGTCGTAATGGTGAAAGTGTTAGAATAAAATATTTTGAAAAAAATAACAGTGTAACGTTATTTGAAGGATCTAGAAATATATATCTATATATAATGAGATTTCAAAAATTAAAAGAAATAAAAGGAGATTGGTGGAAATATAATTTCAAAGTTAGGAAATGAGATTTAAATGGGTTTATTCTAGAAGAATGAGCGGTGGTTTTGGTATTCAAATAATGGAGCCAAAGAAGATGTCATAATAATCATTTTACGAATGATAAGTGATTCGATAATAAGAAATGTTATGACCAAGTGATGCTGTGTATAAACAAATGGATTTGTTTGTTTTATGGTTGTTTATTTTGATAGTTAAATAACCGACTATCAAAATCTGACCCAACGTTATTGGTACGGAAAGACCGGGATTGAATTTTTATTTGAAAACCATTCCGACCAATAAATACGAATACGTCGAAGACGCTGATCGAGATGGAGCAAGTGAAGACCGTAGATCTTCATGAAACGGAAGAGTTACTTACAATCTCTGGCTGATCCCTAGAGATATACTGTGATTCTGTCGTGATTGGAATCTACGGGTTGCAAGGACTACTCGCTACTGATCTATAGGGTGATTCCTAGGATGCGGTAGGAGGGTACCTTCGGTTCATCCTGTACCTGGATGACGTATATGGACGATGTGAATGGTGGCCAGATGTTTCAAAAGTCGAGTATAGCCTCAAGCCTCATCAACCGGAAAATGACAAAAATCGGGCAGGCAGCATGGCTATGTGGGTCGCACCCATTAGGGTGTATTGTCACCATCTAGAGAATATTCATATTTGTTACTTCTTTCCATTTCTGTATCTCCCGGGAACTACGGTGGTCGCGCGACAAAAAGCCGTAAGGTGACAATATACTCGATACACTCAAGAGAAATGAGTGGTCGGTCATGTGTGGGCCGGGTTGCAAGATGTTCTTGTTGAACCCAGTGTATTCGTCTCTAGAGATACACTATCGGCAGGTGGTCCCATACCTTGTCATAGTTGGAAATCCAATCTCCAATAAGCGCCGCGGTTTTGATTGTATACTATAAATGTGGAGCGTGAGATGCAAGCGTTATGCTAGATTCTATTTACTTGTATCTAGACACTATGATAATATCAGAAGAAGATATTGATTTCAAAACGATTTGGGTTATAGTAAGGTAAAAACCGTCCGTGTTTATGTGTGGACTGGTCTTACTATTATCCTTTTATTTCAAAAGGATTTCAAAGTTAAACAAGTTGGTTGCTGTATGAATTTATCACTGAAAGTATTTCAGACTGATCCGGGTGAATTTTGTTTTAAATCAAATGTGCTCGGGTCAGACCGAGTATATTATCAGGTTATGTATTGCTTGGAGCTTCAGAAGAGGAGTTGAAGTCGAGACGTATTCCATATATATACTGGTACTGGTTTATTTCCACTGTATGTTGTATTGATCTGAATGTATACTCCGATGTTGTGATATAAAATTTTTGTATAAAGTATTTCTGATTATTATATTTTGTCCATTCCGCTGTGAGACTCTGATCTTCTTATTCTTCTATTCTAATATTTCTTTCTTTCTTCTCTCACCCTCTAACTTCTTTCTATTAGCTTTCTGGGTTTTCGATATTTGAGTTTGGATACGGGACGTGTTAGTATCTGGATTCAAGTGTCGGAAATTCCGGTTCGCTACACAGACGCTTCACCAGGGAGATTAGAAACTCCCGCAATCCGCCAAACTTCAAGTATTCAGCTATTGAACCCTACTACAGTCGGACCGACCCGACCATCCATGTCATGTGATACATGGGCCATATGGAAGTGCTCAGCGCATTGACCAATGTTATTGCCAAATTGCGTCCATTAATGTCACTCATTAAGAGAATGCATTAAGTTTCATGAAGCGTTATAGGTAAACAGAAACAGAAACATTAGAAGACAGATATAAAATAGCAGCGGAATTTAAATTTTTATTAAGCATAAAACATCGTAGTTCAAAACATGGTTACATCATATGTCTGAAATGCATAAAACCTAGTACATCATTAAAATTTCTGTCTTGTACTTAAAACATCAGATTACAATAATAAATAAAGCATAATCCTCAAAACATAGCCATAGTAGAGAGATATGAAATCAAATAGTACATCTAAGCGGTTCCAAGCAAAATGAAAGCAGAATCCTGATCAAGCTTGAGTATTCCCACCCTGAGAACCTGGGGGAGGGGGGAACGGAATAAAAAGAAGAGGAAACAAAACGAATCAGACATAAAGTCTGGCAAGTCTAGTTACTTTTAGCATATACATAAGTAAAAGTATAATGACACGAATATAAAGTGGATAAGAGAGATAACATCATAAAAAGGTAGATATGACATGGTATACAGGATAAACATGATAGAATGTATTGCGCTTCTCTGTTACTTTTTCTTTCTCTGCACCAATACTAGTATAACCAAAATGAGATGATCCCAACAAATATAAGAAGGTAGACTTAGGCGTACTTCTAGTGAGAGGTTTAACCCCATACAATAAATAGGCAGCCCAACATACCGGAGTTATCCCCTAAGGATAATAATGGGCTCCTAAACATACTAAGGTCTAGATGTACCCTAATTACTACCCCAATCGATCGGCTCCCGACTCCGTAGATACCCTGTGCTGTCCCACAGTAGGATGTACCACTTCCTAAAGTGGCAACCCTTCTTTTTCAGGATGTGCACAACTATATCTACAGGTGTCACGGCATCTAAACCTCCTCTGCCGGACCCGTGCACGCACATGACCCCTTCGGAACGCGCCGCCCACATCACCCTTTCGTTTGGATCTATTACAATTGGCCTAGTAAGCATGCTCGACTCCGACCTAGTTCAGAGTACTCGTTTGATAACTATATATAGGTTACCGACTGAAATGGGTCCCACATACAAGATGATACAAGCTTCGCCCTACGCTTGCATCCCCATTAGGTTTTCCACATGTTATGCCATACCAGAGTAAAAGATTGCATAACCCAAAGGTTAAGTTTGTGCGCATATATATATATATATATATATATATATATATATATATATATATATTACCCACCACCCCAAGATATACTTGACCCTTCCACTGTTTCAAACAAATTTACTTAACCCCTAATCAAGTTAACATGTTCATTCAATCCTTATGGATTCAACCGGGTTAAGTATTCATTACCATTTATTCATTCATGGTTATAATGCACGAGACCTCTTACGTTAAGCCTACAACTTGTGGATGCTGGATATGCCAGTTGGTTCTGGGCAGACTTCTTCCACAAGTCGGGCGTAACCTCGTGTCTTAGCACGTTTCATGTTTATGCACTTAGACCTCTCACATTAGATTCACCACTTGTGGTCGCTGGATATGCCGGGCGGTTTCGGGAAGAATTCCACCACAAGTGTAATCTAACCTTGTGTCTACGCGCGGTTATAGTTTCTAATTACTGTAGTTCTAGGCATTTCCAATATTAACCAATTATTCCTATGTCATTATAGGTTTTGATGCTCCTTTCCCAAGTCATGTTCATAATGAACCATATGCCCCAAATTAAGGTCTTTAATTAAAATTTTGGTTATGCCCCAAATCCACATTCATATATTTCATTCAAGTTATGCCTAAATTTCCCAATACAAATTATGCTCCAATTTTAACGTTTTCCACTCGTTCTCAATTTAACGCATTCGCATATTTCAGCGGTATGCCTAGGCTCGAAGGTAGTCTGGCTATAAAGTAAAAAGGGAAAAGAAGAAGGGAAGAGGACAGAAATGAACATAATAACAAGATTGACATATAACGGTAGAAATAGGCATAGCAACTAATAAACATACAGTGACAAAGTTGGTCATAATGACAAGATAGGCATATAACTAGGAACAGATCTGATGAACATGTGATAGTAGAACCGATTCTAACGTAATAATGACATCGTAAACAGGCATGATGAGATCTAAGAAATGAATTAGATCGACAAACAATTGCAGTTTTAATATGATAAATAGGTATAGGCTTAGATCTAGTTCATAGTCATGTCAGAATAACTTAAATACACAGGTTATACCAGATTTGATATGATTCAAATAGTCACAGGCTTAGATCCAAGTTATAGTTATGTCAAGATTAATTTTAAAGTATTTAGATCTAAAAATAACATGGACTCACTGTGATTTGAACTAGAAAATAGAAGAAAGATTGCAGATATTGAATCATAGATCTTTAAACTTGAATGATTGATTACTGAAAAGGCTTGATTTAATCTGGGCAGAGGCAACATCTAATCCTCCATTGTTTTTGAGTGAAGAAAATAATGGGTATAGGGTCTTATTTATAGCCTAGAATCAACTAATCTGGTCAAGAAAGAAGTCTAAATTCAAAAAATTGGAATTCTGCCTTGGATCTGCAGGGGGGTCGATCCCCTCTTGGTGTGTCGACCCAGGAGTCGACACCCCCTTATGGGGTCGACACATAGGTCGACACCCCTTTGATAGGGTCGACACCCATGGGCATGAAATTTCCCGCTCCCCTTTTTCTACTCAAATTTGAATTGTTTTGAATTTCTGATCTTATTTTATTCATATATATTCTTCTTATGCGTATACGAATTTTAAACCTTAATAACTTGTTCATACAGTGTCCGTTTTACGCAAACCATGTGTCTATTTTGACCAGAATTCTGAGACGAACGCAATGGCAGTGTCTTTTCACTTAATTCTAAATATATAATTAATTATTCTTTACTTTATCATCTTTAGCGTTGTTATAATTATTGTGTGTTACACAAGTGCTTCCCACTCTTCCTCACATATATAGACGACATGCGGTTTCGGCAGCTAACAACGGAGTCGATTGGCAGTTGGAACACGCTGATCACCCGCTTCATCGAGCAGTTCAAAGTTCACATCTCCCGAATGAAAAGTGTCATGTTCCTGACCTCCTTCAAGAAACGATCGGGAGAGACAATCCGATCTTTCCTCGAAAGATTCAACGCGTTCGTAGCATCAGTCGATCGACCAGAGCCATCGATGGTGCTTATGGCCGCCATCACAGGTGTCCAGAACTGATCAAAGTTCTCAATCTCTTTAACTAGAGATCCCCCTAAGGATAACGAAGATTTCTATACTGATGCCGAACGGTTCCTCCAGCAAGAAGATGCCAACGTTGAAATGGAGATCCTCGAGGTCTTCGCCACCAAACAAGTAGGTCCATCTGACATCAATGGCCAGAATAAAGGAAGAGGAAAGGCCTCAAAAAAGCATGAACGCAACGTACAACCTCAGAGAGAAAATAAGTACGATCGGTTTGGTGAGCTCAATTCATCCCTGCACGACATCTACCTTGACATACGAGGGTCGCTACCTTTCTCAAAACCTCCTCGAAGAGAGCCGACCCAAAAAGAGTTTGATTCTTGAAAACACTGCATGTCCCACAACATAGCTGGACATAGCACCAATGAATGCAGACACCTGCGCGATCTCATCGAGGATAAGGTTAGGCAAGGAGAACTTTCCGAGTATGTCAGAAAAAGCACACCGGCTTTGCCACCTCAATCTTCTTCCCAACCTCCTCAGGTCGGCCCTCGAGCTCCAAGTAACGGAAAGGACTCTAAGCCCAACACTTGTGGCATTATCATCAATTAATAAGATTTAGATTTCTTATTTTTAACGTATTGTCATTTCTTTCAATAAAACATGTTGATGTACACATGTACGAGGTTAGGATTTAGCACCTGGGCATGCTCTGGAATCAACGTTCACTCTCTTAGAATTTATTTTCATTTCTTTGTAATAGTTCCTTAGCGACAGTGAATTTTCTTTTGCAAACTTGGATCACGTTTGAATGATTTAAGGCAATCCTGACTAGCGCTCACTAACTCGAATATGGTCAGTGCTAAGCCATCGTCCATCAAAGCCTGCCACCATATCTAAACCTACTCCATGAGCCGAGTATGGTAGAACTTATGTACGTAGAGTATGGATTATACTCGCCCCTTCTCTGAACCAAATGCACTTTTTACTTGCCAAAACATCGCAAAAGATCTTACATGAGTCGAGCATTATTAACACTTGCCATAAGTCGAGTATGGTTAATGCTCGCCACTTCGTAAGCCGAGCATGGTTAATACTCGCCACCTTCGTAAGCCGAGTATGGTTAATACTCGCCTCCTCTGTAAGCCGAGTATGGTTAATACTCGCCATCTCTGTAAGCCAAGTGTGATTACTTCTCACCCATATCTCTAAGCCGAATACGGTTACTACTCGTCCAATCAAGACTGAAGCCTTCTCTAGACCGAGAGTGTCATTTATAATCTCTGCAGGTGTTGAATCTCACAACCAAAGTTAATAAACACTTTCATAGCCTTATGGTTGTCGGTTTTTCTGACCTTAATACAATCTACTTTGATCGTCGGTTTTCTGGTCTCAATACAACCACTCGTATCGTTAGATTTCCAGTCTTAATATGGTTCAGCTTCACCATCACTATTCGCACATTATACATCAATGCAAGGATCAGAACACGCCTCCTTTACCAAGAAAGATGTATTCTAAAGGGCAAAGTGTTGACCAAATTTTTTCCAAAAGCTGTCGCAGTTCAACGGATTGAAGCCCAATGTTAGAAAGTTCACTCGTAGCATTGGTCGATCGACGTATAAAATGAGCTACACTCTAGAAAGCCTAGGCATAGTTTAAACCAAGCCATCTCCTTCAGAAATGGCCCGAACCTAGGTCGGTCCAAATTGGCCTCCTTTAAACAATGACTCATTGATCCTGAAAGAATCGCCCACCATGAATTGACCGAGTTCATCGCTTCCGTAAAAATCGGACCGACCAAATATCCCGGATTCTCCTAGAAATATCCAACTGAGTCGTTCAATACTCAGCCCGGCTCTCAAGGTAATAAAGGTGGTCAACCACCTCCAGACTAAGCTCTTCTTTTGATACACCTTACCTCGAGTGCCACGTAAGCCACTATTTCTGATGATACTATTAATTAGCAATAGACCGGGTCCCACCGCCGCAAATACTACCAATAATCGAGCTCCACACGTCCAAGCTCTGAAAAAGAGGAAAGTCATGTGGTGTCCAGCTCAGCCCATGTCTTCACCTATAAATACATCCATGCTCAAAATGAAAAAGGGGACTTCTTTCGGCTACTTCAGTCTTCAGCTGAACTTCTCCTCTACGGCTAAACCTAAAAATAGCCCATTCTTCTTGTTCTTTCTCAAAACAGAAAAAGCATTGTATTTGTAACCAAAGAAAAGAATCAATACATATAAAGTGGACGTAGGCAACATCTTAACCGAACCACTATAAAAAGTCTTACATATTCCTTGTTTTTTCTATACTTATTTACACTTTGCAATTGATTATTCATGTGCTCTTCACACGACTGAGGGTTGAATGTTACAAGTGACCAACTTTTGGCATCAACAACTGTACTCCTTCCTTCGAACGAACACTGCCACGTAAATTTAAAACTTCACAACTTACCATTCGTGCTCAGTCTAGGTTCAGGGCAACAGTGCAAGGAAATTTCCCAAGTTACATAGTACAAAATGTAATATAATCAAGTGCAACACAATGAAAACAACAGAATACATAATACATATCATAATGGTGATGTCTGGAATACATAGTCCATAATACATAATATCACTCCCAAAATACAAAATAACATACATACCATAATGAACTACAAGCTACTGATAAGTCCAAAGCTGCATATTCAAAACCCCAAAATGTGGAAAATGATAAGAACGTTGCTACAATCCACGCAACCTAACCTACAAGCAATCCTCAAACTGACCCGAGGATTATAAAACAAATCACATGGGTCAGACTATTTCTATTGTGAGTGAAGTAAGAATCTATGGAGAACAAAATTTGACAACAAAAGACAAATAATGCCACATGTATAAGTCAACAAAGGGCATATGAATGTTCTATATATGAAAATTTTAGCATAATCATCTCATTTAAATAAGCCATAATTCTAAAAATACATACTCTATGTAACTCAATACAATACCAACATCAATTATCATATGTAAAATAAAATGATGAAATAAATCAAGTTAGAGTATCACATATAAACCAATAAAATACTCATAACTTTTATAATATATAAAACAATATGATAAAATGAATCAAGTCAAAGTATCATATTTAAATCAATACGATACTCATAACAATTATCATATATAAAATAATCTGACAAAATGAACCAGGTCAGAGTATCATATATAACTAAATACGATACTCATAACCATTATCATATGTAAAACAATATGATAATAATAATTAACAATAAAATTGTAATAAGGTAATAGGGAATTTCGGGATAAATATAACCCAACTCATAGCATATACCAAATAAATAGACGCTGGTATTATAAAATCACAGTGGTAGAGCACGAGCGAGCATCGAGACATCTGCACCGTAATCTACTCATAGCGCCATAACACACCTGGCGTTCAACCCAGGATAACCAAGACGGTCTAAGGCCGTATGCTACCCGTTCATGGCATTACATGTGGGACCCCCACGCCTTCATCTATTGTAGTTCGTGACTAGCCGATCGAGAATCCTGACCAAAAACCAAGTTGCCCAATGTAGCAGACCGTTGATCTTTGGTGGTAGCTGGGCAAATAAAAAAACCACCAATTCAGGTAGCGATCCTGGATCAGTTTGGCCAAGATGGAGTTTTGCTCCATTGATACAACAAAGTCCAATCTACCGCGACCCAAAATATAAGAGAAGTTTAAAAATAATTTTCTTTTCATATAAATAAATATTGTGAAACTCAGTTGTGTTATGACTAGCATATAGTTATGACTTGAATAAATATGCGAACATTTTAAAAAACAACAACGTGCCAATGTCAACAAAAAAATATGCCAAAACCAAGACAAAATTGATGCATAAGCACCAATCTGATTGCCAAGGCTTAAACAAGATCAAGCGTGTCATATAGCCATTCAGGAAATATTAGATTTATCACATTAAATCAAGGAACTATAGTTGCGATAGGAAAAAAGGTACCATCAAAATAATGGCATATAAGCATGCCAACTCAATGATAAAATAAAACCACATCAATTCAAAAAGTGTCATATATTTCCAAATAATAACTACTTAAGTAATGCACTTGCGTCCCATACCACATTGCATTACTTTAATATTTACTAAATGGGAGTAAATTCCACTTATTGAAAATACACACAAATAACTATTCCAAAACTTCAAGAATCATCAAAATATGATTAGAAACCAAAACGTTATACCCAAAACAATTTCTATGTTACAACACTTGTTTTACTAACTCAGTTGCATAATGTCTCATTGTAAAAATCATATAAATTCGAAATTTAATATTTTAAAGCTAAAATTTTTACAGTAACATCAAATGTCATTCTAGTTTATATGTACTAAATTCAAAAGCAAATCCTAAACCGTTTGGTACAGATTCAATCATCTTTATCCACCATTTTCAGATTACGTTTATAAATCGAAGTTGCATATGCTCAGTTTTGAAAAAGTCACATAAATTCAAAATTTAATATTTTTGGTTCAAACTTTTCATCATAGCTTCATTCACTAGCATAGAATCATAATACAAAATTTCATCGCCAAAAACCTTACCAATAGATACATATTTAATATTCCTTAGCAGTCATTTTCGGCCCAGGTTTGAACATCTCAGTTTTTATATACCACTTCAAAAGAATCATAAAAATTCGAAATTTAACCCTTTTAAATCAAATTTTTGCAGTAGATTGAAATATGAATGTTGTCTATGTGTACAAAATTTCAAAGCCAGAAACCATTGGAAATGGTATAGTAGATGCATAAACTCAGTTTTCAACCCAGGTTTAAATTTCTCAGTTTTCATATATCTGTTTTGTAAAAATCATATAAATTCGAAATTCAATCATTTTAGTCCAAAATTGTTACAGTAGATGTATAAACCATTTATGAATAACATATCCAAAAATTAGCAATTTATAATGGTTTTTCAATTTTATACCAATTGTTTTCCGTCATCTATTGTATGAACTTTTCGGCAAACACGTTTCAAGCATCATTCAACCAATTACATGGCATAAATTAGGAAAATAAATTAACAATTGTTTGTATACATAGATCCAATATTTAGGTCTACATGAATGCATAAATCATAGCATAAAAATATAAAAAGATTAAAACTTCACTCACCTCAAACTCCAAATTGTAATCTTTAAGCCCTACAATAGCTAGCTTTTTATTGCTACCCTTTCTCCTTTCCAATTAATAAGAAATGGGAATCCTTTCTTCAATTAGCAATATATATTTTTTCCTAAGAAGGAGAAAATTGATTATTATTTTTCGTTGCAGGTTTCTGAGAGAAATGAAATACGTACTGTGAGGAAGGAACCGGAGATAAAGGTGAGAAGGACTCTTATGCTTCGCCCCCTCTAAAGAAGTTTCTTAACAAAAATCTACATTTTCCTCCTTTGTTTATTCTCTTTTCTCTTTTCTTTTATTAAAGTACTTTAATAATTATGGTTTGTCACATTACGAGATATTTGCCTTCCATTCTTATTAAATTCATTTCTAGACTATTCCATAATGTAAAAATAAATTTTGTTGTTGTTGTTGTTGTTATTATTATTATTATTATTTTCTTTTATAATATTTCCCTTTCTTTTCTTTTTATGAAAAATGAACATAAAATCTTCTTTTTACCATACTTTACACACATTTTAAAATTTAGTGAACTCTTTTTCCCCATAGCTTGAAACATAGCATGAAAACATTATTTTATATTATTTAAAATAACACACATAACATTGAACACATTTTAGGAAATCAAAAAAACTTTTTCCCATTAATTTTGCACTTTTTCCGTTGCATTGGAATTTATCTTTTTATTTCATGCAAAGGACTTGTTCACAACTTTCACTAACTTATAATTTCACATTTTTTTTCCTTTTTTCCATTAACATATAAGTACATTTTTCAAAAGCTCATTCACTAAAATAAATTCCATTGTGCAACCTAAAGATGCAATTATTCACATTAAAGTTTTATTGCCATCATCATCTTCTCCCTTCAGGATATTTTTAATATTTTTATTTTCATCTATTTAATTTTCAGAAAATATTTAATATCATCCTTACCATTTTATTATTGGATTCCCAATTTAGTATCCCTAAAAAATCGGGTTGTTACAGACTTCCCTCCTTACAAAATTTGCATCCTCAGAATATATATATAAGGGATGCATTTGTAACTAAATTATAGATTGGCATTTTGGTCTAGGTATGTGCAACTTATATTATATTATGAGAGTGATACTTCAGAATATACAGACATGTATGATGTTTCTTCTTTCTTGTGCTAATCCATATTCTAAATACATTCTGTACTATGTCAAACCTGGCCTTTGGTACCAAAAATACAACGCCTGACCCTTATACCCATGCTAACCAAGAGCAACACTAAGTATTACTGTCGAAATGCACGGAGAATGAGACTCGGTAGGGCTAAATGCTATCCTCATTCCTTTGAATGAACACTGGCACATAAATTTAAAACTTCACAAATTACCATTTGTGCTTAGTCTAGGTTCAAAGCAATGGTGCAAGGAAATTTCCCAAGTTACATAGTATGAAATATAATAAAATCAAGTGAAGCACAATGACAATAGCAGAATACATAATACATATCATAATAGTGATGTCCGGAATACATAGTCCATAATAAATAATATCACTCCAAAAATACATAATAGCATACATACCATAATGAACTACAAGCTATTGATAAGTCTAAAGCTTCATATCCAAATTTGTCTAATAAATCTTTTATTAAGGAACTTTAATAATTATGATTTGTCACATTATGAGAAATTTTGGCCTTCCATTCTTACTAAATTTGTTTCTCCATAATGTAAAAATAACATTTGTTTTTTCTTTTATAATCTTTTCCTTTCTTTTCTTTTTATGAAAAATGAACATAAAATCTTCTTTTTACCTTAATTTGCACACATTTCAACATTTAGTGGACTTTTTCCCCATAGAATGAAACATAACATGAAAATATTGTTTTATATTATTTAAAATAACGCACATAACAATGAACATATTTTATGAAATCAAACAAAAATTTTCCCATTAATTTTGCACTTTTTCTGTTGCATTAGAATTTGTCTTTTTATTTCATGCAAAGACTTGTTCACAACTTTCACTAACTTATAATTTCACTTTTTCTTCCTTCTTTTTCTTCCATTAACATATAAGTACATTTTCCAAAAATTCATTCACTAAAATAAATTCTATTATGCAACCTGAGGATGCAATTCTTCACATTAACTTTGCATAAACGTTTTATTGCCATCAACATTTTCTCCCTTTGTCCATTTTTAAGATTTTTATTTTCATTTATTTAATTTTCGAAAAATATTTAATATCGTTATTACCCATTTGTTATTGGATTCCTAGTTTACTATCCCTAAAAATTCAAGTTGTTACAGACTTTCCCATTACAAAAATTGCGTCCTCGTAATTTCTGTATAAGGGATACGTTTATAACTAAATTATAGATTAGGGTTTTGGTCTAGGTATGTACAACTATTATTATATTATAAGAGTGATACTTTAGAATGTACAGACATGTATCATGTTTTTACTGTCTTGTGCTAATCCATATTCTAAATATATTCTGTACTATATCAAACCTGGGCTCTGATACAAAAAATGTAACGCTTGGCCCCTATACCCATGCTATCCAAGAGCAACACTAAGTATTACTATCAGAAAGCATGGAGAATGGGACTCAATAGCGCTAAATGTTATACTCATTCCTTTGAACGAACACTGGCACGTAAATTTAAAACTTCATAACTTACCATTCGTGCTCAGTTTAGGTTCAAAGAAAAGGTGCAAGAAAATTTCCCAAGTTACATAGTACAAAATAAAATAGAATCAAGCGCAACACAATGACAACAACATAATACATAATACATATCTAAATAGTGATGTCCGGAATACATAGTCCATAACACATAATATTACTCCCAAAATACATAATATAATACATACCATAATGAACTACTAGCTACTGATAAGTCCAAAGATGCGTATCCAACACCCCAAAACATGGAAAATGATAAGAACGCTACTACAATTCACGCAACCTAACCTGCAAACAATCCTCAACCTGACCTGAGGATTGTAAAACAAATCTCAAGGGTTAGACTATTTCTAGTGTGAGTGAAGTAAGAATCTATGGAGACCAAAATTTGACAACAAAAGATAAATGATGTTACATGTATAAGTCAACGAGGGGCATATGAATGTTCTACATATGAAAAATTTAGCATAATCATCTCGTTCAAATAAGCCATAATTTCAAACATATGTATTTTACGTAACTCAATACAATACCAACATCAATTATCATATATAAAATAAAATGATGAAATAAATCAAGTTGGAGTACCACATATAAACCAATAAAATACTCATAACTTTTATCATATGTTAGAAAATATGATAAAATGAATCAAATCAGAGTATTATACTTAAATCAATACGATACTCATAACAATTATCATATATAAACTAATCTGAAAAGATGAACCAAGTCAGAGTATCATATATAACCAAATATGGTACTTATGACCGTTATCATATATAAAGCAATATGATAATAATAATTAACAATAAAAATGTAATTAGGTAATAGGGAATTTTTGGATAAATATAACCCAACTCATTACATATACCAAATAAATAGACACTAGTATTGTAAAATTACAGTGGTAGAGAAGAGTGCGCATCGAGACATCAATGTAACGACCCAGAAAATCTGAACCAATTTAAATTTTTTAAATTGGCTAAAATAATGGATTTTAAATATTTAAAATAAATATTTTAAATAATAGAGATGAAAAGTGAGTTGAATCGACAATTGAAAACGAATATAATTAATTATAATTATAAACAAGGCTTGAAATGGCGCTGCAGTTTCAAAAATTGAATTCAAACTTTGTCGGACTGTACCGGGTGCAAAACAAAACGGATTTTAGTGAAACCAAAAAAAATTAAATCAGTTAGTGAATACCTTTCTAACGAATCTGAAAAATCGAATTTTCATAGCGGAAAGCAAAAGTTATGGCCAAATGAATTTTCAGAAAGGTCGCTATGGAATTTATATAGCCCGTGAAATTGGCCATTTTGCATACGACCTCGGAATTCGATGAAACCACTTTTGTTGGATCCGGGATGTGAAGTTATTGCTAGGTTTCAAATTTCATGATTTTTGAAGCTAATATGTGAGAGTGGCAAAGGAAAACGTGTTTTGGTCAATTAAAGTTAAATTGGATCGACCAGAAATGGGCCTTTTTGCAAACGGTCTCAGAATTCAACGAAACTAGTTTTGTTGGGACCGTATCATCAAAACATAGCTATATTTATTTTTCTGGAATTTTTCGAATCAGTTTGTGGCCCTGGCAAATTGAAATGCACGTTCAAATCAAATATTGAATGTTTTATATTTTAATTTGAAGGAAAACTGATTGAAACAGTCGAATGGGCCTTCGAAACATATCCCATTGTGTTCGGAATGGGGGTAAAATGCTAGGGACGACAGTCGTTGGGTTTCGATTGGTGGTCGTGGCAGAAAACCCCTTTAAAACTCCACCGGCCAATCAGAATTTAAAAAAAAAAAGAAAATCCTTTTTTCTCTCTCCAGCTCAGCCGATTTCGACGATCACCATCACTCCCTCCTTCCCCTTCACATCGCCGCCGCTACAGGCCACCAGAGCCACCGCCACCACCCAAACCCGATCCGCCTCCTCCCCCTCTACAAATCCGACCCACCTTTGCCTCGCCTCGCCAGTCGCCCAGGTCGAGCCCAGAAAGTTCGTCGTCTTCCCCTCGATTTCTGGCCGAGATCCACCACCGAGTTGGCCCTCCTCCCTGGCGCTCGTGCGCCTCACGTAGGCCTTCGACCCTGCGCAACCAGATCCTCGAACCACTACTCCGTTTGATCGCAATCTTCAAACCTAGTTTTGAACCCATGAACTGAGGTACGGGTTTATCTATTTTAAACTGATTCTCACACTATAAAGCGTTGCAAACCTTGTAAAAATCATAACTTTTTGCTATGTGGTCGAAATTCAGTGAAACAAGAGACAGTGGACCCGTGAGGACGTCTTCTACATTTTAGAAGAGACCGCATATTTTTTTGAGCCTTCTGCTATTTTTGGTGGAGTGGAACCCAATGTGAGATTTCTAATTTATAAACAATATGGAAAACGACGATGTATAAATTATATAGTCGATGTATGAGTTATATAAGCGTTGTACACCTCTTGTATAAGCGTTGTATAAGTTGTATGTTCGATGTATAAGTTATATATGCGTTGTAAAAATTATATATGTGTTGAAATAGAAGTGAATTGCTATATATATATATATACGCCCCTCGTCCACAAACCATGGACGATATTTATTGATTGTGATTGGTGTGAAAATTGATTGATAGCGAATGGTTGTTTGGGATTGTTTGTGGTTGATATTGATTGATTGTGGTTGAAAAATACCCATTTGTGGTTGAGAAATATTTGGTTGAAACCACATAGGATTAGTTTATGGAAATGAAATAAATATATACATGCCGCCTGCGTGCGAACTAGATGCATGATCCCTATTGTCAAAAACCGCGAGGTTTTAAGGTAGAGCGAGGAGCCGTACTAGGGACGGTCCCGGTTTTAACTACCCTGCCGTTAT